>CM035417.1:3896234-3983548 GCA_020310875.1 Ceratopteris richardii
CTTTCTCTTTTGCTTGACATTTGGTGTATTCAATGTTGGGAAAGATGGATGGATCATCCAAGAGACTGAGTAGGTACTGCTAAACCTGCTTTGTACATGCCCTCTTTTGCTTCAAACTTGATTACTAGACTTTCTTAGCTTCCCAATGACACCAAGAAATAGCCTATGTCCTTTGGAAATGTTGTATGTAATGATTGAATCAAAACAGATAACTTTGGAAGTCACAAAGTCAAGAAAACCTTCTATTTTGGTCTTGACACCTGCTCAATGTTCTGCTCAGTGTGACCAGCACAGTAGAAATTGATAAAATTCCTTCTAGGGGTATTCAATTATCTTAGTAAGCTACCATTTGCAAGTGAAATGATGTAAAATAATGAACTATGCTAAGCGAAATTAATTTAGTAAGATTTGGTATACCCCCGACTTTTTAAGGCTGTAGCAGAAATAGACCAGTGAGCACCTCGACGCCGACTTCTCTGCATTGGCTGAATGAAATCGATTCAAACTTTGTCAGCATGTAGATGACTTTGAGCTGAATTCAATAAGCTTTAAATCACTGAATTTGGTGGAGTATTGACTGAGATATGCGCTTGACAAGTTGACAGACTTTGAGTAGACAAGCAGTGAACACAGAGATGAATGATGTAAATGTATCTATAAATTAACACTTGTGTACAATCCCATTGGCATGACTTGCATTGCATAATGGTGTAGAGAGGTGTAGGCTATGGTGTAGTCCTCACACACACTCAATGACAGTAGAATGAAGCTCGGGAGTGATCTCTCATACCGCAACTTTTCATCTTCACTTTTTATATGTAATGAGTGAGAATTTGAATTCAAATTCGAATTCTTGGCTCCCTATGATCAAGCTCCTAAAGGTTTGGAGATATTCTCTCAATCAAGTGAGCTATTTTTTCCACGAATCAATTAGGTAGGTGATTACAAAAGATTCCAAGTCAATTTGACTTTTACAAAGAGGTAAAGTGGTAATAAACCACTAGCATATGTTCCTATGGTTCTTCATGCATGTAGAGTCTTCATGATATCTTCCAAGCCAAATGTGTAGGCTTGTGATTTACACCAACAACTCCCCCTCAAGCCAAACATTTTGGCTTAAGTCTTCATCTTCATACTTCAAGTATATCCTATAATCCAATCATAGACTTGAACCTACAAAGTTTGGTTCCATCCAAAGCTTTAGTCAGCAAATCTGCACATTGCATGTTAGTTGACACATAGGTCAACTCAATGTCCTTGCTTAGCAACTTCTCCCTCACATAGTGATAATGAACTTCTATGTGTTTGGTCCTGGCATGATAGATAGGATTAGCTGCAAGGTGAAGAGAACTTGTATTATCTCCAAAGATAATTGGAGGTCTAGTATATAACCCCAATTCTGTATACAAAAGCTTAATCCAAATTGCTTCTTGAGTAGCATTAGCTAGCCCTCTATACTCTGCCTATGTAGAAGACAATGCCACAGTTGGTTGCTTCTTTGCAGACCATGAGATTGGTTTGTCAATATCTAAAGTGTAAGGAAAATACCAACCATGATTCTGTGTACCCTTGAGATACTTCAAGATTCTCTTGGCAGCCTCTAAGTGAGGTATCCTTGGCTTGTGCATAAATTGACTTAGCACACTAACTCCATACGCAATAACAATTCTAGTTAAGGTAGCATAGTTCAAGCTACCCACCATACTTTGATAACCTGTGATGTCTTGGACTTCATCACCTTCATGGGAACTTAACTTTAGATTCACCTCCATTGGAGTGCTAGCTGCTTTAGCATCCTACAATTGAAACTTTTTCAACATGTCTTGTACATACTTTTTCTGAGTAATGTATATCCCTGAATTAGTGTAGACTAATTCAAGCCCTAAAAAATATTTCAATAATCCAAGATCATTGATCTTGAATTCCTTCATCATCTGACTTTTGATGTATCTAATTCCATTGACATCATTACCTGTGATGATGATGTCATCAACATAAACACAGAGATATATTACCTCTGAATTACTTCTTTTAATGAACAAAGAAGTATCCGCCTTGCTCATAACAAATCCTTGGTCTTGGAGGTATGTAGTTAGCCTGTAATTCCATGCCCTAGGTGCATGCTTCAATCCATATAAAGCCTTCTTTAATTTGCAAACATAAGTTACCTTCTTGGGATCTTCATAGCCAGGAGGTTGTGACATATAAACCTCATCTGAGATCCATCCATTCAAGAAAGCATTCTTGACATCCAATTGGTACATGTTCCAATTATTGGATGCAGCCACACTCACCAACACTCTGATTGTTGGCATCTTGGCCACAGGAGAAAATGTTTCTTCATAGTCAATGCCTTGGGTTTGTGCAAAACCCTTGGCTATCAATCTGGCCTTGTACCTGTTAATTGTGCCATCAGAATTCCTTTTCAATTTATAGATCTATCTAGATCCTATTACTTTCATGGAGTCCTTCTTGGGTACTAACTCCCATGTATCACTCTCCTTGAGTGCTTCAATCTCCTCATCCATAGCTTCTTTCCATTCTGATTTGGTGATTGCTTCTTCATATGAACCTGGTTCTTCATTTAACAAATCCTTGGCAAGATAAACTGAATGTTTAGTAACAAAAGATGTATCATACCCATATCTGATAGGTTTTTTACTTTCCCTTTGTGATCTTCTAAAAGGTTGAGCTGAAGATTCAGGTATGTCTTCAAGCTTCTTCATCTTCATTTTGCCTTTGGACTTCCATGCCTTGAACTCTTCAAGGTTGATTGTATCTTCATCATCTGAACTTGAGTCTTCTTTCTGAGTTGGTTCCTCCTTTGTGAGTTTTGGAAACTCCTCTTCCAAATCATAGGGTAGTTTGACTTTCGTGCATTCATTCTCATACCAAGAATCATTCTCATCAAAGATCACATCTCTGCTTACCATGAATCCCTTATTGGTAGGGTTATAAAACCTGTAACCTTTTTTATTTAATTCATATCCAATAAAAATGCATTTTTCAGCCTTTGGATCTAGCTTACCTCTAACATGTGAAGGTATGTGTACATATGCTACACATCCAAAAATTTTGCAATGATCTAATGATGGTCTCTTACCATGCCAAGCTTCATAAGTTGTCATACCCTCAAGTGATTTTGATGGTAACCTGTTTATGAGATAGGTGGCAGTAGAGACACTCTCTGCCCATAGATAATTAGGCAACTTCTTCTCATTAAGCATAGATCTAGCTGTCTCAACAATTAACCTATTTCTTCTTTCAGCTACCCCATTCCGTTCAGGAGAGTACCTTGTGGTTATTTCCCTTTTGATGCCTCTGTCCTACAAGAAGTCCTCAAACTCATTGGAGAAGTATTCACCTCCTCCATCTGACCTTAGCCTCTTCAAATTTCTTCCTGTCTGATTTTCAACTAGTGCAAGATATTTCTTAAAACAATTAAACACCTCATCCTTGTGCTTCATAAAGTATAACACAGTCCATCTGCTATAGTCATCAATAAAAGACACATAGTACCTTGAACCTAAGACTGAGGGGTCTTTGCTAGGTCCCCAAACATCTGTGTGAACCAGCTCTAGGTAGTCTTCATGCATATATCCTTTCCTTGAGAAGGGTAACCTGTGAGACTTACCAAATTGACAAGCACCACACTTGTAAATCATATGTTGCTTGGATACATTAGGTATCCCAAGCACACATTGGTCCCTCCACATTTGCTTCAAGGTCCTTTCACCTATATGCCCTAGTCTCTCGTGCCAAATCTCAAGCTCTGAAAGTGTCTGATCCTTATAACTGTATAAAGCCATATTTTTTGTATCTTCCAACTCAAAAGTGAAAAGTCTATCTGATTTTTCTCCTTTAGCTATCCTTTTGAATCCATGTCTTGGGTCCTCCACAAATGCTCCATATTGATTGAACCTCACCTGCAACCCTTTCTCTACAATCTGAGCAACACTCATTAAGTTCTTTGTAATTGTTGATACATAAAGTACCCTGCTCAACAAATTCTGATTACCATCACTAGTTTTCACATTTCCAACTTTAATTACAGAATGCTTTGTATCATCACCTGTTGGCACTTGGTGTTTACCTTTTGGTTCCTCAAGATCAGAGAGTAGTGCCACATTACCAGCCACATGATTTGAACATCCTGAATCAATATAAAATAAATGATCATCATTTGTACCTATCTTTGAAGTCATGTTCATGATCAGAAGAGAGTCATCCTGCTCTTCTGTGTAGTTGTTGTAGTCCCTTCTAGTTTTGAATCCTCTTTGGTAGTTACCATTGTAATTGTTGTTGTAGTTGTTGTTGTAATTGTTGTTGTGGCCTTGGTGATGGTTGAACCTTCCTCTAGACTGAGAGTATTCACCTCTTTGGTAGCCTCTTCCTCTCTGATTTTTGTAATTCATGTAACAATCATCTATGGTGTGATTTGATAGACCACAAATGTTACATGGTGATGAATTATAGGGTCTCCCCCTACCTTGCTTACCTCCTCTGCCCCTGCCTCTTGAAGATCTACCTCTCCCTGCATAATTGGCTTGGGAGGTAGAGCCTTCATCTTCTACCTTCTTACTCTTGCCTTTATCTTTAGACTTCTTATCAGTATATAGGGCAGAAGAGTTGTTACCTTTGGATGTATCTCCATTCTTTGTGAGCTTTGCTTCATGTCTAAATAGTTGTCCCATGAGGGTTGTAAGATCTGGGGTATGCATGTCCATGTAGAGATCCATTGCAGTGGTGAAGCTTTCCCACTTGTCATCAGCCTTGATTCCATTGATTACCTGCCTCACAATCTGTTCTTCTTCAATTTCTTCTCCTATGCTTGCTAACTGATCTGCAACATCTTTGATCTTGGTCACAAATTCTGAAACAGCTTGCTTAGGTTGCTTCCTTAGTGTTGTGAATTCAATCCACAACTGATTTTTCCTAGTCCTTGTATTAGAAGAAAAATATGATGACAAGGTTTCCCAAGTCTCTTGGTAAGTCATACAATTTCTTATATGAAGTAAAAGAAAGTTATATATAGATTTGAGTAGATAAGACCTTGCCAATGCATCTTTTGCACACCATGTATTGAGCTTCTCTTGTTCTTCCTTGGTTGGCAATCCTCTTGCTTTGAATGAGGGCAATTCCTCATCTCCTGAGATGTATCCATAGAGACTCCTTCCTTGTAAGTAGGTCTTCATCCTTAGAGACCAAGCTTGATAGTTGTTCCTGTCCAATTTATCAATGAATGAAGGAAAACCATCTCCCATTTTACCTTATTTGCTCTGATACCACTGTTGGGAAAGATGGATGGATGATCCAAGAGACTGAGTAGGTACTGCTAAACCTGCTTTGTACCAGCCCTCTTTTGCTTCAGACTTGATTAGTAGCCTTTCTTAGCTTCCCAATGAAACCAAGAAATAGCCTATGTCCTTTGGAAATGTTGTATGTAATGATTGAATCGAAACAGATAACTTTGGAAGTCACAAAGTCAAGAAAACCTTCTTTTTTGGTCGACATCTGCTCAATGTTTTGCTCAGTGTGACCAGCACAATAGCAATTGATAAAATTCCTTCTAGGGGTATTCAATTAGCTTAGTAAGCTACCATTTGCAAGTGAAATGATGTAAAATAATGAACTATGCTAAGAGAAATTAATTTAGCAAGATTTGGTATACCCCTGACTTTTTAGGATTGTAGTAGAAATAGACCAATGAGCACCTCGACGCAGATTTCTCTGAATTGGCTGAATGAAATCACTTCAAACTTTGTCATCATGTAGATGACTTTGAGCGGAATACAACAAGATTTGAATCACTGAATTGGGTGGAGTATTGACTGAGATATGCCCTTGACAAGTTGACAGACTTTGAGTAGACAAGCAGTGAACACAGAGATGAATGATGTAAATGTATCTATAAATTAACACTTGTGTACAATCCCATTGGCATCACTTGCATTGCCTAATGGTGTAGAGAGGTGTAGGCTATGGTGTAGTCCTCACACACACTCAATGACATTAGAATGAAGCTCGGGAGTGATCTCTCATACCACGACTTTTCATCTTCACTTTTTATATGTAATGAGTGAGAATTTGAATTCAAATTCAAATTCTTGGCTCCCTATGATCAAGGTCCTAAAGGTTTGGAGATATTCTCTCAATCAAGTGAGCTATTTTTTCCAAGAATCAATTAGGTAGGTGATTACAAAAGATTCCAAGTCAATTTGACTTTTACAAAGAGGTAAAGTGGTAATAAACCACTAGCATATGTTCCTATGGTTCTTCATGCATGTAGAGTCTTCATGATATCTTCCAAGCCAAATGTGTAGGCTTGTGATTTACACCAACATTCAAGAGGTAAAGATAGGTGATTTTAAGTTGCATTTTAATCTAAATATTTTTTTCTACTAACCACGCATGGTATATTACTAATCACAATGAAGGTAGGGATGGTGCTTCCCTAGGTATTCTGTCTAGTATTGTGCACTTAACTAAGAAGATTAGTTATAGTCCCACTAATCAATGGGTGGCTATTGAGTGTAAGTCTCCTTTGAATTTTGATGTTTGTTTCCTTGTATGCATCTAACTGTCCTCATGAAAGGGCTGATCGCTCGAGAGAGTTGTGTATGTTGAATGGAGATCTCATAATTATGGGGGACTACAACATGGTGATTGCGTCTAAGGATAGAACTAGGAACAAAGAAAATATTATTGAAGATAGAGAAAAAAATAACTCATTTCATTTGACTAGCCTCAAAAACTTGAATGACATCTCTTCTAGTATTGGCCATTCTTCAAATAGCAGAAACCCTAAGAATTACCTTTTGGAAAGAAGGGATAGATTTCACATGAATGCCACCACAACTTATGACTTTTGGTAGATTAAATGTGATCTTGACCTCTCCCTTCATATCTCTGACTATTCCACTTTGATCACTAGATTCCATAGAAATTGTCCTAAGTATAGAGCTAGTTGGACCCACCTAAATTCCTCCCACCTTAATATTCCTTGTGTGTTAGAGAAGACCAAATGCATTTTTAGTAAGCATTTTGAGTGTCACACTTTCCCTATTATTTTTTTGGAAAGATCTATTAAAGAGATTCAATTCCTTTCGTAGCCTTCTTGTCCTAGTCAAAGGCTCCTTAATTTTCAAAGGCTAAGGTTGAAAGACTACCTTTTGGCTTGTGGTGCTCTTGCCTCCTCAAGAGAATTCTAGGCTAGGAAAGTTGATAAACCTAACAAAAACATGTTTGATCTTATGAAAAAGAAAAAGGCTAAGGATTTCATTCCTATAATTAAAAAGAGTTCAACAGTTCATGTTGTTGATATCATAGATTTACAGGAGATGGTTTACTTCTTCACCAATGTTATCTCTATGCCTCCCAAGAGAGTGGAGAAAATCTAGAGGGCTAGAGCTTTCATTACTCTTAAAAGGATAAAATTTGTTCTTGCTAGCATGGCTATTGTTCTGGACCTGCCCCTCTCTGCTATAGAGGTTAGAGAAACCATTAGTAAATTAAAGCCCTATAAATCCCTTGGTATCGATGGTATTCAAAATGAACTCCTTATTGTTTTGAAGGATTTTCTGACTCCCATAATTCTATTGATCTGGTAAGAAGTTGTGTCGAAAGGAACTCTTTCTATCTTTATCAACACTAGAGTTATCATGTTAATTCACAAGAAATGAGCCAAGGATGACTTAAACAATTGGAGATCCATCACCTATCTAAATTCTCTCTACACAATCTTTTTTATTTGTTTGGCTAGGAGACTTATTTCTCTTATGGAAGAGAGATATTGCCTCAAAAAAAGGCTTCATCAAAGGGAGATTTATTCTTGATGCTATGAATTCTCTTTAAGAGGTTCTTGATTTTGCCAAAGAGTAAAAGGTTGGTTGTTTTCTCTTTAAAGTGGACTTTGATAAGGCTTACGATAGGCTGGATTGAGATTTTGCTGTGGTGTCTCTGCATGATGTTGGGATGGGAAGAATGTTCATTAAGTTTGTTAGTGTGCTTTTTGGTAATGCTTTCTCTTGTGTCACCATGCATGGGTAGCTCTCGAAACCTTTTTATCTTCTTAATTCTATCCGTCAAACCTGTCCCCTGGCCCCTCTTCTTTTTGCCATTCCTAGTAATGGTGTTGGCCGGTTAGTTGAGCATTGTATTGAACAATGTACCATTAAAGGCTTGGAAATTCCTAATGCTCCCTCTTCTCTTTGCTTGCAAATGTTTGCAAATGATGCCAATTACATGATTACTAGAGCTAATGATAGCTATGCTAAAAATTCCTCCATTGTCTAGAACTTTTTCGTTATGCCAGTGGTTCTATTGTTAATCACAAAAGACTTCCTTTAAGACTACTAACAACTTGATTCCTAGATGCATTCTTAATCTTTTATGTGATATCATTAGAGATGGTGAGGTCTTCAAGTTACTTGGTATTCCTATGGGGTTCAATATCTCTTTTGATCAAATATGGGAGTGGGTTTTAAGTATGTTTAGGAGTAAAGTGGTTAAAAGTATTTCTTTACAATATAACCTTCCTCATACAGTGTTTTTGTTGAATCACTATATCCTTCCCTCTCTCACTTTATTTTATCTCCTATTGGATGCCAAACAAGAAGCATATCAACCAGGCCATAGCTATTGCTAGCCATTTTTTATGGGATGGCTCTAATCATAACCTTGAAATCTCCAACATTGCTTGGAGTACCTATGGTAGAAAGAGAGAAAAGGGTGGTCTCCATATTATTTTCCCTATAAGAATGGCTACTGTGATGTCTGATAAGTGGATCCTTAGAGCTACTTGTTCTCAAGTCTATTGGCTTGTGTGATTAAAAGGAATTGGGATCAATTTTACCTCAAGGATTACAAATCTTAGAAATGTAATAGATTGTGGGATATTGTTGCTTCTTCCTTGTCTTATGTCCTTTCTTGTTGTAAAATCATTTCCAATATGTGGAATGCTTGGATGAAAACTAAACAAACATATGTTCTTACATTAGGGGAAAAAATGAGCCTTGCATGGGCCTTGTAAGGATCCCTAATTTCTAGGGATTAAGCTCAATTCTATTCTTGTTTAAGGGGACAAAGTGAATTTAATAGGGCACTTTTTAGTAGGTTTGAGTAGGCTTTTTTTTAGGCTTTAGTAGGCCTCTCTCTTTCTTCTTCTAGAGAGAGAGAAAGAGAATCTACTTTCGCCATCATCAAACTCGTACATGTATTTGAATAAAAAAATGCATTTTTTTTAAAGTCTCATTTTCAGTGTATATTAACTCAAAAGGGCCTGTTTTTTAATATATATGTCAAAAGTCACTTTTTTGGGTCCATTTTTTGAGTTTCTTTTAGGAAAAGTATAGTTTTCAAACTCCCTCCAAAAGTAAGTGCCACACCATCAAATCCGTGATTATGCTTCCCCCAAAAAATGACTTTTTTCAAATTTCATCATTTTCAGCCATCCACAGTGGAAAAATACACTTTAACCCATTTTTCCATTTCAAAAAACATATTTCAAAAAATACACTTTAACCCATTTCAAAAAATGTGGAAGAAAACACATTTTTTGAGAAAAACATATGCTTTAGAGTCCCTTCCACCTAGTTTTTCATTTTTGTTTTTTATATTGCTAGTCATTAGCAAAGATGGTGTTGACATGTATCACAAACTTCACAGTAGAACGTCCTCATGCTCCTGCATCAACAAGTATCCATGTTTGTGTGCCTGGAGAGTTTGCTCCAAATACACAATGCAACAATGATGCCAATTCTCAAAATGAACGTCGTGCAACTAGAGAAAAAAGTAATCTTTGGACTCATGGTTCACTATATCCTCTTGATCCAATATATTCTTACCATCCAACATTCCATAATCTTTAAACTTTACTTCATTTCATTGGTGTGGGTGAAGCTGGACTATTAGGTTACTGCAAGCGATTATCTACACATTCACTTGCTACTGCTAAGTATTGGTTCCAACAATATCACATCCATCATATGAGGGTGGTCGCTTTAGAAAGAACAATCATATCTTTACAAAAATAACTTGTAGATTTGGAACAGGATATTTGTTGAAGCTGAAGGTCACAGACAAAGCACAGGAGCACATCAAAGAGGTGGACACACAAGAAGAAGGAGCAAGTAGGGAGCTCCAAGAGGTGTATGTCAAATTTTTAGAAGAATCCCCTACAACAATAGTGATTTTCATCACTAAAAACCATTGTAAATACCATTTTCTATTTTTGTAGCTCCATCTCATTCAAGCCAAGGAGTCCTTGAGCTTGAGGATTATTAAAAGTATCATCCTACCAATTTTCATAATTTTTAGACTTCGTTTGAGCCCTCAAATAAACCCTGGAGCCTAATTTTTAACTAGGCCGGAGACTAGGTGTGGACAAGGCCAAAACTAGTAAAAAAAACTATAAAAAGAGCTAGAGAGCTCATTTTTGGGGTAAGGTTGTTAGAGAATAGAGCTTTTGTAAGTGAACTCTTTTGCAATCGAAGCTTTCCATTGTTCCTCTCTTTGATCTTACTTTATGCACGTGTGTGTGTATGTGTGTGCATGTTTGTGTGCTTTCACTCACGCACTTGTGCCTTCACTTGCTCATGGTCTTCATACAGGTCCTCACGTCTCCGCGGATTGACAAGTAAAGGAGGTGGTGCTTACGCTTGAGCTACACCAAATTTTGGCGCCGTTGCCGGGGAGAGAGCTTCGAGGACGAGCGTTGCGATGGTAAGATCGTAGATTTGCGACATTGGAAGGTAAAAAAAAATCTTTCATTTCTGTTATTTTCTAATTTTTCTTCTTCATCTTCTTCATCATCATCATCTCAACCTTCTTCCATCTTCTTCTTCATAGAAATTTCTTGTTTTTTAGTGCATTTTCACCATTTTCATACCATTTTTCATGCATTATTGTGTGGGAAGGAGTTAGGAGGTGCAAGGGAGAGCAAGCACTGTGTTTTTTCATGATTTTCTACTCATACGGAGCTCGCCATTGCTCGCCGCTCAAAAATCCGAAGTTCTCGCCAAAAAACACGATTCTGTGATGAAAATCGTGATTCTGTGAAAATTCAAATTTTTTTGAAAATCACGATTTTCTGTTACCCGCCTAAAAGCTTGCTGAAAGAATCACGATTATGTGGTCATTCTCAGAATCGCGATTCTGTGGTTGTGCTCAAAATCGCGATTCTCACAAATCACAATTTTCAGCCAAAAACACGATTTTGTGAAAACACGATTTTCGGTTGACAATCGCGATTCTCATGTCAAAAAACACGATTCTGTGAAAACACAATTCTGTGAGAACAGGATTCTGTGAGAACACGATTCTGTGAGAACAGGATTCTCTAAAACACGATTTTCTGTTGACAATCGTGATTTTCATGTCAAAAAACATGATTCTGTGAAAACATGATTCTGTGAAAAGAGGATTCTCAAAATCGCAATTCTCAAAAAATCACGATGTTGAGCCATAAAAACACAATTCTGGGAAAACACGATTCTGTGCTTGTGCTCAAAATCGGGATTCTCTAAATTTTCAAAACCACGATTCTCTAAGACAAAATCACGATTCTCTAGAACACGATTCTGTGAAAACACGATTTTGTGAACCACGATTCTGTGAACCACAATTCTCTGAAACACGATTCTGTGCTCAAAATCGCGATTTTCAAAAACACGATTCTGTGCTCAAAATCCCGATTCTTTGACTTCACAGCATCACGATTCTCTGATTTCACACAATCGCGATTCTCTGATTTCACACAATCGCGATTCTCTGATTTCACACAATCGCGATTCTCTGATTTCACACAATCGCGATTCTCTGATTTCACACAATCGCGATTCTCTAATTTCACACAATTGCGATTCTCTGATTTCACACAATCGCGATTCTCTGATTTCACACAATCGCGATTCTCTTGGTTTCACTGGATCGCGATTCTCTGATTTCATACAAAATCGTGATTTTTTCCAAAAGGTCATGTTTGCCTGTTTTGACCTCCAGGAGCCTGATTTGACATAACTTTTTCATCCAAAGTCCACTTTTTGAGCTCTATAGCTCGTTGGAAAGCTCGTTTCAAATCCTACAGTGGAATGCGTTGATTTTTAGATAGGATATTTTGAAGTTGACCCTCTAGTGGGACCAAAAACCCAAGGGGACTCCAAAGGATTTTGAACCATACTAAGGGGAAATTTTGGATTCTTAACCCAAGCTTATGAACCTAAGATCTGGTAGACACCTAGGCAAGGATAGACAAAGTATTAGAGCTTCTCAGTCTAGTGTCAACCATACAGCTAAGTCTTGGGTACAACAACTAAGAGGTTGTCCTTACGTACTAAACTCTAACACAAGTGACTCAGAAATGTCTTTTAGCATGGGGAAACCTGTAGGTGGCTCAAGAAGTGCCCATCTACAAACACTAGAAGGTCCTTATAAGATACAATTGGAATATATTCGGACCAACCGATTAGGTGCTCGCATCTATGAGGATGGCCTGAGGCGATGAGTGATCCAACTAAAAAATCAAGATCAACCCTTTGGACTTGAACACCCGGTGGTCAACTTCGAAGAGGGTTCATACATTGATAAGGAAGGAACCATGTATGTGGTCACCAACCTACCAGATAGGACTCATGAGTTTGGAAATATCATTCATGAGAATGAGATAGGAGACCTAGAACAAGGAAATGTAGGACAAGGACCCCAGACTCGTAGAGGTAAGTCAGTTTTGACCAGAGTGATCACTCTAGATTGGATTCCTTAAGACAACAAAAGTATATAACTGTTCTTGAATAGAGAAACAGAGGAAGCCTTTTGGAGATTCAAGCCAGATCAACCTAGCCAATTGGGCATAGCCAGATCAACCTAGCCTGAGGTGATCAATGGTGGAGCACGCAAACAATGTATATATGCAACAAGGTGAGTGTTTGTTTTACTTTTATATGTTTTAATGAAGATTTTTAATGGAATCTTTCATTGTGTAGGCCGTTTATTCAAGACATAATTGCTTCATCAACAACAGAAGACCAATTCAAGCTGATTAATAGCTGTATAAACACCAAAGAAATCATTTCTGCTTTAGACTCACCCGTAGGAAAGTGTATTAGAGTTGTTGTTGAAACTGAGTTTTCAAAGAAGTTAAAAAACCTTATCACAGAGCAAGATGTGCAGGCAATATGTGATGAAGCGGGCATGAGTAGAAATGGGTATACTGCAATGTACACCCTTCTCAGGCAAGCCTTACAATCACAAGGTATTTCTCAAAGTGTATTTCCATGCCCATATAAAGTGTCTATCAATAAAAGAACTTCAAATGAGGATGTGACTCGTACTATTGGACAATATTTATTCATAGAAGACACTATGCATGCCTCTGTTTATCATCCAAATATTCCCAAAAAGCAATAAAAAATCCTATCCACACAAGGATTTACTTACACTAAATTCAACAATATATTTGTGGATCTTCAGAAGCTTCAACAAGCAATGGTTCACTTTTATAGTTCAACAATCAAAGGTACCCCTACTACATTTTATTTGGTGTTGAAGTTTTATTGCAGTCAAGTGTCATATTAAGATAATGTTTTCTCTTTTGTGCAAATTGTAATGTTAAGTTAAAGTTCATACTAAAGCTTGATGAGTGTCAAATCATAAAGGGTCGACGACTAGAAAGGTTGAGTGTGATGCTAATGAATGAAGTTATGGACCATGCAATGAGTTATGAAACTTTAGGAGAGAGGGACCATTTGACTTACAGTGTGCAATCAGAGAGAGATATCTGGTGATTAGGTGCTATAGAAGTTCCCAAAGAAACAAAAAATGTTATTTCGTGGATTTTTAGTAGGACTCCATGGATTAAGGAATTAATCTCTTCTCAATTACATGGGCAAAAGATTTTTGTAGATGATATAGGTGATTTTGAGGTAGAATGGCATCTGGGTGGAGACCTTAAAAGTATAAAATGCATGTTAGGTTGTAAACAAGGAGCATCTTCTCTCTATCCTTGCCCATATTGTACACAAGGTTACAAAGGATCTAAGAGATAATCTAAACCTGCAAGGGCATTGATGAGAGTTGATGACTCTAAAGAAATTGATGAAACAGACTCATCGAATCACAGGGAACGGGAGATATCACTTTTGAGGTGTCCAATCTTACAAGAACCGACTCGTGATAAAATAAGCAATGATTGGAACCCCATTATTCCATTTCCATTAATCAATGTCCACTTTTGTACTTTGCATGCATTCATGAGGATCTTTGATAGGCTTTTGAAGCTCCATGTTGAATATGCATTTGCAATGAAACCACTAGAGAGGTCTACAATATCAATCCAAAAAATAGAAGATCTTTTGAATTCTATAGGTTGTCATGGTGGCCACATACCTTTAGTTGTTAAGAAGTATGGTGTAGCTATGTTTCTACATGTTCTACTTGTCAACTTCATTCATATTTCAAACATAGAGATCCATTGCATCCTACTTATCCACTCTGCATTCACTACAAGTGGGTAGTAGATCTTGTAACTATGCCTAAATGTATTGACAAAATGTGTTACATTGTACTTGCAAGAGAAGACTTAAATAATCATGTAGAGGGACCTGCACTACGATCTAAGACCACTTACAATGTTTGCATATTCTTGCTTGAAGATGTCATAAGTCGCTTTGGGTACATAGAGAAAGTAGTTGCCGATCGTGGAGAGTTAAATGCGAGAGAAGTTAAAGAGTTCTTTGAACATCACGATATTCGTTTGTCTCTCACTACTGCATATAATCAAGAGGCCAATGGTAAAATAGAGAGAGAGCAAGCCAAAGGAAGATAAGGAGGCATAGTAGAATAATTCACGGGCTATATAGGCATATTTATGCATTAGTGGAGTTTAGTTAGATTTCCTTGCATGTTATTAGAGAAAGAGCATATTCATATTCCAGTAGGAAAGGAGTTGATCTAAAATAAGCTAAAGATGAAAGATGTCTCTTGAAAATCCTAAATCTTTGTTTATAATCGTATTTAAGGTAGATTGCTTTATGAAAAAGGTACAAATTTTTCTTCAAGATGAGAGGAACTTATGCTTAAAACAACTCAATACATCTACTTCCACTTCATATTGATGCTTGTTTGTTTTCTTTCTTGTTGTCAATGTTGCTTGTTCATTTGCATATATGTTGCCTATTTGTTCATGCATATTCATGTTGCATGTTTGAATTCTTTCTTTCATGCAAATTTTGCTTCATGTCACGTTGCCTACTCATTCATGCATATGATCAATTTTTTCTTACATGTTTCATATGTTGCCTATAAAAGAATTTGATGCTTAGAACATTTTGTTTTTCAGAGATACTAGAGTGGCGCTTCCAGAGGAATCGTAGGTTTAGTGGGGCCGAATGTCGTCGAGATTTTCTCTCCTCTCTTATTCATGAAGGCCTACAGGAAACACATTCGATGAAGGTAGTCAGAATTCCCTAGGAAGTCCAAGATGCATCAAGGATGTCAAAGGGAGTTCACATGCAAACTTTGGAATAAATCAAGAAAATCCAGGGTAGCAGTCAAAGCTCGTCAAATTTTGGAAATTAGGGCAAAAATTTCAATATCTCGAAATCACATGATAATTCATATGCTTATAAAGCCTATCAAAGGCAGTCTATAGCCCAAATTTCACGTGAAAATGGATTATCTAGCACATTGATATGCCATGTGCATTTTGTAGAAAATATAATTTTTCCACTTAGACCCTACAAAATCTTGTAGAGGAATTTTTGTTAGCCATATGGTTTGGCATGTATAAAGAGCATATGTGGCTACATATTTGTACAAATTTGCAAGGCTATCAGAGCTTCCTAGACACGTTAATGCAACCTTGCAAGCTTCCAAATGTAGTCAAACTTGTACAAGGGAGATTTAGATGGGAGTTTTTTCTGCATCTTCCTAAAGGAGACCTTTAAAAACATAGAATTACAAATTTTCATCTTCATCAAAGGATATTTGACGGTTCAAAGAGCAAAAAATCTAGTTTTCAAGGTCACCATAGTTTCCTAGAATAAGAAAATTGAAGGCTTGAAGGGCTGCCACATGGCAAACAATGATTGAACCATGTTTTATGATCAAGATGAGCTGATATTCAAGGGTGGAGATGCACTAAAGCATAAATCAAGGAGGATCCATGAGTTTTTTCACCGGATAAGATTTTTTTTTATGATCAAAGATCAATAATGCAAAGTTTCTTAAAAAATAGTGGCTTATCTTATCTGAATTGATGTGAGCACTCATCCGACGGTCCAGATCAGCCCCATATCCAATGGTGGAGAATGAAGGCGCCTATTTTCCTCCCCTTTGCCCTAGATATCATATAAAGAACCAATCCTAACCATCCATTTGATAAATCCAATGGTTCTAATCAAAAGAAGCTGATTTTAGGGTTGAGAGTTGATTTCTCTAGATCCAAGGGCCCAAATTCATTCCAAAAACTATATAAACCCCCCCTCCAAACTCCTAGAGCATCATTGTTAGGCATCCATAGGGGCCTTGCTAGCACATGGTTTCCTTGAGACGATCACCCTCAGTTGAGCGTGTGAGGATCCAAGGTAGGTTAGTAAGAGCATAGTTCGTAGATTCAATTTTTAGACTTCCTCTCTAGGATAGGCTCATAAACCGAGTTTCTCTTTGTTTGCTCACCCTCAGTGGAGCATGTGAGTGAGTTAG
The DNA here is from genome assembly GCA_020310875.1 of Ceratopteris richardii. Taxonomy (NCBI): domain Eukaryota; kingdom Viridiplantae; phylum Streptophyta; class Polypodiopsida; order Polypodiales; family Pteridaceae; genus Ceratopteris; species Ceratopteris richardii. The sequence continues at coordinate 3,912,933 of CM035417.1, forward strand.
AGTTGGTTTTATGTGTCTTAGACTTCTTTAGAAACACATTATGATCCTAGAAAGACATAGGGTCAATGAAGTGGGACCTATCCTCTTACGTGTGACATTCGGTTGAACTATCATGGTGAGAGGGTTGTGCAGACCACCTTTGACCAGTAGAATGCTTCGCTTGACGTTTCACAACATTCACGTATATGTTTTCCATAACAATATCTTCTAATTCATGTCTCCCTCATATCTCTTATCGCTTTGTCTCTTATATGTTTTTACATGTCATCTTCTATCTTTTTCTATGTGTGAGAAGGCTCGGCAGTATTGCGTTGAACCAGTGAGGATGATCCATTAAGGTTGAGAGAATAGTTTTCTTTTCATTCTTAAATCATGACCCACGTGCATTCATACCACCCACAAACACCCATGCATATGTTTTAGTTTCAAAAGTGTATAAGAAGCTCCATTCTTGGACCATTCTTCCTTTCGAGACTGATTCATGTGTGTGGTTTTAGTTCTTTTTCTCATCATGCATTCATTCCATTCAAAAGAACCTTTGAATCTGAATTAAATTTGGAAAGTGTTTAAGAAGCTCCATATTTTTGGACCATTCTTCCTTTCCGAATTGATTCCTGTGAATGGTTTCTTTTGTCCTTATCATTCATGTTCATGTTCATATGTTCCCCTTTCTATAATCAAATCATGACATCTCTTCCCCCCATACCCAACTTCATCTTCACCTTCACATTTTTTATTACATAAATGTTCCAACACTCACTAGCTTCATACACTCTACGTGTGCCATGACTCGACCCGGTCCACCCGGATTGCGATCACCTCCACATTTGACCCCAAGGTGAAACGCTTTGTGGCATTTGCTTCTGATCTTGTTGGGAGGTTGTGATCCATATTTTTTATTTCATATTTTCCATCCTCATCATAACATCATCATCATTAGTGATTGTTGCACTGGATTTCTCACAATATCGTGCACATCTTCGTCGTGAAGTAAATGCATTTGTGAGAGATCTAGAACATCGTGCATCACTCTCTTATTCACATAAGATGGAGGAAGGATTAAAATCCCTTATTGTTGAGAAACAAGGCCAACGAATAGTCTCTTCTATGCTAAGAGAGAAGGGAAAATTCAATGGCATCAACATTACAAGCTACTTAGATTTGTTTGAAGAGAAAGCTATGATTTTTGGTCTTCTCGAAGATCTTTTGATATCATTCTTTGAACAAATTGTTGATAGCTCTATCATAAACCATGTCACTCAATGTGATAGTCTTCCTTGGAGTGATTTTAGAAAGGAGATGCTCAAAGAATTCTATCTTGAAGATTATAGCCAACATAATCAAGATGGATTCTTATGATGGGTCAATTCCTAAAAGCCTAGTAGCTCTATTATGCATTTGCAAAATGAGTATATTAGATGCTATGAACAATTTCCTGATGAGGATAAGATAACTTTGGAACCTGATCTTGTGATCAATGTTCTTAAGCTTCTTCATCCTGAAACTTGTAAGGAAGTTGAATGGCGATTAGAAGAGCCGGATAAGTGCTATGATCTTATTGACAATTGGCAAAAAGTGCATAAATTAGTAGAGGTTGTAGCCCATAGACATCAAAGACAATCCATGCTTTATGAGCAAACTAGTCTTCCTCAAGCTAGCCTTCCACAAACTAAGGAGAAAGTTAGAGAACAATCCCATGCTATGCTTTTTCACTCTACTTCTATTCCTCAAATGATGCAGCCTACTCAAGGTTTTAAAGTAGAGCCAAATAAAAGTGTAGTTGAACAATCTCAAGTGGAAATTCTCACTAAGCAAATGGAAAGTCTTATTGCTACACAATCCAATTTGGCCAAGACTATAGATGCTTTACAATCTAATTACACCAAAACTTTTCAAAATCAAATGAACCCAATGTCTTTTCAGGAGCCTAATCAACATGTTATAGCTACCAATCAAAATCCACAAGTAGCTCCTACTCAAGCATATCAAGTTCCTCCAATGCATAATCCTTCAATGCAAAATCCTCATCCTCATGTGCAAAATCCTCAAATGTATCAAAACATGTATCCTCAAGCTTCTCAAATAGCTTTTCAAAATCCTCAAAATCAAAATTTTCAACCATATACTATGGAAGCTCCTCTTGCACCTCAAGCACTACATACTGCTCCCCAAGCTCCTCAAATACATCAATTGCCTTATCAAAATCCTAATTATCCTATTCAAGCAATTCCTTATCAACAAAATACTCAATTTCAAAATTTCCCACCACAAGTTAATCAAAATGGTTTTGTGTGTGGCCCTCGTAGGTGTCCTTGGTGTGATTTGTTAGAGCATGTTTTGAAAGATTGTGAACTATTGAAGGCTACTAAGGAGCAACGACTAGTAATAGACATAGATAAGAAAATTTGTGACTATCGATCTAGGCTACCTTTGCAAGGAAATTATGGTAAGGGAGGAATGAAAAAACACTATGAAAATATAACCATAATGGACATAGGAACTAGAGGAGTGAAACTAGAAGCTCTTGATGAACAACAAGTAGAATCAAGTAAACCCACAATGGAAGTTGAATTTTCCATAGAGGCTTTAATAAGAGAACGAGATGCGATTAGGTGAATAACGGCTTGGGAGTCACCAATAGAAGATCAATCTCTTATTTCTCACATATCCAATGTAAAAGAAAAACAAAAAAGAGATGAAGCTAAACCTAGTGAAAGAAGAGTGACTCGAAAACAAACGTCATAGGGAATAGAAACAATCATAGAGCAGGGAGAAATATCACAATCCAAAGATAAAAAACAAGAATCACAACCCAATGAACAAAAACAAGAGGAGAAACAAAAAGGGAAGAAGACAAAGCAAAGAAAAACAGAACCAAAGCCTTTTGATAAACAAGAACAATCAAAACAAACAAAGACCAAACACGTCTACATGAACAAAAACAAGATCTTGAGCAAAAACAAAAGAAACCAAAGAGAAAACCTGAAGTCATCTTGATTTCAGAAATTGAGAGAAAAATAGATCCTATGGAGATTTTAGATGACATTGTGCTTAAGAGTCAACTAACTATGTCTTTAAAACAAGTTTTCTCTATTGCAAAGCCTGTTTTTAAAGATAACTTTATCAGCCTAATTAAACGGAAAAGGTTTTCGCTTAATCTAGATACTGAGATGCAAGATTCTCTAGATCAAGATCAAGCTATGAATGAAGCCTTAAACTTTGATGAATCTGATAAAGAGGGCTTCAATGATGATGAAGTAAATGTTAATAAAACATTTTTAGGGCCTATTCAACCTGACCATGAAAATCATGAAAACAATCCTAGAAGTCACTTTAAAAGAAAATTTTGTTCTAGAGGTACATGAGAGATGCATGTTAAAATAGGAAATGATAAGAACACTATCACTGTAAATGCATTAGTAGATTCCAGCTCCGAAATCAATGTGATTTCAAGAGAAGTCTATGATAAGTTTCGATAGCCCATAGATAAAGATTGTGGATGGCATATGAGAACTACAGATAATGGTGTAGGTACCCTATATGGAGCTTGTGCTAGTGTTCCCATATCCATAAGAGGAATCACAGAGTCTGGTCAACCCTTTATTTGTGAGAGTCGTATGGAAACCAAAGCCATGGATGATGGGTCTGCCTATGCTAGATTTAAGTCTAAGGATGGAATGCAATCACTTCAAGTCATGACGGTAGGAGTGAATCATCCTAGGAATCGATTGTCAATTAGAAAGAAACGGATTGTTACTCAGGGTCATGAGCATGCTTGTAGTGATTGTGCACCTCGATTCATGTTTGGAGCTACATATGATCAAAATTTCAGATAGAATCCATTGTTGATCGAGACAATAGTGGATATTGGTTTGACATCTCGCATCCAACCAACCCGTACAATAGTTTTTCACTTTTTTTTCCACATTCTAGATTAGATTTTCTTCATGAGAGTCAATTGTCCAAGTCTTTTACCCAAAAAACCCAAAAAAAATTATAAAAACAACAAAATCATGGAACATGATGAGAACATTGAGCATGTGATTGAAACATCTCATTGTTTCTCTACTCTTGAGGAGTTAGAGTTATGTCTTCAACAAAATTCTAATTCCCATATTATTCTTCTTTCTTCCCTTGATGAGTATGCTCTTATCCAGGAATATGCTCTCAATGTTGACAAGTGCACAAAATTTAACCAAACAAATGATGCCTGTTGGAACTCAAGGTCAAGCACAAGCAGGGAAGCACATCAGAAAGGTGGACACACACAAGAAGAAGGAGCAAGTAGGGAGCTCCAAGAAGTACATGTCAACTTTTCAGAAGAATCCCCTACAAAAATAGTGATTTCCATCACTAAAACCATTGTAAATACCATTTTCTATTTTTGTAGCTCCATTTTGTGCAAGCCGAGGAGTGCTCAAGCTTGAGGAGCATTAGAAGTATCATCCTACCAGTTTTCATAATTTTTAGACTCCGTTTGAGCCTTTGAATAAGCCCTAGAACCTAGTTTTTAACTAGGCAGGACACTAGGTCTGGAGAGGGCCAAAACTAGTCTAAAAACTATAAAAAGAGGTTGAGAGCTCATTTTTGAGGGGAGCTTCTTGTAGATTTCAGTTTTGTAATAGATTCCTTTTGTAATCAAAATCCTTCCATTGTTCCTCTCTTTGATCTTACCTTGTGTGCGTGTGTGTATGTGTGTGCATGTTTGTGTGCTTTCACTCACGCAGTTGTGACTTCACTTGCGCGTGGTCTTCATACCCGTCCTCACGTCTCCGCGGATTGACAAGTAAAGGAGGTGGTGCTTACGCTTGAGCTACACCAAATTTTGGCGCCGTTGCCGGGGAGAGAGCTTCGAGAACGAGCGTTGTGATGGTAAGATCGTAGATTTGCGACGTTGGAAGGTAAAAAAACTATCATTTTTGTTCATTTTCTGTTTTTTCTTCTTCATCTTCATCATCATCACCATCTCCATCTTCTTCTTCATAGAAATTTTTGATTTTTTGGTGCATTTTCACCATTTTCATACCATTTTTCATGCATTATTGTGTGGGAAGGAGTTAGGAGGTGCAAGTGAGAGCAAGCGCTGTGTTTTTTCATGATTTTCTGCTCATACGGAGCTCACCATTGCCGGTGCTCAGAAATTTGAATTTCCTGCCAAAAAACGTGATTTTGTGATGAAAATCGCGATTTTGTGAGAATTCAATTTTTTTTTTTAAATCGCGATTTTCTATTTCCCGCCTAAAAGCTTGCTGAAAGAATCACGATTTTGTGGTCATTCTCAGAATCGTGATTCTATGGTTGTGCTCAAAATCGCGATTCTCACAAATCACGATTTTCGGCCAAAAACACGATTCTGTGAGAACACGATTCTCAAAAACACGATTCTCTGTTGACAATCGTGATTTTCATGTCAAAAAAACACGATTATGAGAACCACAATTTTATGAAAAACATGATTTTGTGAATCATGATTCTCTGAGACAAAATCGCGATTCTCTAGAACACGATTCTGTGCTCAAAATCACGATTTTCAAAAAAACACGATTCTGTGCTTGTGCTCAAAATCGCGATTCTCTAAATTTTCAAAACCACGATTCTCTAAGACAAAATCGTGATTCTCTAGAACACGATTCTCTAAAACACGATTCTTTGAAAACAGGATTTTGTGAACCACGATTCTGTGAAACACGATTCTGTGCTCAAAATCGCGATTTTCAAAAACACGATTCTGTGCTCAAAGTCCCGATTCTCACAAATCACGATTTTCACCTCAAAAAACACGATTATGAGAACCATGATTTTGTGAAAAACACGATTTTATGAATCATGATTCTCTGAGACAAAATCGCGATTCTCTAGAACACGGTTCTGTGAAAACACGATTTTGTGAAAACACGATTTTGTGAAACACGATTCTGAGAACCACGATTTTGTGAAAAACACGATTTTGTGAATCATGATTCTCTAAGACAAAATCACGATTCTCTAAAACAGGATTCTGTGCTCAAAATTGCGATTTTCAAGAAACATGATTCTGTGCTTGTGCTCAAAATCGCGATTCTCTAAATTTTCAAAACCACGATTCTCTAAGACAAAATCGCGATTCTCTAGAACACGATTCTCTAAAACACGATTCTGTGAAACACGATTCTGTGCTCAAAATCGCGATTTTCAAAAACACGATTCTATGCTCAAAATCGCGATTTTCAAAAACACGATTCTGTGCTCAAAGTCGCGATTCTCACAAATCACGATTTTCAGCCAAAACACGATTTTGTGAAAACACGATTCTCAAGGTACACAATCGTGATTCTCTGACTTCACACAATCGCGATTCTCTTGACGTTCACAAAATCGCGACTCTCTTGAAGTTCACAAAATCACGATTCTCTTGAAGTTCACAAAATTGTGATTCTCTTGAAGTTCACAAAATGGCGATTCTCTTGAAGTTCACAAAATCGCGATTCTCTTGAAGATCACAAAATCGAGATTCTCTTGATTTCACAAAATCACGATTCTGTCCAAAAGGTCCTGTTTGCCTGTTTTGACCCCCAGAAGCCTGATTTGACATAACGTTTTCATCCAAAGTCTATTTTTTGAGCTCTATAGGTCGTTGGAAAGCTCGTTTTGAATCCTACATGGCTAATACCAAGTGGGACTAATGCGTTGATTTTCAGATAGACTAATTTGAAGTAGACCCTCAAGTGGGACTAGGAGACCAAAGGGGCTCCAAAGGATTTTTGAGCAATACCAAGGGGGAGAAAAATTGTATCATGGGAAAGAAAAAAGCAAAAGAGAGAAGAAAGGGGGCTAAGATGGTAAAAGAGAAGGGAGATAAACATGAAGTGCATGAAATAATCTCACATGAGTGTGAAACATCTAGAGAAAAATTGCAAGGAGTCAAGGAAACGGAGGAAATGTCTAGGGGGGTGGGATCCTTATTTGCAACAAGAGAATATGATAATACTTTTGTGGATATCAGGATAGGATATAACTATAGAAGGTTGAGTGCATATATCAATCCTCATTGTGAGTGGAATTTAATTCATATTGACCTATTGACCATTATTTTTGGGAACATTCAACCAACAACTCATTCTTCTATCCTCATGGATGATGAACATTATGAATGCATGGGTCAAGTGGTGTTGCCTGTTATGGTGGATGATATGCAATTTTCAGAAACATTCTTTGTCATGGATTGTATAGATGAAGACTTGATCATTGGCACCCAAAGGTTCATCACACAAAATCATCAAGAATTTGAGGAGTCTTCTCCACCTATTACCCGTGCTTCTACATATTTGTCAATGGAAAATCCTAATGAGTATCCGCCTTATCATAATTGGGGGCAAAATCATCTTCCCAAAGAGTGTGCTTTTCATGAAAATCTTTTTTTTTCTACTCATGTTTTTTAATATAATCCTTCTTTAAGTAAATCCCAGGAAACCTTGGAGAATGGAGAAATGGAGGACTCAAAGTGTCTGGGGGATGTGGAAGGACCCTCTCTTCTTGTAAATTTGGATTCCCCTCATGAAACCATAAGCAGGGATGATCTACACTCATATGATCAAGAAGGAGATGATCCACAAATATCAGGTATCACTGATATGGAGAACAATGTCAAATCTATGGTCAATCATGACAATTCATCACCCATTTGCACATCTAGAGATTGGAGTTGTAATACAGATAAATGTATCGATGAATCTCTAGATCAATCTCCAACAATACTACCCATTGACCTTCTACATAAGTCTGATGCATGTATAGAAGATCAACCTTTGTTGCATTCCCCATGTAAAGATGAGTTTTCTCAAAAAATTCGCATAGAAGGCCCAAAAGATCCTTACATCAAGAAACAGAAATCAGATTTTCTTGGTAATATCAAGAAAATTTGGGTGGCCAAGAAATTACTTAGAGCCCAACCGAATCGCACTATGATATGGGTACCAAAGAAAGCCCTTGTACAAAATCAGCCCCCTCACACTAGACTTCAAAATCTATGGTCTAGGCCTACCATGACTTATCTTCAAGAAAGACCACTTCCAATCGAAGGACACAAAGCAATCGAGCCGAAACTCAAAAAGAATCCAGGGGGGGACTTCAAGGCAACAACCTGCACAACAAAGACACCAAGGCGAGGTAAAGGACTGAATCAAGCAGAGAGCTCCAACAAAGATCAAAGCACCTCTTCTGCAAGGATATGGGCTTGGAAGAGGAAAGTACCGATAGCATCCACCAAAGTAAAGATCCAACCACGATGGATCAAACCCTCACGAAATCATTCAAACATGAAGCGGCCAAAGGTGATCACTACCCAGTTGTAGATCGTTCTCAAATGGATCCCTATAAGGAGGAATGATCAGTTGTCATCTCGAGATACAATGGATACCTCCAACAAAGATGGTATCAACATCTGCAAGTGACATCAATCCTCGATGAGCGACAACCATGTGCTCCTTGCAGAACCCTGTCTTTTGCATCATTCAGGTCATGCATTTCCAAAGTATGCATTAATATAGGGCCACATTACACGGCCATGCATAGACACACCTGAGAATCCCAAGCACAAGAGCACATTGACATATGTCAAATATTTCTATTGATACTAACTTTTGTGTTCTTGTTTTGTGATATTTTTTCCAAAAAAAAAAAGAAGAGAGAGAGAAGAAAAGCGAGAGAGAGCTTGTTCCTAGGTTTGGCTTATCGAACATGAATGATTCATGCTTATGTGGACCATCAACCAGGGCATTCATCGACAATGATAAACCAACCAATGGTCCATCACGATGAATGGTGTACAACACGAAGAGATCCGCATCGACTGACCTTTCCTTATGGTAAGAATCTCCTACTTGGGCCACATTATAACCATGATAGAGTAGGAAACCTCTTCATCAGCATACCCTTGAGCACTTAGCTCAAGACCCCAACTTTTTGCACCTTACTTCTTCCAATGCATTTTCCAAGTAAGCATGCATAGGGCTACATTACAAGGTTGTGCACAAGGCACATACTTTTTTTCAACCCATGCACTAACATACTTACCCATCATTCACTATGGGTTATGAGTACTTGGCATGAATACTCTGAACATCATCTTTAAAAGCGCTAGAGGACATCCTGGGGGCAACATCAATACCGAGGAAGCAATCCGAAGCTAGCAGTTGCTCCAACTCAATCTTGACAACCTCTTTTAAGCAACTCGCAACTTTTGAAAGCTCACAATGATGCATTCATGCTGGAATCCGTGAAGGAAGCACATACCAAGGGACTACGACTTGCAAAGGCTTGCAGTGACAAATGAAGAACCGGACAACGAGCCCTGCCACATCTAGAAGCCAGATGACTTTTGTTCATACAGAAGGGACACTCCCTCTCAAAGCACTACTTGGAACAACCACTACAACAAGGGTCTGTCAGGGAAGACAGACTCGAGAGGGAGGGGAGTGTTGGAACTCAAGGTCAAGCACAAGTAGGGAAGCACATCAGAAAGGTGGACACACACAAGAAGGAGCAAGTAGGGAGCTCCAAGAAGTACATGTCAACTTTTCAGAAGAATCCCCTACAAAAATAGTGATTTCCATCACTAAAACCATTGTAAATACCATTTTCTATTTTTGTAGCTCCATTTTGTGCAAGCCGAGGAGTGCTCATCTTGAGGAGCATTAGAAGTATCATCCTACCAGTTTTCATAATTTTTAGACTCCGTTTGAGCCTTCGAATAAGCCCTAGAACCTAATTTTTAACTAGGCCGGACACTAGCTCTGGAGAGGGCCAAAACTAGTCCAAAAACTATAAAAAGAGGTTGAGAGCTCATTTTTTAGGCGAGCTTCTTGTAGATTTCAATTTTGTAATAGATTCCTTTTGTAATCAAAATCCTTCCATTGTTCCTCTCTTTGATCTTACCTTGTGCGCGCGTGTGTGTATGTGTGTGCATGTTTGTGTGCTTTCACTCACGCACTTGTGCCTTCACTTGCGCGTGGTCTTCATACCGGTCCTCACGTCTCCGCGGATTGACAAGTAAAGGAGGTGGTGCTTACGCTTGAGCTACAATGCCTTAGTTGAAACAAAGTACAAAACTGTAGACACAAAAATCAAACCCATAGCTCAACCATTACCCCAAGGAAGTAATAAAAAAATTATTGATGTGAAAAATGATCCAATTCTTCGGGATAAGAAAAACATAGGGCATACATTCACAGATGAGACAATCAAACATGTGAAGATTGGTACAGATGATGACTATCTTTTGCCAGTAGAGAGAGATAAATTTGAGAGAGTCATACGTAGCCATGGAAAAGACTTTACTATGTATCCTCATGAGATTGGTTGTGTAGATCCTAAGCTAGTTGTACCCATGATAATCTTTACTATTCCACATATTCCATGGAATCTTTGCCCTATACCAATTCCAAAGGCTCACTTACCTGAGCTAATGAAACTACTTAAGGAGAAGATAAACATGAGAATTTTAGAGCCAACTTTTGCACCTTACTCAAATAGATGGTTCACTATGCCTAAAAAGAATGGGAAACTACATTTTATTCAAGATCTCCAAACTGTCAATAAAGTCACCATAAGGAATGTAGGAACAGGACCCACTGTAGATGAGTTTGCTGAATCATTTTCAGGACAGTCTATCTATTCAATGGGTGATTTATATTCTGGATATGACCAATTCCAATTAGCAATTGACAGTCGTGACATAACCACAATGAAAAATCCTTTAGGCCGTGTGAATGTGTACTTTACCTCAAGGAGCGACTTATTCTGTGGCTCATATGATGAGTGCTATGAATATGGTCTTACATGATTTTATCCCTCATATAACTATGCCATTCATTGATGATATTCCAATTAAAGGGAGTGACGAACGTGTAAAGGACATTACTTTAGACTCATCTAGATGTCATAAATTTGTTCTTGACCATATCTCTGATTGTGAAAGAATATTTCAACGATTTGAAGAGGTAGGTCTCACATTTTCTATAGAAAAATCTGTTTTCGGTGTCAATGAGGTTCTTATTGTTGGACATTTATGTGGTCATTATGGTCGAAAGCCATACCCACAAAAAGTTGATGCCATTAGCAAGATTTATGAAACATGTAACAACGTGAGTGAGGTACGTAGATTTCTTGGTGCTTGCATTTTTTATGTTATTTGGATCCCACACTTTGCTCATGTTGCTGATTGTCTCTATGACTTGTTGAGGAAGAAACAAAAATTTATTTGGACTGACAAACACACTCAAGGTATGCCTAAATTGAAGAAATTATTGATTGAAGCTCCCATCCTTAAGCGTGTAGACTATTCTGCTAACAAATCTATTATATTGACTATTGATACTAGTCCTATTGGTATAGGTTGGGTCATAAGTCAAGATGATAGTGAAGGGAATAGATATGCAATTAGGTTTGGTGCCAAAATTTTACATGAAACACAACGAAAATATCCACAAATCAAATGAGAACTATGGGGTATGGTAACAACTTTGAAAACAGACAAAGAATATTTCTTTGGTGCAATTGTCAAAGTTGAGACTGTTGATATATTAAGTTAGTGATGTGTGTGAACACTCTAGGACCGCTAGGGCACTTTTTTCCCTCTTTAGGAGGTTTTTTTCCCCCGGCTTGTATATACCCCTATTGCCCTAATGAGCTACTAATCTTTGTACATTCTCTTATAATACATTCAGTATTGTGTGTTGAGCTCCAAGCTTCTTCTCCTTCCTTATGTTGTTTACGTGCTTCCGCAGATGTCTATCTCCAACAATTGGTATCAGAGCAGGTCGTCGCTTCATCTAGGGCGTCGTCGACACTCCTCCATTTGCAATCTTAGATTCACAAAAAATTTGGTGAGCATACTCAGGGTGTTTCAAAGATCAAAACCGCTTCGCTTTGTCGTGCCAAAATCGCGATCTGAGCTCGTTTCGGCCTCCGAACGCACTATCACAGTGCTTGTGCAAGCTATTTCGCAAATTGTTGAGATTCTCATATATCTGTTATCTTCTCTGCTACTGCTCCTATGTTATATTGCGTAACTATTGTCTTACATGGTATCAGAGCCGTAAGGTTTGAATAGCTTGAGAAGTATCACTATTTTAGCCTACTAGCAGACTAGAATATCAATAGATTATTCGAGTGATTACATGATGGCTTCATCGTCGAACACTGGTCTTGGTCCTTCAACTAATGTTAATGTTGCACCTATTCGAATTCGTCCACCTACATTCATTGAAGGGAAGCTGGATGGATCCAAATATACACTCTGGAAGTTCAAAATTTCTACAATTTTGGACTCCTATGAATTACTTCACACTGTCATGGGACCGATGGGATTGGATCCAGAGCCTATACCAGTTGAAGATCCAGCTAATTCAAGATCGATGATTCAACCAGATCCAGATCTTCTACGAGCTTGGAAGAGGCGGAATGCTGATGCATTATGTGCAATTGTCACTAGTGTAAGTGATTCTGTGTTTACTTTAGTTCAACATACTACTAAAGCACATGAGGCTTGGGGCATATTGGCTCGACAATATGAGACCAAGAACCACACTAGGATACAAAATTTAGAAAATCAGTTGGCAAATGAAAAGCATTCTGATTCTGAAAAGGCTGAAGATTTTATCAAATGGATAAAACATCTTCAAGACCAATTGGCTGCAGTTGGTGTTGTTATGACACCAGAAGAGTTGGCTCAAAGATGTGTATGTGTTCTTCCAGCAAAGTATGATGGATTAGTAACAACCCTTAACACTCAGGTAAGACCAACTCCCCTCACATTTGAAGAGTTTTGTGCTATGCTTTTAGAAGAAGAGATGCGGTTGAGGAATCGGCAAAGCACAAGTGATGCTGCATTTTCAGCAAATGCAAAAGGTAAAGGCTCTTTTGATGTATCAAAGAAGAAGCCAAAGAAGAAAAAGTTCACTGGAAGTTGCTTCTATTGTGAAAAGAAAGGTCATGCCATCAAGGATTGCAGAAAGAAGCAAGCTGATGAATGGAATGGGACTGTAAAATCATCGTGGAAGAACAAAAAGTCTACAAACATCACAGAGCTAGAACTTTGGGTAGCTATTGAAGAGGTATGTTCATCTGCTCAAGCTCGTGTTGATGAACCATGGATTTTAGATAGTGGAGCTTCTCGCCATATGACCAGTAAAAAGGATTGGTATAGTTCCCTAGTGCCTCTACGGGAATCCATCAATGTAGTGGTGGGAAATGACTTCAAGTGTCCAGCCGAAGGAACTGGAACCATCTCTTTTATCACTTCTCCAGGAGTCAAGAAAAAGTTATCCGATGTTCTCTATGTACCTACACTTAAAAGAAATTTGTTGTCAGTTTATGCAATAACAGATCGTGGACTCGAAGTTCACTTCAATAAGAGTGGTGCAGAAATCATGGATTCATAAGGTAATGTTGTAGGTAAAGGCATACGATGGGATAACTTGTATGAGTTAAGTGCTTTAATTGCTACAGACAATAAAGATGTAAGCAGGTTATGGCACCAATGATTTGGGCATCTCGAATTTGCAGTTTTGAAGGAGATGCAAAGAACAGGGATGGTTGCTCATTTGCCTGCATTTTCAGAGTTGCAAAAACCTTGTGAAGCTTGTATGATGGGCAAGCAACAACGAAAGGCATTTCCAAGAGAGACCAGCAATCGATCTCAAGCTCCTCTAGAGTTGGTACATGCTGATCGCTGTGGTAAAATGTCTACACCTGCTTTAGGAGGATCTTTCTACTTTTTGCTGTTAGTCGACGATTATAGTAGAAAGATGTGGGTTTATTTCATTCAAGAGAAGGCTAATTCTTTTGGAAAATTTAAAATGTGGCATAAGTATGTCGAAAATGAATCAGGAAGGGAACTGAAGAAATTCAAAAGAGATAGAGGAGGTGAATTCTTCTCAACATAATTCAATAATTACTGTAAGGAGCATGGTGTGAAAATGCAACTTAACACAGCTCATACACCTCAACGAAATGGCGTTGTTGAGCGCAGGAACAAGACAGTGGTTGAAATGGCTCATTGTATGTTAAAGGCTCAAGACATGCCTGATTCATTCTGGGCAGAAGTAGTCAATACAGCAGTCTACATCCTCAATCGGAGCTACACAAAAGCACTGAAGGGGATGACTCCTCAAGAAGCATGTTGTGGTAAAAAGCCTTCAGTTTTGCATTTCAGAATTTTCGGTTGTTTTTGTTATGCACATATTCCTGATTCAACAAGATCAAAGTTGGATTCAAAAAGTAAAAAGTGTGTCTTCCTAGGATGTAGTGAAGAGTCTAAAGCATACAGGTTGTGGGATCCTGAGGCAAGGAAGATTTTTGTCAGCCAAGATGTGGTGTTTGATGAATGACCACACTTAGTAGAAGATAAAGGTAAATCTACTATCTCATCAAACGAAGAAATATCTCACCTTGTGCCTATCAAAAGACAGGTTAAAGTTGAGAAGGAGGAAACATCTGATGGAGAAATTTCCTCAATAAAAAGCCAACCAATTGTAGTTGCACAACGTAAGCCACTATTGAAGTGGGCACAACAACTCTTTGATGATCACAATCCACATGTAGATGTACCAGAATCATCATCGGATGGATTACGAAGATCAAAGAGAATAGAGGAGCAAAGAAGAGCCTCATAACACATTGTTAACATGGCTCTAATGGCAAATATCATGGGCTCGATAAAGGAACCTACCACCATTGCAGAAGTCCTTGATGATCCAGGTTGGAGAGCGGCAATGCAGTCAGGGTATGATAGTATACTCAAAAATGATACATGGGATCTAGTCGACTTGCCACCAAAGAAGAAGGTAATAGATACTAAATGGATTTGGAAAGCTAAGTATAAAGCAGATGGAACATTAGAAAAGTATAAGGCAAGATTAGTTGCACAGGGTTTTTCACAGATCGAAGGATTTGATGTTCAAGAAACTTTTGCGCCAACAGCATGCATGACAACTATTCGGACGGTACTTGCAGTCGCTACACAAAAGGCTTGGCCTATTTTCCAGATGGATGTCAAATCTGCATTTTTGAATGGTCACCTCAAGGAGGAGGTATATGTATCTCAACCACCAGGTTTTGAGGTGCCCAATTCAGAAAATAAAGTTTGGAGATCGAAGAAAGCTTTGTATGGACTTAAGCAAGCTCCACGGGCTTGGTACCAATGAATAGATCATTTTTTCAAAAATATGGGTTTTGAAAGAAGTACTTCTGATGCTAACTTGTATGTAACGAAAAGGGATAGCAAGCTACTTGTTGTGATTGTATATGTAGATGATTTGATCATTACAGAGATCATCAGGAACTCATCAATCAAACTCGGATCAGCTTGGGAACTGAGTTTGAAATGATAGACTTAGGCAAAAGAAGGATGGCATTTTCATCTCACAACAAAAATATGCCAAAGAGATTTTCAAGGCATTTGGAATGATGGACTGCAAACCAACTAGCACACCTATGGAGGTAAATCATAAGCTATCTATGGATGATAACATGCCTGATGTAGATGCTAAGAAGTATAGGAAGCTCATTGGAAGTCTTATTTTTTTGTGCAACACTAGACCAGACATTTGCTATGTTGTTGGAGTATTAAGCAAGTTTTCCAACAAACCTAAGGAGAGTCATTGGAATGCTGGAGTGCGAATTCTAAGGTACATTGTAGGAACCTTGGATTTTGGTATTTTTTATACCACAGGTGATACAGTCCAAGGATACTGTGATTCAGATTGGGCTGGAGATTGTGATTCTAGAAAATCAGTTTCTGGATATTGTTTCTCACTTGGTTCAGGAATATTTTCTTGGGTAAGTAGAAAGGAACCAACTCTCGCACTCTCCTCCATTGAAGCAGAGTACAAAGCAGCTTGTTTTGCTTCTTGTGAGGCAGTCTGGTTAACGAGAATTCTTGCAGCTCTAGGCTTTCCATCAAATATGGCGACTGTACTCAAGTGTGATAATCAAAGTTTTATGGCTATTGCAAAGAACCCAGTATTTCATGCTCGCACCAAGCACATAGAAGTACAGTACCATTACATTCCTGAGCTAATTGAAGATGAAATTGTGGAGTTAGAATATTGCCCAACAGAGGCAAATCGTGCTGACATATTCACTAAAGCACTTGGAAGAGAGCAGCTCAACAGACATCTTCAACAGATGGGCATAGAACCGAAACCTACTTGATTTTTTATCAGTAAACATTGAGGGGAGGTGTTACTATATGATCAATGTCTACCCCTCATGATTGTATGCAGATTTTGTAAGGCCTCCCTTATGAGGAGAAGCCAAGCGTGCATTAGCCAATTGATGGGAATCCCAACTTGCATGTTGGATGAAGGTCATATTGGACCATGTAAGGTATTGTAAGGAAAGGGAGTTACCAGGGTCCCCAATTGGGGGGTCCGGGGCACTAGGGAGCAGCCCCGGCTGGGGGGTCCAAGGGGGCCAGCAAGCCTCCTGGTTGGGGGGTCCCAAGGGGCCAGCGGGCCCCCTAGTGTGGGTCCGGGGGCAGTGCCCCCGACGCGATGGTAAAGGGAATATTCCATAGAATATTCCCTATCGGAGTCAAAAACCATTTATATTTGTTAGGTCAGTTCAACCGGTCTAAGTCGTGTATGAAAATTACGTAGGCGATGGCCGCCCATGCTCTATCGCCCATGTATAGCCGTTCACGGAAGGCCACCCATGATCCTATATATATATATATATATATATATATATGAGTTCAACACTACCTGAGACATCAAGTTGAGCCAACATACCTCTACCTTGTATCTCCCTATCTAGAGTTGTCTAGATCACCATTTAAGCTCTACCTTGAGAGCGCACGGGTAGACAACGCCATCATCTTTGTACTTGCTATTAGTAGAAAATTGTTGAGATTCTCCTATATCTATTATCTTCTCTGCTACTGCTCATGTGTTATATTGTGTAACTATTGTCTTACATGCCTAGAGAGAAGTTTGAAGCTTTCCGCAAAGCTTTGGGCTTACTTCCTTTTGTGGAGTGATTTCCACATAGCTTGGCACTTCCTTATACATGAGTGCAACTACTTGTTCACCGCATCACTCCTGGGGGGGATTTGTTGATATATTTAGGTAGTGATGTGTGTGAACACTCTAGGACCGCCGGGGCACTTTTTTCCCTCTTTAGAAGGTTTTTTCCCCCGGCTTGTATATATGCCTATTGCCCTAATGGGCTACTAATCTTTGTACATTCTCTTGTAATACATTCAGTATTGTGTGTTTAGCTTCAAGCTTCTTTTCCTTCCTTGTGTTGTTCGCGTGCTTCCACAGGCGTCTATCTCCAACAGAGAGTTATTGTTTGTCTCTCATTGGAATGATAGCCAATTGTTCATCTCCTGATATAGCCATGCTTAGATGGATCTCATATATTAAGTTCATAAATGCTGAGTTAGTTCATATTTCAGGTAAGTCAAACTCAATTGTTGATATGTTATCGAGAGCTATTTGATGATGAGCTTGAAAGTGATCTAATAAAGAATGTGAACTTAGTTGACTATGTCCCATATATATACAAGTATGAGAAATTTCATGAGTCTGAGTATGAAAATGAATGGAGAGACATAGGAAAGTATCTAAGTACACTACAACCATTACCTAGCTGGACTATGAATAGATTCCGTAACATTAGGAAATGAGCTTATAACTTTTTCCTATGTAATGGTTATCTTTGGAGACACACTAAGGGTAAGGTTAAGAATCCACAATGAGTCCTACAAAAACGAGGTCTTCAATTGTAAGTAATGAAGGAAATCCATGAGACATTATGGGCATGTCATAAAGGACTTTTTGGAGCATATGAAAAAATTGGAAGTACCTATTATTGGCCTAGGATGTATGTTGACATTAGTAGCTAAGTTTTTACATATTCTACTTGTCAACTTCATTCATCAGTCAAACATAGAGATCCATTGCATCCTACTTATCCACCCTGCATTCACTACAAGTGGGTAGTAGATCTTGTTACTATGCTATTGACAAAATGCGTTACATTGTACTTGCAAGAGAAGACTTAAGTAATCATGTAGAGGGACATGCACTACGATCTAAGACCACTTACAATGTTTGCAAATTCTTGCTTGAAGATGTCATAAGTCGCTTTGGGTACATAGAGAAAGTAGTTGTCGATTGTGGAGAGTTAAATGTGAGAGAAGATAAAGAGTTCTTTGAACATCAAGGTATTCGTTTGTCTCTCACTACTGCATATAATCCAGAGGCCAATGGTAAAAGAGAGAGAGAGAGAGAGAGCAAGCCAAAGGAAGATAAGGAGGCATAGTAGAATAAATCACGGGCTATATAGGCAGATTTATGCATTAGTGGAGTTTAGTTAGATTTCCTTGCATGTTATTAGAGAAAGAGCATATTCATATTCATGTAGGAAAGGAGTTGATCTAAAATAAGCTAAGATGAAAGATGTCTCTTGAAAATCCTAAATCTTTGTTTATAATCATATTTAAGGTAGATTGCTTTATAAAAAAGGTACAAATTTTTTTTCAAGATGAGAGGAACTGATGCTTAAAACGACTCAATACATCCATTTCCACTTCATATTGATGCTTGTTTGTTTTCTTTCTTGTTGTCAATGTTTCTTGTTCATTTGCATATATGTTGCTTATTTGTTCATGCATATTCATGCTGCATGTTTCAATTCTTTCTTTCATGCAAATTTTGCTTCATGTCACGTTGCCTAGTCATTCATGCATCTGATCAATTTTTTCTTCCATGTTTCATATGTTGCCTATAAAAGAATTTGATGCTTGGAACATTTTGTTTTTCAGAGATACTAGAGTGGCGCTTCCAAAGGAATCGTAGGTTTAGTGGGGGTGAATGTCGTGGAGATTTTCTCTCCTCTCTTATTCATGAAGGCCTACAGGAAACACATTCGGTGAAGGTAGTCAAAATTCCCTGAGAAGTCCAAGATGCATCAAGGATGTCAAAGGGAGTTCACATGCAAACTTTGGAAGAAATGAAGCAAATCTAGGGTAGTGCTCAAAGCTGGTCAAATTTTGGAAATTAGGGCCAAAACTTCAATATCTCCAAATCACATGAAAATTCATATACTCCTAAAGCCTATCAAAGGCAGTCTATAGCCCGAATTTCACGTGAAAATGGATTATGTAGCACATTGATATGCCATGTGCATTTTGTAAAAAATGTAATTTTTCCACTTAGACCCTACAAAATCTTGTATAGGATTTTTTGTTAGCCATATGGTTTGGCATGTATAAAGAGCATATGTGGCTACATATTTGTACAAATTTGCAAGGCTATCAGAGCTTCCCAGACACCTTAATGCGACCTTGCAAGCTTCCAAATGTAGTCAAACTTGTATAGGGAGATTCAGATGGGAGTTTTTTCTAGATATTCCTAAAAGAGACCTTTCACAACATAGACTTACAAATTTTCATCCTCATCAAAGGCTATTTGAAGAGTCAAAGAGCACAAAATCCAGTTTTCAAGGTCACTGTAGTTTCCTAGAATAAGAAAATTGAAGGCTTGAAGGGCTACAACATGGCAAACAATGATTGAACCATGTTGTACGATCAGATGAGCTCATATTCAAGGGTGGAGATGCACTAAAGCATAAATCAAGGAGGATCCATGAGTTTTTTCACCAGATAAGCTTTTTTTTATGATCAAAGATCAATAATGCAAAGTTTCCCCAAAAATAGTGGCTTATCTTATCCAAATTGATGTCAGCACTCATCTGACGGTCCAAATCAGCCCGAGATCCAATGATGGAGAATGAAGGTGCCTATTTTCCTCCCCTTTGCCCTAGATATCATATAAAGAACCAATCCTAACCATCCATTTGATAAATCCAATGGTTTTAATCAAAAGAAGTTGATCTTAGGGTTGAGAGTTGATTTCTCTAGATCCAAGGACCCAAATTCATTCCAAAAACTATAATATAAACCCCCCTTCCAAACTCCTAGAGCATCATTGTTAGGCATCCATAGGGACCTTGCTAGCACATGGTTTCCTTGAGACGATCACCCTCAGTTGAGTGTGTGAGGATCCAAGATGGGCTAGTAAGAGCATAGTTCCTGGATTCAATTTTTAGACTTCCTCTCTAGGATAGGTGCATAAACCCAGTTTCTCTTTCTTTGCTCACCCTCAATGGAGCGTGTGAGTGAGTTAGAGCTGGTTTTATGTGTCTTAGACTTCTTTAGAAACACATTACGATCCTAGAAAGACATAGGGTCAATGAAGTGGGACCTATCCTCTTGCGTGTGACATTCGGTTGAACTATCATGGTGAGAGGGTTGTGCGGACCACCTTTGACTAGTAGAATGCTTACCTTGACGTTTCACAGCATTCATGTATATGTTTTTCATAATAATATCTTCTAATTCATGTTTCATGTCTCTTATCTCTTTGTCTCTTATATGTCTTTACATGTCATCTTCTATCTTTTTCTATGTGTGAGAAGGCTCAGCAGTATTGCGTTGAACCAGTGAGGATGATCCATTAAGGTTGAGAGAATAATTTTCTTTTCATTCATAAATCATGACCCACGTGCATTCATACCACCCACAAACACCCATGCATATGTTTTAGTTTCGAAAGTGTATAAGAAGCTCCATTCTTGGACCATTCTTCCTTTCGAGACTGATTCATGTGTGTGGTTTTAGTTTTTTTCTCATCATTCATTCATTCCATTCAAAAGAACCTATGAATGTGAATTAAATTTGGAAAGTGTTTAAGAAGCTCCATATTTTTGGACCATTCTTCCTATCCGAATTGATTCATGTGAATGGTTAGGGATCAAAAAAAATATGTTATTAGTTTCTGCATTAGCAAAGATTGGCTTGGTTGTGAAATTTGTTGATGACAGATGTACGTTCATGATCTATCAAATGGTGATGTGATTAATGCTTCTCGCATTCTATGTCGTGGGTTGTATAAGCTCATAGACTATGAAAGATCTGTAAATGGTTTGGCATGTGCAGTACATGATTATCAAACTATGTCAGATGCAAAACTTTGGCATGCATGCTTTTATCATCTAAATTTTTCTAGTTTGCTATGCCTGCAGAAATCAAAAATGGTTTCCTCTTTGCCCAAACTTGAGGCACCCGGAAAACATGTTTGTGAAGGCTGCATTTTGGGCAAAATGCAGCATTCCTCCTTTCCAAAAGATGGTTCAGTTCGGGCTGCTTAGGACTTGCAGCTTGTACATAGTGATGTTTGTGGTCTTATGTAGAGAACTTCTTTTTGAAATTATCTTTACTTCGTGACTTTCATTGATGATTTTTTCACGCATGCATGGGTATATCCATTGAAGGCAAAGTCCGAAGTATTCATGTGCTTCAAACAGTTTTTGCTTTTGGCTAAAAATCTGTCAGCATGTAAAATGGGCATCCTCTGTTCTGATCAAGAGGGGGAATATATGTCTTCTAATTTTAATGCATTTATAGCTGAACATGGGATAAAACACCAGTGTACAGTGTCGTACACACCTCAAGAAAATGGACTTGTTGAATTAAAGAACAAGTCACTCATGGAGATGGCAAGGTGTATGTTCAAGAGTCAGGCTTTACCACATAGTTTCTGGTTTGAGGTTGTCATGTGTTCAACATATGTACTTAATAGGTGTGCCACAAAACCATTGCAGTGTATCACTCCATATGAGGCTTGGCATGATCGCAAGCCATATGTTGATCATTTGTGTGTTTTGGTTGTTTGACATATGCATTAGTGCCTGAACAACATCACAAAAAATTGGATGATAAAGCAGTAAAATGTATTTTTTTTTGTTACAATTCTGAAAGTAAAGGCTATCGTTTGTATCATCCACAAACTAAACACACTTTGGTTAGCCTTGATGTTGTCTTTGTGGAAAATTCTATTCAGCCATTGCTTTCATGTTCTAAGGACACATTTCTTAGCTCCAAAGACATGTATGGTACTTTGCTGTCTCTTTTTACAGGTGGCCAGTCTAGTGTTGGTCCTAATGAGGCAACTTCTCAGCCTTTGCAGGTTTCATGTGATGATGTAGATCATCCCATTTGTGATGCAGATTTACATGATGCACTTGTTGATGAGAGAGCTAACATAGAGGAGGCAAAAACTATGCCAAAATGGTTAGTGCAGAATTTGCGTGACTACAAATTAGATGCAGCTTTGTCATATCATACTTGATCAGGCTCTCATAGTGCCTCTTTTGCATCACATTGCTATGCTATTGCTGCATCTAGTCTCTGTGATGAGAATGAGCCTGTTTTATTTGACGAAGCACAAAATTCAGAAAATTGGATGGCTGCTATGCAATCTCAATATGATGCTATAATGAAGAATGGTACTTGGTCTTTATGTGACTTACCTCCTGGCAGGAAGCCCATTGGCACTAAGTGGGTTTTACAAGCTGAAGTGTAAGCCTGATGGAACAGTTGACAGGTATAAGGCTAGGCTTGTTGCAAAGGGTTATGCATAGGAAAGAGGCATTGATTTTTATGAGACCTTTGCACCTACATGCTGTATGACTACTGTTCGGAGCATCAGTGCACTTGCAACCCATCATGGTTGAAATGTACATCAGTTGGCCATTAAAACTACATCTCAATGGTGACTTGCATGAAGAAGTGTATGTTTTTCAACCCCATGGCTTAGTGCAAAAAGGGCATGAAAACCAAGTGTGCAAGTCAAAGAAGGTATTATATGGTTTAAAGCAAGCACCATGCGCTTGGTATGAGAAGATACATGCCTATTTGATTGCACATGGTTTTGAGAACAGACCAACTGAAAGCACCTTATATGTTAAGCGTGCTAATGATGTGCTTGTGATCATTGTTGTCTATGTTGATGACATGCTACTCACTAGTCCTATTGAGAAGCATATTTCTGATTTTAAGGCTGATTTCCATGCCTCATTTGAGATGTCTGATTTGTGGCTTTTGCATCATTATTTGGGCATTCAATTTATGCAAGTTGATGGTGGAATGGCTTTGTGTCAAACAAAATATATTGACACATTATTGTAGCATTTTGGCCCTTAAGACTATAAGCCTATTGCCACTCCTATGGAGACAGGTTTACGATTGAGTCTTCATGATGTTGGAGATGCATTTGATGCTATTCTCTATCAGCAAGCTATTGGATGCCTGATTTACTTATGCCTTACTTAGCCAAACATTCAGTTTGTTGTCTCACAGAGGAGCAGGTTTATGCATTGCCCAGGTGTCAAGCATTGGCAGGCGATTAAGCGCATCTTTCGCTACTTGATTGGTACTTGGCTACTTGGGTTGTTTTATCCCAAGGGGGGATAACTACCGCCAGATTTGCATGTTTTTTCTGACAAAGACTGGGTTGGTTGCTATGATACTCGTGTGTCCACTAGTGGCTTTTGCTTCATGCTTGGTAGCTCATGTATATCTTGATTGGGCAAGAAGTAGCCTACTATGGCCACTTCCAGTTGTGAGGCTGAGTAGATAGCTTTCACAACAACTATTGAGTGTTTGTGGATCAGATGCCTTATGGCTGATTTGGGTGTTGGTTAGTCTTCTACCACCACCATCTTCATTGACAGTCAGAGCACATTGGCAGTTGCGAGGAACCCTGTGTTCCATGCTGGCACTAAGCACATTGAGGTGCATTATCATTATGTTAGGGAGAGGCTCTCTACTAGGGAGATCAACTTGGCATATGTGCCCACACAGAAGAACATTGCAGACCTTTTCATGAAGGCTCTGCCTAGGGAGAAGTTTGCAGCTTACCGCAAAGCTTTGGGCTTACTTCCTTTTGTGGAAGGATTTCCACATAGCTTGGCACTTCCTTATACATGCATGCCAGCTACTTGTTCACTGCATCACTCCCAGAGGGGATTTTTTGATATTTTAAGGTTATGTGTGAACACTCTGGGACCGTCGGGCACTTTTTTCCCTCTTTAGGAGGTTATTTTCCCCCGGCTTGTATATATGCCTATTTCCCTAATGGGTGACTTATCTTTGTACATTCTCTAGTAATACATTCAGTATTGAATGTTGTGCTCCAAGCTTCTTCTTCTTCCTTGTGTTGTTCGCCTGCTTCCGTAGACATCTAACTCCAACACTAGATCACTACACAATACTTGAGTTGGCCTTCTTGGGCATTTTCTTCTCTTATATTAGCTCAACTTTTTTGGAGAAAGTTTGACATCACACCACTATCAAAAGTAGAAGTATTTTCATCAATGCATGCAATCCAAAAGTGTCGTCCATGAGATCATATCACATCGTATTTTTGATATTGGACCACATAAAATGGATTCCATTATGATTATAAAAATAATGCATGCAATTAAAAAATTATTAATTTGCAATGTTTGAGAGTGTTAGCTCCCAATAACACCCCTTTATGAGTTCCTCCTCTTCTTTAGAGATATTCCTACGAGATAAACATCTTCATTATTGCTCCATAAGCGAGGCATTTCTAGGATCGACATGCCTATAAACTCTGATATGAATACCAAAGACTCTTGTACAACCACCTCTCTACCATGCTACCCTCAAGAGGTAATCTCTGATGAACAAAACCTTTTAGTGTCTTCATGAACTGCTCTAAGAAGAACATCTATCAATTGTGGATAGTTCCTACTATTGCAACTTCTTTAACCACATAAAACCAGTAAATGAAGCTGAATTGTAAGAATTCTTGTGGGAAAGTACTTCTCAACCATATAAATAGCCTCTATAACATTGAGTTTGGCGTTTTCTATGCTATCTCTCCTTCTCTCTTTAGATGAGATCCATCGTACGAGGGAATTGATTTAATAAATGGTTGTTCGCACATCCTCCAAAAGATAATCTTTCACAACTATAGGGAGCACAAACTGCAAAAACGTTCGCCAATCATGAGACTTGAGCCCTTCTAGATTGAAGGTAGTCTTTAGACACCTCATGCACCTAGTAGGTGTCTGAAACTCTGAAATCACATTCTTCACCTATTGTTTTCCATCTTGCGGAGCACCCAAGGAGCTCTTGGTAGAAAAATTGTCTCATTTGGCTTGGTAATTGCCCACAATTCTTGTATATGACCTCGCTCTTCCAATTCATCTCTTTACGCTTTGCGTTCCTTCTTTGCAATCAATTTCTTTCAAAGCATCTCTTCCACATTCTTGAAAATATGCATTGCGTCCACCAAGTGATTGATCAATACCTCACTCCAATAAAGGAGATCATGAAATATCGAGAACCCTTTCATGTGGGCGAGTGGTGTTCCTGCATCCCACAACTACTTTCAATCTCTTGCTTTCATTAGTGCTTGCACTTGTTGGAGAATTTATCTTTCACATGAAGTATGTGTTGAAATGAAAAAGGACTACTCCTACTCTATTCACATACACACATCAAAAAAGCTAAGGATGAAGGAACAAAAGATAACAAAACATGATGAATGAATTAAAGTAGAAATGTAGATGACTTACATGAGGTGAGCATTTTCCTGTTGTTGTAGTCTTTATGAGATCCATTGATAGGATCTTTGGTAGGGTACTTTTCCTTCTTGTGGGTTTTGAGTAGCATGTGTTCAAACCATAGGGAAGGTCTTACCACTTTGTTGTGGTAGTGTCTAATCCCTTTACATGGGGCTTCCTGTTGGGTGTGTGTAGAAGTGCGAGAGACACACAAGAAGCACACACAAGGAACACAAACGCAACAAGACACACGGAGAAGACGATGGCTGGAATAGCTCTCTCTATTGATCGATGAACTGAACTGAAGTAAGAGCTGAATAATGTCCCTAAGTACAAAGTACCACCACATATGAGAGTATCAAGTATGTGGTAACATGGGGAAAAAAACTTTAGCCAGCACTAGAGTAAAAAGTGCCCATGTATAGGGAAAAGGTTCACATCAAAGCTACTCGAGCAACACATAAGTGTAACAAACCCCCCTGGAGCGAATGATGTGAACACATAAAGGGAGGGACAGATCAGCCCCCACAATGTAACAAGCCTAAAGCTTTGCGAAAAGCTTTAAACTTTTCTCGTGGAAGAGCTTTGGTGAATATGTCTGCCACATTATATTGTGTAGACACATATACCAAATCAATATCTCCTACATGAAGGCGCTCTCTCACATAGTGATAATGCACCTCAATATGTTTGGTCCGTGCATGAAACACTGGGTTTCGTGCAATAGCCAAAGCACTCTGACTATCAGTGAGAATATGCGTAGCAGCATCAATCTCCATGCAAAGATCCATCAATAGGCATCTCAGCCATATACACTCCACTGTAGCTATGAAAACTGCCTTGTACTCAGCTTCACAACTCGATGTCACCACTGTAGGTTGCTTCTTACTCAACCAAGATATGCATGAATCTCGAAGGAAAAAGCAATTACCACTAGTGGACACGCGAGTACCATAACAACCAGCCCAATCACTATCTGTTAAAGCATGCAAGCATGGCTGAACATCTCTGCCATAAAAGAGACCTAAGCTCAAAGTGCCACGGAGATATCTAAACACACGTTTCACCGCTTGCCAATGCTTAGTGCCAGGGCTATGCATGAATCGACTCAACTGGGAAACTGCATACTATATATCCGGCCTTGTGTTGCATGCATATATAAGACATCCCACAACTTGCTGATAAAGAGAAGTGTCAAATGCATCACTGGAATCCTCAATTGAGAACCTGAATCCTGTCTCTATTGGTGTGGAAATTGGCTTACAATCCTCAAAGTCAAAATGCTGAAGTAGTTTTTCAACATACTTTGCTTGATGCATAACAATTCCCCCCTCAACGGATACAAACTGGATGCCAAGATAGTAGCTCAAAAGACCAAGATAAGTGACATCAAAAGTATGCTGCAAATCAGCCATTAGAATGTTAAGTTTTGCATCACATGACCCAGTCAAGATTATGTCATCTACATAAAGAACAAGCACTATAAGATCAGCCCCATTTTTGCGTACATAGAGTGTGCTTTCAATCGGACTACATGTGAAGCCAAGAGCAATCAAGTGCTTATATATTTTGTCATACCATGCACGTGGCGCTTGCTTGAGACCATACAAGGCTTTATACAAGCGACAAACCATATGCTCTTTCCCTTTCATAGCAAATCCTGGAGGTTGCTTCACATAGACCTCTTCTTGCAAATCTCCATTCAAGAAGGCTGTTTTTATGTCCAATTGATGCACTTTCCAACCTCGATGGGCAGCCAATGCAACCACGGTATGAATGGTAGTCATGCGTGAAGTAGGTGCAAAAGTTCCTCATAGTCAATGCCATATTGTTGCGCATATCCTTTGGCAATCAATCTAGCTTTGTAGCGATCAATGCTACCATCAGATTTTCTCTTAATCTTGTAAACCCACTTTGTACAAATGGCATTCTTTCCTTCTGGCAATTCACATAAATCCCAAGTACCATTCCTATGTATGGAATCCATTTCTGGTTGCATAGCACTCATCCATTGTGGATCGTCACATGCATCTTCAAAAGAAAGTGGCTCTTCATTACATGCTGTAGCAATAAGAGAATAATCCACAAAATTACTCGATGCATGGTGAGAGCTTGATCTTGTTTTACCAAGTAAAGGTGCACTCAATTTGTTGTCCTGCAAAGTTTGTTTCAGCCACTTTGGCATAGATTGTGCACTCTTGATAGACATGCATTCATTATGTAAAACATCTTCAATATGTACATCATGCGTGGGCTGAATTTCATGCTCAGTTTCAGCCATATTTTGACGCAAATGTTCAGCCATATGTGGCTGGAAATTTCCAACAGTTTGGACATTTTTTTACTGAATTTTTTCAGCCATGTTTGGTTGGAAATTCTCTGCATTTTCAGCTCTATTTGGCTGGAATTTTTCAGCCCTTTGAACCTCAGTTGGCTGGTCTACATGGCCATAGTCAAGTGCACCATTTTGGAACAAAAAGCATGAGTGTATCGAGCACATGTGAGCTAACTGTTGGCAGTTTTTTGCATTCAAGTAGAGGAAAAACTGAATTTTCAGCAAATATCACATCTCGACTCAAAATAATTGTGTTCGTCAATGGATGGTACAACCGGTATCCCTTACTTTCAGCATTATAACCAACAAATATACATTTCTTTGCATTGTCATCAAGTTTGTGACGTTGTTGTGATGGCACAAGAGCATATGCCAAACAACCAAACACACACATATGACTAACCATAGGCTTATGACCATTCCAAGCCTCATAAGGAGTGATGACTCTCAATGCTTTTGTAGGGCAGCGATTCAACACATAGTTTGCACACATGACCGCTTCCATCCAAAACTTATGAGAAAGATGCTTTCCTTTAACCACACATCGTGCCATTTCAAGTAAAGTTCTATTTTTACGCTTGGCAACACCATTTTGTTGAGGTGTATATGTGTAATAGGCCTCTTTTCTAGTGAAATAGTTCATTTTGAACTTTCTGAATTTCATTGTGGGGATAATGCTTAGAACGAATACTTAGGTCATTTTATGCATGTAGGAAAAATTTTGGGTTGACAAGTTTCATATTCTCTCTCTAGACCTTAATTGCATGATGTCTTCCAGTGGGATTTTGAAGGTGAAGATGAAAGAATTAAGGAAAACTCTGTATGAGGGAAAGGTAGAGCAAGTAGAAGAGAATAAAAGTGCCTGTGTGAGATTTTTGTGAATCATGTTCTAAGTACCTCGTTCAGGGTCCTACGTTTAGTTCATTGTAAGAAAACGCCTTGATTTTACTCTCTCTCTAGAATTTTAAACCTTGCAGGGCTCAAAAGTGGCATTTGGAGGTGGATTTGGTCCTCGGTCGTCTCTAACACTATTGTGCATATCGAAAAATTGAATAAAAGTGTCTCTCACAAGCTTAACCTAATTCCTCATTTTTTTGAGTTACAAGGCTTTGAAAAGTGCCGTTTTTTCCAACACTTAAAAAAAAAACGAGGGCTTGTCTAATTCTATTCGAATCCGTGATTCTCATGCTCACATGTCACCATGTCTAATTATGTATGTTTTCGGATATATCTTCTTGGTGTTTTTCTGCTATTTTTGACAGGTATGCTAAAGAAAGGAAGTACATTACGATCGCATGACTTTTCGCGAAAGTTTTGGAGAAACTCGACTTTTTCTAAATTTGGTGGATCGCACACTTCTTTGGGGAGCACGGCTGCGATCAAACGGAAAAAAAGATAAGAAGGCCTGCACATCAACACGAAGGACACACAGAAATCTGAGAATTACCTTGTGATTGAGAGTGTGATTGAGAGTGAGAGTGAGAGTGAGAGTGAGAGTGTGATTGAGAGTGCGAGTGAGAATGTGATTGTGATAGCTCGGGGATGGTCGGGAGGTAGAGGCTTCTTCAAGAAGCTATTGTCCAAAGCTACTGTAACCATTGAATCACATCTATAATATCAGAATTCTTCCTTCTCTGCGTCATATTTGTTCTACTCTTCCGCATCAGATTTTCTTTTACCTTGTGCAATCTCTGCGTTCTTCTCTCCATTGTTATTTCTGAGTAATCGAAAGATTGTGATTGGGGATAGATTGTGATTGAGGAAACGCTACAATATGGCACCGTACATTGGTGTGAAATACCTCTTTCATGAAGAAAAGCATTAAACTCATGTGACATGTATTCACCACCAGGATCCGTGCGTAGAGTCAAAAGCTTTTGTGAAGAAAAATTTTCAGCCATAGCTAAAAATGATTTGAAGCAAGAAAATACCTCATTCTTTGCTTTCATAAGATACACCCATGTATGGCGAGTAGCATCATCAATGAAGGTAACAAAATATACATGCTTCCCAAAAGATGGAGTCTTGACCGGACTGCATACATCACTATGAACAAGTTGCAATTTTCGGGTAGTTTGTGTATGACTATCTTTTGGAAAAGAAGCACGATGCATTTTTCCACGAATGCAACATTCACACGCATGCTTCTAAATGGACTCAAGTGTAGGCAAGCCAATAACCATGTCCTTCTTTTGCAAGTAGAGCAAACTATTGAAGTTTAAATGACCAAAACAAGCATGCCAAAGCTCCATTTCAGCCATGGAAGAAGTATGAGCAACTAAGGCATTCGAGGCAGCATTCTTGTATGTATCCATGCGATACAAACCATTACATAATGTACCGGACATCACGATAACATCACCATTGCTGAAATCATGAACCATACATTTATCATTAACAAAGTGTACATGAAGTCCAACTTTGGCAATCAACGGAATTGAAATTAAGTTCTTCTTGATACTAGGCACATACAATGCATTTTTCAAGGGAATCACACCTCCATTTGTAGCCGTAAGCTCAATTTCTCCTACTCCAATGATAGGATAAGAGGCATTGTTTGCACACACCACATGTCCTCCTTTAGGTGCATCTTTCAAAGAGGCAAAAAATCTTTTGCATTATGTTATGTGCTTTGAAGCACCACTATCAAAGAACCAATCCGAATCAGCCTCATTCATAACCATACATTTAGAATGTAAAGAAGCATCATAATGACATGTAACAACACATGCCCAAAAATCTTGAGCCATGTTAGCTTCATCATTCTTTGCATTTGCTGAATTTTCAGCAATAGACATGCCGGATTCCTTCTTCTTTTCATTGCATTTAGCAAGCTTTCTACACTCATCAATAGTATGACCAGCCTTCCGGCAATATTTTCATCTCTTCTTCTTTTGCAAATCACCATCATTAGAGTAATGAGTGGAAGAGGAAGCTTGAGGCTTTGGTTTTAATGAACCAAAAGTTGAACCATACTTGCTTTTCCCCTTTTGTGAGATAGCAAGTGCTTGCGTTCCTTCAATGAAACCACTCCTATTCCTTATAGATTGCTCTTCTTGCAAAAGAAGAGACACAACCTCATCAAATGCATACATATTAGGATTTCCTTTTGCAACCAAGCGAAGTGTAGTAGCAAAGCTTTGAAAAGATTCTGGTAATCCTTTCAACAATGTAGAAATGAGTGATGCATCCGGAATGATCTCATCTATGTTTGCCAATTGCTCTTTCAAGTCCTTGATGCATGTCACATACACATCCACCGACTCATTTTCAGCCATACATACATCTTCAAGTTGCTTCCTCAAGTATGCAACACGTGCTTCATTACGCACGGCATACAAAGAAGCAAGAGTGTCCCATGCCTGTCTCGATGTAGAACATGACTGAATGTGTGGAACTATATGACACTTCACTGAAAGCACAATCAAAGCATGAGCTTGAGTATCTTTTCCATCCCATCTAAGCTGCTCCTGTGTAGATGGAGGAGAAACCACTGTACTCGAAGAAGAAGCTCCTACCTTGCGTACTACTCAAGGTGGTGTCTAATCCCTTACAAGTTTCATAGATTCAAGAAAATACTCATAAAGTATGAGACAAAGCATGTGTACAAGTGTTTTCCATTGTGAATTGCAAATTCAATATGCTTATATTTTTACGAACATATGAACATATGACGAAGGCTTCATATATTGTGTCTAGAAATAACTCATAGAATAACCATTGATCAAATTTTGAACACAGAATATAATATGATTGCAATGAATATCAAGAATTGTAATCAATCTAGAAGTTGTCGCTTACTTTGTGACATCATTGATTATGTCATGCTAGCATGATTACTCGTTATGGCACTAGAGACACTTGACATACTACATGACCATGAAAAAGCGTGGAAATTTGGCGCAGATCTCTTCGCTTCATGGTTATTGAGAGTCATCATTGATAAAATTGTTGCCAATTCCATCAAAGACTTGCAATTTGTCGTCGTCCCCTACCAAACATCTAAATAAGCAATGCTATTCTGATGTGAGAGCAGGAAAAAGAACAACTGCAAGTGTGAGAATGAGTTTCTTTGAGGCACAGTAGTTGGAAGCTAGAGCCTTGACCTTTCTCTGTCTCTCTCTCTCTATCTCTCTCTGTCTCTCTCTCTCTCTCTCTCTCTCTCTCTCTCTCTCTCTCTCTCTCTCTCTCTCTCTCTCTCTCTCTCTCTTCGTAGGCAAACCATAATGTGATCATGCGGGCTTCTAGAGTTGTTATACCCTACAAATGCAGGTGCCCTTCCTTGCTGCTTGAGCCATCACAGTGATCAAATGGCGCCTGCAGGTAGTTCTCTTCGGCTTTCATCTGCAATGCATGGTCGTTGCTGCTGCTGCAAATGCCCGTCATCTGACATACAGCCATATCTGAGTCCAAACAAGCAAGAACCGGAAGAGTTGTAGCATGTGGAGTGTCACAAGGAAGGAGATAAGGAAGAGAGCTCACACACACACTCTTACTCTCAAGGAGAAGCACACACAGATTGAGGCAAGGAAGAATGAGCTTCTTCTTCTTCTTCTATTACATAAAAAGGAATGTAAAAGAATGACCTAAAAACAAGAATACAACAGCAATATATAAAGATCAGTACATAAGGAAAAAATAATATCCATGAATTAGTGAGCTGACAAGAAACAAATGTGCCATCACTCTTGGTAGATAAATCTACTAAAGCTCAATGAAGTATCCCTGACATATACCGGAGTGACCATTATACATGTCAAAGAAACAAAAAATTGGTACGTCACATCCTGGATCATCACATGTTGAGCTTGATATCTCAACACTCCCCCTCAAGCTCAATGCCATATCTTGTAATCCAAGCATCTCCCGAAACTTCTTCAACTTCTCAGCTCCAAGTGCTTTGGTGAAAATATCAGCAACCTTCTCATTTATTCTCACATAAACAAGATCAATATCACTTGCTAATGCCTTCTCTCTGATGAAGTGATAATGTACCTTGATATGCTTTGTCTAGCATGGAAAACAGGGTTCCGTGCTAAGTGTATGCTCCTAAGATTATCACAATAGATAGTGATAGGCTTTTGCACTTCCACACCTAAATTTGCAAGTAACATCTCCAGCCATGATGCCTCACATGCTGCCATTGCAGCACCTCTATACTCAGCCTTTGTACTCGACAAAGCAACAGTGGGTTGCTTCTTACTACTCCATGTAATAGCTGCACCTCCAAGTGAGAAAAGAAAGCCACTAGTAGATCTTCTATCTGGAGTACTACCAGCCCAATCTGCATCGGTGTATCCATGAACCTGTAATTCTACAAAAGCTTCATAAAACAATGCATAATCCAAAGTAGCACTCACATAACGTAGAGTGTGCCTCAGAGCATCCAAATGTGGCTTCCTGGGAACCTGCATTAACTGACTTTCAAGTCCAACAGTATAGCTTAAATCAGGCCTTGTAATTGTAAGATATATAAGACTCCCCACAATTTTCCTATACATACTAGCATTTTCCAATGCTTCACCTGATGTAGTATCCAACTTCAAATTCTGATATAAAGGCATAGAATTTGACTTACAACCATCCATACCATACTTTTGTAGCATATTCAAAGCATATTGCCTTTGTGACATCCATATACCTGTTTCTGTGTGTATAAACTCAATGCCCAAGAAATAGTGTAGCACACCAAGACCTTTAATGTCAAATTGGTGCATAAGAAGTTGCTTTACCTCTTTGATGCTTTCTTCATTATCGCCACCTACAATCAAGTCATCAACATAAATGGCCACAATCATGATGCCATCATCACCCTTCCTTGCATATAGTGAATGATCTGCATCACACATAGAAAACCCAATGATGATTAAGTAATCAACAATCCTTGCATGCCATGCACGCGGAGCCTGCTTCAACCCATAGAAAGCCTTTTGCAACTTGCAAACATATTCTGGATGCTTTGAATCTTCATATCCTTGTGGCTGGTCCATATATACTTCTTCCTGTAACTCACCATGTAGGAAAGCATTCTTCACATCCATCTGATGCAAAGTCCATCCTTTTGCTATAGCTAATGCAACAAGTGTCCTAAGAGTAGACATTTTAGCTATAGGGCCGAATGTTTCCTCATAATCAATGCCATATGTCTGTACATATCCTTTAGCTACCAATCGTGCTCTATACCTGCTTATGCTACCTTCAGCATTATGCTTTACCTTGTAAACCCATTTACAGCCTATGGGTTTCTTTCCTTGCGGCAATGGAACCAGCTTCCATGTATCGTTTCCATAAAGTGCAGCCATCTCATCATCCATAGCTTTTTCCCAATCTGCAATTCCAATTGCATCTTCAAAGCAAGAAGGTTCAACATCTTGTATTACCTTTGTCATGTAGGCATAATGACGAGCCATGTAACTATCATATGTCAATCATTGCACTCAATTCCTCATCCTCCCATATCTTCTTGGTCTTGGGTCATTTCCCCTTGTATCATCTGCATGTGCCCTTCTTACTATTGGAGTCTTCATAGAGGGCAATCCAAGTTCCTCATCAAGACTCTTTTCTAAACCGCTTGAATCTCCATCAACGTCTTCAAAACCTGCACATGTTTTATGACCAGCAAAAAGCTTTTCTTTACCTTTCCAAGTTCCTCATCAAGACTCTTTTCTAAACCGCTTGAATCTCCATCAACGTCTTCAAAACCTGCACATGTTTTATGACCAGCAAAAAGCTTTCCTTTACCTTTCTTGGATGTATTTGATGAATTTTCTAGACTGAAATTTCCACGTAATCTTCCACTCCATGGATTTGAGTTGGAAGTATTGCTTGGTAATGCATCCGGTCCACTCAAAACTTGAGATTTTGCACTTGATTTTTCAGCATTTTCTTTGTCATTTGGTTCAAGACTCAGTCCTTCTTTGGCATCTACCTAGAAGCTTGACATTTCATCAAATACCACATCTCTGCTCACCTTTACCTGTCGTGTGAGTGGGTTACAACATTTATATCCCTTTTGCTCAAGGAAGTATCCAATGAAGACACACTTTTTTGCTTTTGGATCAAGCTTTGTCCTTAATTCATTTGGGACATGTACATATGCAATACAGCCAAAAACTTTCAGATGTGATAAGTTTGGCTTTTTACCTGTAAACTTCTCTTCAAGTGTAACTTGATGTATAGCAGCAGTCGGAGTTCTGTTCATGATGTATACAGCAGTATGCACAACTTTTGCCCAATAACAATGAGGCATATTCTTCTCAACCATTAAGGCTCTTGTTATTTCTGCAATATGTCTATTTTTGCGTTCAGCAATGCCATTCTGTTGTGATGTGTACTTGCATGAAAACTGATGCTGAATTCCATGATTTTTTAGAAAACTGCTCAACTCATTTGACATGTATTCACCTCCTCCATCAGATGTTAATGTTTGAATGTACTTTCCTGTCTGCTTTTCCACCATAACTTTAAAATTATGGAAGTGAGTGAACACCTCGCTCTTCTCTTTCATGAAATATACCTATACTTTGTGTGTATGGTCATCAATGAAAGCAACATAAAACCTGCAACCACCCATAGGTGTGGTCTTTACTGGACCCCAAACATCTGTTTGTACTACTTCTAGTACATTCTCACTAACATTCTTGTCATGTGGAAATGATGCTGTTGACTATTTACCAAATTGACATGCTACACATACCTTTTGCATTTTTACAGCTTTGAAATTTGGTAGTCCATGGATAATCTCCTTTGACTACATCAGTTTCAGCCTTTGCAAGTTTGCATGTACAATCCGTTTGTGCCATATCTCTATATCTACAATAACTCCTGCACCTTTTGCAAACATGGCTGCATTCATTTCAAGAATATTCACATTTAAGGTGAACATCCTACCCACTTTGTTTCCTTTGGCAACCAATCATCCATCCTGCTTATACTCGTCTACATATAATCCATCAGAATTGAACGTGACTTGTAATCCCTGGTCAACCATTTGTCCAACAAAAACTAGATTCTTTGTTATATTTGGAACATGCAACACATCAGCAAGATGTTTTACCTTACCGTCTTCCATAAATAATGCTATGTTTCCTGTATGCTCAATAGGATGCGATGTATCATCACCTGTTTCAACATATCCAAGAACTGGCATTTTTTGCAAACTACTAAACCATTCTCCATGATTGGTCATGTGATTTGAAGCACCTAAATCAACATACCAGACATTATCATTTGATTTTGAAACACCAACAGACATCGTATTCATCATGTGATGTTGAACCATAAACAGCTTCTCAGAATCATGTGCACTTGTGGATGCATAGTTGTTTTACTGCCTTTTGTTATTTTGATTCTTCAACCTGCAATCACGTTCAAAGTGTCTAGGTTTACCACAATTCCAGCATCCTTTACTATCATTACTTAAATCATTTCTTTGGAAATTTCTACGACCTCTTTGTCTCCCCCTACCTCGAAACCGTCCTCTTCCTCCTGCATGATTCTGTTGTTGACCTTGGTCTTGGTTATTGTTTCCTCTTCGACTTCCAAAAGCTCTACCTCTGCTCTTCCTCTACCAGAATAGAATACCTGCTCAGAATTGGGCTTTCCTTGGGAGTTTGAATCCTCACCAAGATTCTTTTCTTTAATAATCAGCATAGATACCAGATCAGCAAAATTTGGAATCTTTTCCTTAGTCTGTATGGAAGTTCTGAACTGCTTATATGCAGCTCCTAAACCACGAAGGCACACTTCCACCTTATCATCATCATCTACATTCACGCCAATAGATGCAAGTTACTCACATATGCTTTTGATTTTTAGAGTGTATTCACTTACCGACATGCTCTTCTTTTCCAATGTATGTAGCTCGTTCTTGAGTTGCAATTTCTATGCCTTTGTATTAGTCTCATACAAAGTGACCAAATTGTTCCAAGCCTCTTTTGGAGTCTTGGCATCCTGTATGTGTCCAATCATGCTATCATGTATGCTAACAAATAGCCAATACATTACCTTTCGTGCTCCTTGATTCCATTCCTCATATGCTCTTAACTGGTCTATATTCTGATTCCTTTCTAGTAACTCTGGAGCATTTTCATTCTCTCCTTTGATGTACTTCCAGTAGCCTTTTCCCATTAGGAAATTCTTCATTCTGAATCTCCAAGCATGGAAGTTGTTCTTGTCCAGCTTATCGCTCATAAGCTGACTCATTCCATTTGCATTTGCCATTTCTGCAACAATTTTCAACACTGCACAACACTATAAGCAACCAATGCATGAGAATGAAGGTGGACTTGGGACAAAAGGGTGGAGCCTGGAACTCTCAATAGTATGTCCATCAGGTGGATATCTATGATGTTCTTCATGTATAGTTTTTCTAAGAGCCTTAGAGTAACTTGCTTGAGTCATCGTTTCTATAGGGGATAGGCATTGTAGCACAAAATCAATAAACCTATAGAAAAAAACATCCTAAGACACCCTAGATCAATGAACATAACCAAGTTCAGATAGAAGAATTGACTGATATTACCTCAACATTCACAATAATTGGGTCAATCATCCATGTTCCACATAAGTATGCCTTGCACTTGCACGTCCCTTCTTGTTAAAGGTTGAGACATGTCGGGCACAGTAATCCCATCCCATGAAGTGCACAA
The DNA here is from genome assembly GCA_020310875.1 of Ceratopteris richardii. Classification (NCBI taxonomy): domain Eukaryota; kingdom Viridiplantae; phylum Streptophyta; class Polypodiopsida; order Polypodiales; family Pteridaceae; genus Ceratopteris; species Ceratopteris richardii. The sequence continues at coordinate 3,950,340 of CM035417.1, forward strand.
CTCTGGCACAAGTGATGCAAGGTATACATCCATGTTTTTGACCTTATACTTACCTAACACAATGAGGACCAACAACAAATGACCTTTTTTGTGGCTGGCCATGGTAGGATGTTATAGTTGACCAAACATATAGGCCATGTGCTCCATGAGGAGCTGCATAAACCAAATGGATTTATGTCATCCATAGTTAGGCCTAGACCTATATTTCGAGCTTCTGCAGCAAACAAAGTCCACTTATTATCTGTGTGCTTCCAAGCATCAAAATTAGCAAGCACTCATATTACACCATCTATAGATCTACTCTTTGCATGTCATGACATTGAGTGGGTTGTAGACTTGCATCTGAACATGCTCTTAATTGTTGGGATGATAGGAAAGTGGCGAAGAACCTTTGCGGTGTCAGAAAGATTTGCATCTTCCAGTTGACGAACAAAAAAATGAAAACAACTTTATTGATGAACTCTAACCCTTTATATCACTGTTGATCAGCTGTTTTGGTTGGAATTAACTACTTTTGAAGTGTTTACAGGTACAAATGATGAAGAAGAACATATGTTCATATTAGGGTTTACCCTAATTACATATTTAATGAGTTTTTTATATTCATACATGCAAGAAACATGGGTACACAACCCTAGGGTTTCATAAGTTCAAAAGATTGTATGTTAGTACGGTTAATCCAAAGGGTCTCAAAAGATTCCAATGGGTTAAAGCTAGGGTTTAATTGGGTTTATGCTAGGGTCAAACTAGGATTCTAATGGGTTTCACAAGGGTTTTAGGGATTATAGTGTGTTTCAAGGGTTAAAACAATTGATATTTAATTAAATTAGCTTAGATTAAACATTGATTTATTAAAAATTAAAATATGATTTAATTAGTTACTTTAATTGTGTGTGTAAGTTTTAATACTAAGGTAATTAATTAATTAAAACCTTCATGTAAGCTTCAAATTAAATGAATTATTAAGTTATGAAAATTATGGATAGTTAAATTCAAATCATAAATTAAATAGATTAATAATGAGTGGTGTATGTGAGTAACATTGAAAGTGTGGTGTGAATTAAGTGTGTAACTAAAATGGTTAAAGTGAATAGTTGAAAGTGTGGTATTTATGTGTGCAAGTTAAGAGTGGTATAAATAAATTATGCATCTAAAATGCAAAAAGTATGTGGATTAAAGAATGGAGTATGTGGAATATGTGATTAAAGGGATTAAAAGTAAAGGACAAAAAGTATGGTTGGGAGTTAAAGTGTGAGTGTGCCAAAGAATGGTGTAGATGGAAAGGCAACTGTGAGCATTTAGTATAAATATGTGCTTGTACTTTATTATTTCCTAATGATTTTGCAGGTACTGTTCTTCTTTCTTGCTCCATTCTTCTTCATTCTCCATGTGCATCGTAGAAGAGAGAATTTGATTAAGCTACGGATCTGTGCCATAGTCATCTATAAACTGTTGCATGAGATCATTCACTGAAGCTCTGTAGAGAGCAATTATTGCGAACGTCTGTTGTTTACCTCTACCTCCTCCACGCTAGCATACTGTGATCTAGCATTGAAGCTTGCATCAAAGCTTGAGAGAGATTCCCTGACAAAAATTCTGATGTGTGCAGCGCTCGAGCCTGGTAGATATGGCTGACGTGCTCATAGATAAAGAGAGAAAACTAAAAACTCTCTTCCCTCCTTGTAAGCTACGTGCAGCAGCGCCACATAGAGAGAGAAAGAGAGAGAGAGAGCAACTATAGAGAGAGAGGGTGATCACGTCCGATAGCTATAGTGCACATAGTGCACGTCAAAGAGTTATTTTCAGAGAGAATCAGGCTCTCATGTGTGCAGGCAGGCAGGCGGCTACTGAACGTGAACGCGCGTCAGACTTAAGTAGAGAGAGGAGTAGTCCAAGAGAATTAAAGTGTAAATTAGTTTATTGTAAAAAACAAAAAGAAAATCTTCCTCCTTCCCTCCTAGTAGGCTGCGGGCAGCAGCGTCGCCGAGAGAGAGAGAGAGAGAGAGAGAACGAGTGAAAGAGAGAGAGAGAGAGAAACAGAGTGAGAGAAAGAGATAGGAAAAGAGATAGAGAGAGAGAGAAAGAGAGGGAGAAAGAGAACAAGAGAGAGAGAGAAAGAGATAGGAAAAGAAATAGAGAGAGAGAGAGAAAGAGCGGGAGAGAGAGAATGAAAGAGAGAAAGAGTATGAGTGAGAGAGAGAGAGAAAGAGAGAGATAAATCAATAATAGGTTATTTGATTGTTTCATTTAATATTGTATAATTAATTTTCTAATGTATTGATTAACTATAGAGTAATGATTAAGTTTTATGCATATACTTAGAGAGTATAAAAACATTAATTTGTTTAGCTAGTTATTTATTAATGCATGAGTTAGAAGCATATATGGGATATGCCCACATTTATTATAAGTATTTAGTGAGTGTGTCTACATAAAAGAACTCATGGATGTGTGTGCATGCATACATCTAAGTGCTAGTATGCATATGATTTTGCATTAAAAGTGTGTTAGCATAAGTAGGAAGGTATTTTAATATCTGCATATATAAGTGCATGTATATTTCATGAGCATGTGAGTGTGTATTATCATAAGCATAAGTTTATTAATGTAAGTTAGGATGTGTGTTAGTATATGAAAATGCATAAATGTATGTTTATTGTATGCATATCAATATATGTCAGTGAATGTGTTTATTGTTAATGCATGTGCATAGAAATATGTTTACATAAGTACAAGTGTGCATGTGCATATTCATGAGAAATGTGTGCAAATGAATATATTAACATGAGTGTGAATATATGCATTAGATGTGAATGCTTTACTGTATGCATGAGTATATGCATGTGTATACAAATGTTATGTGAATTATGTATTTTATGTTTTTCAATGATTTCTTGTAACTTTACTTACATTTCCTAATGATTTTGCAGACAAACATTGAAGACTTAAAGAGCAGTTGAAGTGAAGAGATCCGTGAAGTGAAGTGAAGTGACAGATTGAAGACAATCCATCTACCTTATATTTCATTTAGCCATTTACCCATTTGATTAGAGATTTATCCTATTATTTAAACCTTACATTTTTATTAGAAGAATTGATTTAATCCATTAGCTTTATCAAGTCATTTGTTCAAGTAGATTTAGCATTAATATTATATTCCATTGATTTCTTTGATGTCTTCTGAGCTATTCCATGGGTCTGAGCATAGTAATATTGAAAACATTGAAACTAGAATTGAATCTATAGAAGTAGTAATAGAAGAAGTTATTAAAGATCAAATTACTTTAGAATCCTTAGTTTCCATATCCTATGATCATTGTTTAACTAATTTCTTAACTTTATTTCCCATTGCATCTCCTGAACCGCATAATAGTGAAACCTTATTTCCACCACCTCTAGTTAGACATACTCATCCGAAGCCAATTGAAATCGAAGTAGAGGAGGTAATTAAAAATCAAATAACTGAAGAATCATTGATTGTACCATCCTATCAGGAAGCTATTGCCAGATATAGAGCAGCACGTCCTTATTGTCCTTAGGTTGAGTCCGCCACAGACATCCTGTGTGTGCCGAATGATTTTGGCGGATGACTTGATCCACCATCTGAGCATCTCTCACAACCCGACATTGGTGAACCCGACGTGAACCATCGGCTTGCGACTCGGACAGATATTTTCAATTTGCATTACATATACATTCGTATGATTCTACAATTGGTGCAGTTGCGTCTTCATCCCTAGAAGCTGTGGCAATCTCGTGAACTTGCAATCTTCTCGGTGTCAAGGGCTAGTCTGTAGATCTAAGTGCCTCCACGAAGATTGGCAAGTAGGCAAACCTCCTCTCGCCACCCCTTTCATCAACAATTCAAGAACAAAATGTTTGCACCCATTTTAGTAAAAGATGTATTTAGGTTTTGATTAAAATCAATTAATGTATTGAATTTCACAAAAGCACTATTTTGAGCCTCATCTTCGAGCAGTTGGTATAATTTCTTTTACTCTCAAATTCTTGTGTGCAAAATTTTGTTTAAGGGTAAATTATTGGTATAGGTTAAAGACAATTGTTTGTTTAAATCATAAGTTTACTTGCAACATATTGGCATATTTAAAAGCTTATCAAACTCGACTCTAATGGAATTTCAGAATTAGTAGCTGAGCATAAGGAAAGAGTAACGAAAGAAGTTCAGGATATTGTTAGGATTGTTCAAGCTAGATCAAATCAAACTACAAAAATGGATGAAGTATTTCAAAATATGATGCATGAGATGCAGGGTCAGAAAGTAGTTGAAACATTATTAAAAGATAAGGGGAAATTCATTGGTATGAATGTTACAAATTATTTAGACACATTTGAGGAATTAGCCAAGTTACATGGCTTGCCTGATACAAAATTGGAAATCATATTTAGGTAGACTTGTTATAGGTATGGTTAAGGCTATTATGGAACTACATGACAACCAGGAATGGGATGAGTTTAGAAAAGAGCTACATAAGGAATTTTACTTAGAAGACTATAGTCAACACAATAGAGAGGGATTTATGAAATGGATTAGTTCTCCTAAGCCTCACATTTCTTTAACTCAACTCCATAGTGAATTTATGAAAAGATTCTCTCAATTACTTGAATAGGATAGGGTTTCCCTTACCCCAGATATCGTTTTATATTTTCTTAAAATCTTGACTCCATATATAAGGGTAGAGGTTGAGCGTAGACTTGAAGAACCGGAAAAGAAATATGGGCTTACAGATGACTGGGGTGGAGTGAAAACAGTGGTTGAGGTGGTTGCTCACATGAAGCAATGCAAAACACTTCTTTATGATTCCATGTCTGAACCATCTTCCAGTTTCCCTCCTATTCAGGGAACTAGGGATATACATTTAGCCTCAAAAATTGAGCCAACAACATCCGCATCTAAAGTTCCAACCGAGTTACAGTTTGAGATTTTGTTTAACAAGTTGGACAATATGATGCAAATGCACGAGAATATGTCTAAAGAGGTATCGGCTTTGTAGAATGTGGTGTATACTTTAAACTTACAAGATAAACCTGCAATGCAAGCTCATCCCACTATATATCCTCAACCTGTAAGTGCTTCTAATCCACCATTAGTACCTCCTAATCCTCCATTAGTAGCTCCGAATCATCCATTCGTACCTCCTAATCCACCTTTGGTACCTCCTAATCCTCCAATTATACCACAACCAATTTCTCAAGCATTTAACCAAAGGAATTTCAATGAAAGGAGAAATTCCAATGTGAGGAGATGTATCTGGTGCGATGCCACAGATCATCTTACCTATACATGCAAAGCTTTGAAAGATGCGAAAGAAAAAAGAATTGTAATTGATATTGACAAGCGTTTGTGTGACTATAGAACACATTTACCCTTAGCTGCAAATTGGGGAAAAGGAGGAATGTAGAAGCTGTATGAAAACCTTTCTGAGTCCAAGAAAACATCTTTTGCTGTTAAACTAGAATATGTAGATAGCGACTCTGATTCTAAGCAAACAAGAGAAACGAGGAACTACTCAATTGAAGCTTTAATGAAGGCTAGAGATGAAATTATGCAGAAAACTACATGGAACTCTCCTATCAATCAATTCTTGATATATTCGCATATTTCCAATGTTGAAGAGAAGCGAAAGAGGGATGATGAGCAAGAAACAAATGAATCAGGCAGACGAATGACTAGAAGTAAGATGAGAGATGAGCCGAAGCCTAAGAAAGTTCAGTTTGAACAAGCCGAAAGTTCTAAATCAAATGAATAGCAAAGAAAAGAAATTAGGGAGGGTAAAAAACCTGTGATTAATGAGCCAATTCAAACATCAGATAAAGTAGAGAAAATTCCTGGAACTAAAACAAAAACTGAAGAGAAACCAGAGAAGAAACCAAAACGAGTTCCAAAAGCTATTCTTATTTCAGAACTAGAACAAAAAGTTGATTCAAAGGAAATATTGTATAACATTTTATTAGAAAGTACAATAACAATGACATTAGAACAAATCTTTTCAATAGAAAAAATTGAATTTAAGGAAAATTTTATTAAACTAATTAAAAGGAAGAGATTCCCTCTGTCACAAGAGGTAGAGATGAAGGATGTTGCCGATGTAACTCACTTGATTCATGAATCTCTTTCTTCATACTCAGAGGATGAAGAAAACAATACTTGTAATGTTAACAAAAATTTCTTAGGCCTGATTGTACCAGAAGACGAAACCAAAAACTCAAAGAGTGATTTTAGAAAAAGATTTTGGGCAAGAGGCATACCTGAGATTAAAATTAACTCAGGTGATAGAAGAGATCATATTCTGCTTTAGCCCTAATTGATTCTGGGTCTGAAATCAATGTGATTTCGAAAGATTTATATGATAACTGTAAATGGCCTATTGATAAGAATCACGGCTGGATAATGAGAACTACGGATAATGGTTGTGGATCACTCCTAGGAGCATGTGCCAACATACCTCTAATTAGAGGTGGAATCTCGAAAACATTCCACTTTTTCATTCAAGACAACTGCTCTTATGAAATTATCTTAGGTCAACCATTTATATGCAAAGCTAGAATGGAGACTAAAGTAATGGATGACGACTCAGCATACACAAGAATTAGATCTAAAGATGATCTACAATCACTCCAAGTTATGATAGTCAGCCCTAACCATGTACGAAATAGGGAGCAAATTAGAAAGACGCCCATCCACTCTCATGAAAAGATACGCAAAGATCATATGCCTCTTCATGAGTTCGGAACTTATTATGATCAAAATTTTGCCTAGATGACACTATTGAGCGAGACAATGGTGGTTCTTGGTTTGATGTCTCGCACCCATCTATAGATACTTTAGATAGTTTTGCTTTATATTTCCCTTCGTGTTTGCAATTCAGTCATTATAAAAAAATTCCTAAAAAACTTATAAAACATTATGAAAAAATTTATAAAGATAAAGGACTCATTTCTTCTGATGAACACATTGAAAACGTAATTGAAACTTTATCTTCAAACTCATTGTTTGAAGAACTTCAAAATATTTTGCATGAAAAAGAAACTTTTAGATTTGTACTTCTAAATTCTATTGAAGAATATGATCTTATTATTAAATTTGTTGTGAGTAATGAAAGTAAGGAAGCAAAAGTATATACAAAATATAAAACTGTTGATAAAAAAATTAAACTGATTGCCCTGCCTTTACCAAGGGAGAGTGAAGAGAAGTTTAGACAAGTTTCAAAAGATCCTTATTTAAGAGAGTGCACAAATATAGGTCATACCTTCATAGATGAAACTTTAAAACTAATCAAGATAGGGAATGATGATAATTTTTTATTACCCACTGAACGAGATTTTTTTCAAAGAGTGATTAGAAAGCATGGAAAGGCATTTTCTTTACATCCCCATGAGATAGGCTGTGCAGACCCACAAATTGTTCCACCAATGATTATCTTCACGGTGCCTCACATTCCATGGAATCTTCATCCCATACCTGTTCCGAAAGCCCATTTACCAGAGTTAATGAGGCTTCTTAAGGAAAAGATTCACATGCGAATTCTAGAGCCATCGTCTGCACCCTACTCAAATAGGTGGTTTACTGTTCCAAAGAAAAATGGCAAGTTACGATTCATATAGGATTTACAGCCCGTAAATAAGGTTACTATTAGGAATGTAGGTACTGGCTCCATCGTAGGAGAACTCGCTGAAGCCTTTGCTTCATGCCATTTACTCAATGGGAGACTTATACTCTGGCTATGATCAGTTTCAGCTTGCTATTGAAAGTAGAGACATTACGACCATGAAAACTCCTTTAGGCTTAGTTCGCATGTGCACTTTGCCGCAAGGAGCTACTAATTCAGTAGCGCATATGATGAACGCCATGAATTCTATATTACATGACTTCATTCCTAATATAGCCATGCCATTTATAAACGCTATTCATATTACAGGATGTATTGAGAATGCAAAAGACGAGACTTTAGATTCTTCTGGCTGTAGGAAATTTGTTGTTGACCATATCTCTGACTGTGAAAAGATTTTCCAGAGATTTGAAGAGGTTGGTCTCACATTCTCCATTGAGAAATCTGTTTTTGGTATCAATGAGGTACTCATAGTTAGCCATTTATGTGGACATTATGGTCGGAGGCCATATCCACCTAAGGTTGATTCCATAAACAAGATTTTTGAGACATGTAGAAATATTAGTGAGGTAAGACGATTCCTTGGTGCTTGTGTGTTTTATTCCATTTGGATTCCACACTATGCACATGTTGCTAACTCTCTTTATGCTTTGCTAAGGAAGATTCAAAAGTTTCTTTGGACTGAAGAACACTCAAAAGTTATGAAAAAGTTAAAGAAATTACTTCTTGAAGCTCCTATTTTAAAACGAGTAGATTATTCTGATCAAAAGCCTATTATTTTAATTGTTGATACAAGTCCCATAGGTATAGGATGGGTTATTGGTCAGGATGATGAAGAGGGTAAAAGGTATGATGTGAGATTTGGAGCTAAGATTTTACATGATACGCAAAGAAACTATCCGCAAATTAAACGAGAACTCTGGGGTTTAGTCAGGGCATTAAAATCCGATAAAGAATATTTTATAGGAGCAAACGTAATTGTAGAGACAGATTGCCTACCTCTCATCGGAATGATTACAAATTGTTCATCACCCGACATTGCCATGCTTAGATGGATTTCATACATCGAGTTTATAAATCCTGTTTTGATTCATATTGCAGGTAAATTTAATTATATTGCTGATATGCTTTCTTGAGCTAGGTTTGATAATGAGAAAGAAACAGAATTAGATATAAATGCAATTAATTATGATTCTAAAGCATACGTATATGAACAATTTAATATTAAAGAATACGAAGGAGAGTGGCACGATATTGGGAAGTATCTTAGTACTTTGGTTAGATCACCTACATGGTCTTCAAATAGATTTAGGAATATTACGAAAAGAGCTTTCAACTTTTTCCTAAAAGATGGTCTAATTTGGAGACATGCAAGGGGGAAAATTAGATTGCCACAAAGAGTACTAGGTACTAAGAATCTTCAAATGCAAGTCATGAAGAGCATGCATGATACTTTATGGGCTAGACATAAAGGATTTGTAGCTACTTATGAAAAAATTAGAGAAGGATACTGGTGGACAGGCATTTATGTTAGTGTAAAAAATTATGTGAATTCTTGTGACGTATGTCAAATTCATTCATCAGCTAAGCATAGGTATCCATTGCATCCTACCTATCCACCATGCAACCATTATAAGTGGGTAGTTGACTTAGTGAACATGCCCAAAGGTATCGATAAGATGAGATATATAGTTCTTGCAAGAAAAGATCTTACTAACCATGTTGAAGGCCGAGCTCTAAGATTTAAGACAACTTTTAATGTATGTAAATTTCTTCTTGAAGATGTAATCTCACGATTTGGTTATGTAGAAAAGGTAGCAGCTGATAGGGGAGAATTAGATGCACAAGAGGCTAGATATTTGTTTGCTAGGCATGGAATTGTTTAGCTCTTACTACTGCCTATAACCCTGAAGCTAACGGGAAGATAGAATGAGGGCATTCTCCTATTATTAAAGCGATTTCTAAAGCTTGCAATGGAGAACTTAAGAATTGGCCTAAACTTCTGCCATTTGCATTGTGGGCTGATAGAATGACTTGCACTAGAACAACAAGATATATGCCCGTAGAGTTAATGTACTGCCAGAAACCTAGTTTCGGTGTGCATACTCAAATCCTTACTTGGACTACTCTTCCATGGGAAGATAATCCGTTTATTGAAGATTTATTAGCTCTAAGAATTCAGCAACTGGAGCAAGGGAATGAAAGAATAGAAGAAGCTATAGTTAAATTAAAAGATTCTCGACTTAAGAACAAGAAATATTTTGATAAATCACATAGGTTAAGGCCAAAGCTGATACAAATTAATGATTGGGTTTTAATTTATGATAATACGTTCGATTCTCAGTATGATGCCTGTAGGAAACTAAAAAGGCGTTGGTTTGGACCTTATGTGGTGGTCAAAGTTTATGATAATGGAACGTATGCCTTACGCGAATTAGATGGTACTCCTCTTAAGACCTTAATTGCAGGTAAAAGAATTAAATTATTTAAACAAAGAGATGATGAAACTTATGAAGTAATGTATAATGAAGAGAATGACTAATTTATGTATGAATGAATTTCTTTAATGTGGTTTCTTTTGCAGGAAAGAAGAAGAATATTTGATTATGAAACTAAATAATTTTGTATGTCTAGCTGTTGTTGTTTTATTTTTAACAGGTCTTTGAAGATCAAATTAAGATGAATTTTTAAAAAATGAAGATGAAGTTGATTTTAGGTCGTATTTTTCTATGTCTTAAAATTTTGATTTATGTATTTTATTTGCATTCATATAAAATTAAATTATAAAATCTAGAATGAAGAATATTATTTTATAAAGGACTCTATTTAACCATATTAGGAAAACAGGCATCATTTATATTTCTAAATTTATAGATTGAGTGAGATTTGTTAAGAATAGAAGGATTTGTAGTTCATTTCAGATAATGAAAGTAGTTGTATATGTGTAGGAGCATATTGTTGCATGATGCTTGTCTGTGAAAACCTAGGTCTTTCTTGTACATGCATCTAGATCCTTAGCTCGGATTAAGGGGTTAAGCCTTTCCCCTTCAAAACAAAAATTTTACGAATGTAAGAAAAAATAAATAGAAAAATAGAGAAAGAAAAAGAATATTGATATGGAAGTTATACCTTCTTTCACCCCAAAAAGGTATTTTCACTTATTATCGACATGAAGTTTACATCATATTTGTATGAAGAAAACTAGTTGTGGAAAACACATCTAGTGATTGAAATTGGGCAAACAAGATGGATGCGAGTAGATTTAGTAGATTTCTTTGGCATGCTTGATTGCTCATATGTGAATGCATATATATGACGAAACCTGCATTTGAGTGAATGAAAATGAATTCTATTTCATACTAATCGTTGTGAAGTTTATAAATGGATGAAATTTAAATTAATGTTTGTTGATTGAACAGGTTAATAGTTTAACTTTATAATTTAATATGTTTTCATTACCAGATTGAATTTAAATAAACTTCATATGCATGTTGTAGAAAAGATTAAAAATTTGATAAGTTAAAATATATTTATAAAAGAATTGATGCTATTCTATGATTTAATTTCAGGATAATCATTGAAAATGCTGCTTCCCTTAATCTGCAAGTTGGCCCATCGAGACGATGTGCAGGTTTGGTGGCGGTGGATATCGGAAAGATTTGCATCTTCCAGTTGACGACCAGAAAAATGAAAACAACTTTATTGATGAACTCTAACCTTTTATATCACTGTTGATCTTTTATATCACTGTTGATCAGTTGTTTTGGTTAGAATTAACTACTTTTGAAGTGTTTACAAGTACGAATGATGAAGAAGAACATATGTTCATATTACAGTTTACCCTAATACACATTTAATGAGTTTTTTATATTCATACATGAAGAAACATGGGTATACAACCCTAGGGTTTCATAAGTTCAAAGATTGTATGTTAGTAGGGTTAATCCAAAGGGTCTCAAAACATTCCAATGGGTTAAAGCTAGGGTTTAATTGAGTTTATGCTAGGGTCAAACTAGGATTCTAATGGGTTTCACAAGGGTTTTAGGGATTATAGTGTGTTTCAAGGGTTAAAACAATTGATATTTAATTAAATTAGCTTATAGATTAAACATTGATTTATTAAAACTTAAAATATGATTTAATTAGTTACTTTAACTGTGTGTGTAAGTTTTAATACTAAGGTAATTAATTAATTTAAACCTTAATGTAAGCTTCAAATTAAATGAATTATTAAGTTATGAAAATTATGGATAATTAAATTCAAATCATAAATTAAATAGATTAATAATGAGTGGTGTATGTGAGTAACATTGAAAGTGTGGTGTGAATTAAGTGTGTAACTAAAATGGTTAAAGTGAATAGTTGAAAGTGTGGTATTTATGTGTGCAAGTTAAAAGAGTGGTATAAATAAATTATGCATCTAAAGTGCAAAAAGTATGTGGATTAAAGAATGGAGTATGTGGAATATGTGATTAAAGGGATTAAAAGTAAAGGACAAAAAGTATGGTTGGGAGTTAAAGTGTGAGTGTGCCAAAGAATGGTGTAGATGGAAGGGCAACTATGAGCATTTAGTATAAATATGTGCTTGTACTCTATTATTTCCTAATGATTTTGTAGGTAGTGTTCTTCTTTCTTTCTCCATTCTTCTTCATTTTTCATGTGCATCGTAGAAGAGAGAATGCGATTAAGCTACGGATCTATGCCATAGTCATCTATAAACTGTTTTTTTTTTTGAGAGAACAGCAAAAAGATAGTATTAAAGCTAAGAAGTATACAGTGTACAAGGGGCAAGATGTGCACCCCACAACCCACAAGGGCAGTTACAGATTACAAATCATGAGGAATCTTAGGGGAGAGTACAACTCAAGTAACTTTGTTTTCCACCTAGTATAGGGCATAGAGGAAACAATCTCCATTTTGGAAGACTCACTGGAAGGGAAATATTTCATGGTCGCGATACACTCATTGCCAGCAATGGGGAGGTCACTCCGGAGTTTAATCAAAGCCGACTTCAGGTTCCAATTGGCATTAAAAACTGCCAAGTTCCGACACCTCCATAAATGCCACAGAATAATACTCCTCCACAAGTTCCATAGGACAAGATCAAGATCAATACAGCAATCGAGTAAAATTTCAGGCCCCGAGATAGACCCTCTGCCCCTAAGAGAAATAATTTGATCAAGTAATCCCCAGGATTCCTTGGCAACCACATAATTCATGAATAGGTGGGGTAAATCTTCCTCCTTGCCACAGTGTATACAGCTCCCAACATTAATACTGATCTTTTGGGCACGACTTCCAATCCAAAGACCATTCTGAGCCATTGGAGAACAGAGTGCTTGTTACAATTCGGGAATGCCCAGATACATTTGAACCTCTATCTCCATTGCTGCGAGGACCAGTTGACTTTCCATCTCTGGTTGAGTTTGTTCTTGAGGTTCTCGACAGTGCCTTTGCTCTTCTTGAAGATCTACAACATGACTTTAGTAATGTCTTCCAACTTAGATTTTTTGTTCTGGCTAGTGGACAACACTTCCCTAAGGAATTTAGCTTTCTTTTTAAGGATCTACTTGCATCCAATAGAAAGGTGATCAATATTTTCAATCTGAACATGAGAGAGAAGTCTGTCTTGATAGAAGAAGTCTTCCCAAGCCTTGAAACCAGCCTTAGCACACTTGTGCTCCTTGATCTCGAGAGGGTCATTATTCTTCTGAGCATTCCAACCGAGCCACGGGGATTCCTACAGAAGAAAATTATTGTTAGTAACAAGATTGTCCTGAGGAATAAAGGCCTGCTTCACCTTCATCTAGACTTTCCACATTCTAGATGCGAGCGGACTACCAGTCGGAACGAATTGGGGGAGACTAGGATGTCCCACAACCGAATCACTTTCCAGGCTTTGTAATTCTGCAATTGAAAACGATTAGTGTTTCTCTTGAGTAATAAAGCCCACACGTCATTGGAGAAGTTGCATCTGTAGATCCATTTGGCAATCATATTTTCAGCCATTTTTATGGGGCGTCAGCGAACATCTGGAGACACAACTTCTTGTCAGAATTAGTAATATTAAGACCCTTGATAAGACCTTTCTCCATGGCATCCTCGACCATCCAAACAAGTGACTCGCTGACAATAGCAAACAAGAGAGGAGCGAGGGACAACCTTGTCTGATAGATCTTTTAAGGGGGAAAGGGTCAGACAGTCTACCATTCAGAGAAATTTTGGAATAAGCATTACCAAACAGAGTGCTCACAAACTTGATGAAGTTCTTAGCAGCACCGATGTCGTGGAGAGACTACAATATAAAGTTCCACTCAACTCTATCATAAGCTTTATCAAAATCAATTTTAAAGAAGTAAAAATCTTGCTTGTTATCTTTCGCCTCTTCCGTACCTTCCCACAAGGCAATAATGGTGTCGAGGATGAAGCGGCCCTTGATGAAGCCCTTCTGCTCAGGGATGATAATCTTGTCCATAATGGGGCTAAGCATCCTAGCTATACTAGTCGCAAAGATCTTATATATAGAGGAGAGACAAGATATCGGACGCCAATTGTTCAAATCCTCCTTGTTCCCTTTTTTGTGAATCAGCCTAATAACCCCCGTGTTGACGTGAGAGGGTAGGTACCCCTTGCCAACAGCCTCTCTCCAAATCAAGAGAATGTAAGGTGAAATAAAGTCTTTAAGCTTAGTATAGAACTCATTAGGAATACCGTCCAAACCAGGAGTCTTCCCCATTTTAAGCTTGTCGATAGTGTCTTTTATCTCTCCAGCAGACAGAGGCAGATCCAAGACGGCAGCCAGGCTTTCAGGGATAGTTTTTTTCCTCAACAAAGCAATATGAGCCCTGGCGCATCTGATCTCATCCCGTGAGCTAGGAGGACTAGAGAACACTTCAGTGAAAAAATCAGTAGCCACTTCCAAACTTTCTTCTGCATTAATAGCCGAAACACCATTTTTCTTATTAAGAAGAGGAACAAAGTCTTTAATCTTCTTCTTCCTCAGCAGGTCATACATATTCTTACAAGGTTTATCCATTTTACTGGCCCAAAATTCTCTAGATTTGGAGAGATCGCGACAGGCTTTGAGGTAGAGCTCCTTTCTCAAGCAACACTGGAGCTCTAAGAATCTTTCACTATTGGGGTAGGAGTTAAGGTCGTTGAGCTCCGACTTGACGGCCCTCTCCCAAGCAATAGCAGGAGAGGGATATAATCAACTTGGTTTGATCAATGACCAGAGGAATGTTAAGCATATTAGCATCCAGATGCGGCCAGCCCGCTCTGAAATTAGGTCAATCTTTTTGAATTACGACAAGGAGGGGCTTATGGTCAGACAAAAGGAGAGTCTTGTCAAGATTGCAATTAACGTTACTCCAAGACTGAGATAGGGAGGCACTAGTGTAGGCTCTATCAAGTCTGGCAGTAGTGAAAGCATTCCCTTTCTTATTATTGGACCAAGTAAACCCTATATGCATCATAATATCGATTAGATCATGTTTGTTGCACAGGTCGACCCACTCACTTTTCTCAGCCCCACCAAGAGTATCCCCTCTAGCTTCAAACCTATCTTGAAGAGCCGTAACCATATTAAAATCCCCCGTGATAATAGTGGGGCCAATGATAGTCCGCAAGTCATTCCAACATTTGACATGACTAGTAGACAGATTACTCGCATAAACGTTAACAAGGAGGAAATTAAACAGGAAACTCAGCTTTATTGCAACCCATTGATGATAGTCACTAAAGAACACGTTCTCAACACAGTTGACAGAGGCATTCTGGACGCCAATGGCCACACCCCCCTTATTAGAATGGTCAGAACAGAACCAATTGTAGCTATTAGCAACAATATTAAGGTTGATATTGAGACGATTCGTATCACTTTTCAATTCTTGTAGACAAACGAAGGTAGGCAAAGCATGACATTTTAGCCAGTTCGACAACCATCTAGCCCGGCCAGCATCAGAGAGGCCTCTCACATTTAAAGATAAAATAGATAGAGTAGACATAAAGAACAGAAAAGAAAAAGAACAACCACCATACAAAACGAGACAACCTATTTCCTACTGTTCTTAGTAGGTTATTTAACTGCCAAAACACTTTTGGGTAGTTCCTTGCGCTTTGGCACATTAGTCAAGGGGTGCCTGTATCCTCCACTTGGACCTGCCTGTTAGGAACAGAATCAAAATCTTCATCCTGAACCTGATTTGGACACATGTTATCCAACTGCATTTGATCCGCATGATTAAGTTGAGCTTCGAAAGAGGCATTTTCGTTTGTAAAGGAAGGGGACTCATTACCTCTGCTCCCTTTCTTTTTTACCAAGGTCCACCCACCATTGTCGTGGTTCGGATGGGGAACAGTGTTAGATAGGTAAGACTTACCGCAGTTGGGGTCTACATTTTCTTTGCCTGCAGAAGCAGAGGAACCTTCTTCAAATGGGTTAAACACATTATCTAGCAGAACCTCGAAATGATTCATCCGTTGAGGGGAGCTCTTCTTCCTTTTTTGTAGGACATTTCTGTTGACTTTCAGGGGGGGATTCCTAGCCACCAAACCAGAACCACAGCCAGATTTAGCATCAGGCTGACTAGAAGATTTACCCTCCGAGTCGGTATTCACCTTGGTGCATATAAGCAAAGGGAAGTCACGAATAATATGACCCTGTTTATAATAGTTGAAGCACGCGTTAGGCAGATTACGATAAATAACTTTTTGATTGTGCAGCAGCTTGCCATCCGAGGCTTTAATAATCAGAGAAGTTCTGACTTCTTTACCTATGTCAACTTCCACCATGACCTGAGGATCCCACTTGGGATTAATGCCATTAGGTCTGGCTTTCTGTCCAAGAACCTTACCCACCATGGCTCCTAGACTCTCCACCCAGGGATAAAACTCCACAGGGAGCTCTGGGAATTCAACCCAAATGGGAATTTTGGTGGGTTTAGGTCCCTGGGGGTTAAACCTTGGGAACCATTTGAAGAAGGACACGGGAATACCTCTAATAAGCGAACGTCTGTTGTTTACCTCTACCTGTTCCACGCTAGCATACTGTGATCTAGCATTGAAGCTTGCATCAAAGCTTGAGAGAGATTCCCTGACGAAAATTCTGATGTGTGTAGCGCTGGAGCCTGGCAGATATGGCTAATGTGCTTGTAGATAGAGAGAGAGAAAACTAAGAACTCTCTTCCCTTCCTTCAAGCTGCATGTGGCAGCACTGCACAGAGAGAGAAAGAGAGAGAGAGAGAGAGAGCGACTGTAGAGAGAGAGGGTGATCAAGGCCGATAGCTGTAGCCAGTGTTGTATTTTGACGGTCCACCATGCCCTTCAATTTTGAAGGCTATCTACATATTATAGCTGTATTTTGTATTTTTAATGTATTTTTTAAAGGTTGAATAATTATTTTGGCTGTATTTTATGGCACAAAATGGCCAAAACGGGCAATACGGCCGTCAAAAATCAACACTGGCTGTAGCACGCAGAGCGCACGTTAGAGAGTTATTTTCAGAGAGATTCAGCATGTCGCGTGTGCAGGCAGGCAGGGGGCCACTGAACGTGAACGCACATCAGACTTTAGTAGAGAGAGGAGTAGTCAGAGAGAATTAAAATGTAAATTAGTTTATTGTAAAAAACAAAAAGAAAATCTCCCTCCTTCCCTCCCAGCAGGATGCGCGCAGCATCATCACCGAGAGAGAGAGAGAGAGAGAGAGAGAGAGAGAGAGAGAGAGAGAGAGAGAGAGAGAGAGAGAGAGAGAGAGAGAGAGAGAGAGAAAGCCAGAGAGAGAGAGAGAAAGAGATAGGAAGAGAGATAGAGAGAGAGAGAGAAAGAGAGGGAGAGAGAGAATGAAAGAGAGAGAGAGAAAGAGATAGGAAAAGAGATAGAGAGAGAGAAAGAGAGGGAGAGAGAGAACGAAAGAGAGAAAGGGAGTGAGTGAGAGAGAGAGAAAAAGAGAGAGAGATAAATCAATAATAGGTTATTTGATTGTTTCATTTAATATTGCATAATTAATTTTATAATGTATTGATTAACTATAGAGTAATGATTAAGTTTTATGCATATACTTAGAGTATGAAAACATTAATTTGCTTAGCTAGTTATTTATGAAAGCATATATGGGATATGCCTACATTTATTATAAGTATTTAGTGAGTGTGTCTACATAAAAGAACTCATGGATGTGTGTGCATGCATACATCTAAGTGCTAGTATGCATATGATTTTGCATTTAAAGTGTGTTAACATAAGTAGGAAGGTATGTTAATATGTGCATATATTAGTGCATGCATATGTCATGAGCATGTGAGTGTGTATTATCATAAGTATAAGTTTATTAATGTAAGTTAGGATGTGTGTTAGTATATGAAAATGCATAAATGTATGTTTATTGTATGCATATGAATGTATGTCAGTGAATGTGTTTTATTGTTAATGCATGTGCATAGAACTATGTTTACATAAGTACAAGTGTGCATGTGCATATTCATGAGAAATGTGTGAAAATGAATATTTTAACATGAGTGTGAATATATGCATTAGATGTGAATGCTTTAGTGAATGCATGAGTATTGCATGTGTATGCAAATGTTATGTGAATTATGTCTTTTATGTTTTTCAATGATTTCTTGTAACTTTACTTACATCTCCTAATGATTTTGCAGACAAACATTGAAGACTTAAAGAGCAATTGAAGTGATGAGATCCGTGAAGTGAAGTGAAGTGACAGATTGAAGACAATCCATCTACCTTATATTTCATTTAGCCATTTACCCATTTGATTAGAGATTTATCCTATTATTTAAACCTTACATTTGTATTAGAAGAATTGATTTAATCCATTAGCTTTATCAACTCATTTGTTCAAGCATATTTAGCATTAATATTATATTCCATTGATTTCTTTGATGTCTTCTGAGCTATTCCATGAGTTTGAGCATAGTAATATTGAAAATTGAAACTAGAACTCAATCTATAGAAGTAGTAGTAGAAGAAGTTATTAAAGATCAAATTACTTCAGAATCCTTAGTTTCCATATCCTATGATCATTGTTTAACTAATTTCTTAACTTTATTTCCCATTGCATCTCGTGAACCGCATAATAGTGAAACCTTATTTCCACCACCTCTAGTTAGACATACTCATCTGAAGCCAATTGAAATCAAAGTACAGGAGGTAATTAAAAATCAAATAACCGAAGAATCATTGATTGTACCATCCTATCAGGAAGCTATTGCCAGATATAGAGCACCACGTCCTTATGGTCCTTAGGCTGAGTCTACTATAGACACCCTCCGTGTGCCGAATGATTTTGGCAGATGACTTGATCCACCATCCGAGCATCTCTCATGACCCAACAACGGAAACTCCTTCACCCACAAGGTCTTCCCTAAAACTTTTCACTCCAGACTTTGGACATATGTGGAGCACCTCATACTCATTGTGAGAAAGGATGCAATCATTCAGATAGGCATGAATCTTTATGTAGTCCATACCCATAGACTATAAAAGCTTCTTTGAATCGTCATCTATTAGAGGCATGTCATTACCATTTGGCAAAAACTCATCTCCCAAAATCCTAGAAGGGATAAGCAATTTACAAGGATATTAGTAAATAAAAATATTTCAATACAACAATGAAAGTTTCAATTCCACTCCATCTAAATAATTATGAGACACTACCATCTGACCACCCTTAGATGGATTGAAGATTGAGCGTCATAAGCAATGCATGTAGAGAAAATATTTATGTGCCATTGTAGAGTGGTAAACGGGCTAGTTTTTGCATGTTCTGAAGTTTTTTGTTGGATTCTAATCATAGAAATTAAGTCTTATCCATGGAACTCATGAAATCATCTCCATCATCGTGGTCTTCGTCCATGTGCCTTGAGCATTTCTTCCATGTGCTCATTCTTTTTCATGTTTCTAGTAGCTTGTCCTTCTGCATCCCATGTCATTGTCTTTTGCCCACAAGAGGTAGATGATCCAATTTCATGTGGGTTGATCTGCTCACGAGCCAAACCATGTGACTGGAAGCATATATTTTGTAGTCGATCCCAAGCAAAGGGTGATCAACTCCATAATTGACCACCTTGACTTTCACCACTTTGACTTTGATTGGCTCAACATTTACAAAATATTTGATAGTTGCACTGTTGCAGAGGCATTGGGATATATCCCTCTCTCTCTATCTATCTTTCTACTTATCTCTCTCTCTCTCTCTTCCCTCTTTTTGTATGCTCTCTTTCTTTGTATCTTTGTCTCCCTCTCTCTTTCTCTCTCCTTCTCTCTCTCTCTCTCTCTCTCTCTCTCTCTCTCTCTCTCTCTCTCTCTCTCTCTCTCTCTCTCTCTCTCTCTCTCTCTCTCTCTCTCTCTCTCTCTCTCTCCCCTCTCCCTCTCTCTTTCTTAAATGCCAAGCAAAATTTCATTACATGTCAAGCTCTATCTCCTTCTCTTTGTCTCTCTCTCTCTCTCTCTCTCTCTCTCTCTTTCCAAACATAAACCAACATTTAATTTAATTTTATTATTTTTAATCTCTCTCTATCTATTAATTAAGTTTTTTGTATGTGTTTTTCTCTTCTGCATCAATGTTGTGTTTCCAATCTCTCTCTCTCTCTCTCTCTGTGTGTCTCTCTCTCTCTTTCAATATCTCTATCTCTCTCTCTCTTTCAATATCTCTCTCTCTCTCAAACTCTAGCCAACATTTCATTTCATTTTTTTTCTCTCTCTCTATCTATCAATTAAACTATTTTGTATGCATTTTTGTTATCTTTTTTGCATCAATGTTGTGTTTTTCATGTATGTATGTATGTGTGTGTGTATATATATATATACACACACACACACACACACATATATATATATATATATATATATATATATATATATATATATATATATATATATATATATATATATATATATATATATATATATATATATACCAATATCTCTCTCTTTATTTTTAATAAAAAAAATAGTACATGCATGGATGTATGTCACTCACATCGATGTAACTCCGGAACACCTCTTATGCATGCACAATCCACATTGCCTCCTGTCAAACAAAAATTTCCACCAAAAAGCTCTTACAATACAAAATTAAATTGTAATTTGGAAACTTTAAAAACAATTAAGGAATAGAGAGAGAGATGGTGAGGGAGTGTATCACTTACCAAGATGCAAGAGGGAGAGAGACTTAAAGAGAGAGACATGTATGTGTGTGGAGAGAGAGATGTGTGCGTGTGTGGAGCGAGAGAGGAGGGTGGATGTGTGTGAGCTTGGAGGCAAGGAGCAAAGGGGGGGCGGTGTAGGTGAGATTGAGGAGAGATATGCACACATATTCAAGTGAACAAATAGAGGAGTCAGCTTTTGAGTTAAAAACAAGGGACTCAACTTTTGGTTTATTAAACGTGACATCAGAATAGGTGATGGTATAATCGCCGGTATAATGGTCCATATTTTAGTCATAATAAGCATGAGTGTCTTCATGTGCAATATTGGCACCTATATAGAAGATTATACTGATGCCTATTCCGACCATTATTCCAAAGGCTTTTCCAATGTTAGGTTTCTAAAAATTTTCCAAGCATCATTCAATGGCTATATCGGTGTTGTGGATGACCATTGGTATGGCTAGTGTTAGTGCGACACTATTCTACAGTTGTGATATTGATGGGCATGTTAAACAATTAGGTGCACCGTCTCCTACAATTTTCAAGATAGAAGATATTAATGCTATATTTGATAATTCAGATGTGATGGCACTTAAGAGTAATGTCAGTAGTCTCATATGAATCATTCTCTTTCCTATGCATGGATGCTAGATTTTAATGCTCCTTTCAATGTGACACTACATAGTGAATGGTTCTCTTCTTATGCAATGAAGTCCCTTGATACCTCGAGACTTGGTGATTCTTATCCATGTGATGTTGATGGAATTGGATATGTAACTTTGAGATTCATTAATGGTTAAAATTTTCTTTGCATAATGTATGGCATGTGTGTCAGGTATCATGTAGTTTGATCTCAGTTGGTCAACTTAATGACTTTGGTCATAAAGTGGCCCTCTGTGCTCAGTCCTTTCTCATATTGAAGGAAAATATGTTTGGTGCAAATGGAAGAAAAGTTTGTTCACTTTATCCTTTATTTGTATCATGGAAAGAAAACTTGTTAGCTCTCATGAAACAACACGTGGCTTGTATATCACATGGGTCTTTGAGCCAAAAATCCTATAGTGGAATGTGAAATCTTTCTCCTTTTGGCTACTTAAATGTGTTATTTTTCTTTTATTTTTCAGTTTGCGAGCAGTTTCAATCTCCAAAGAAAGCTAGAGATGTGTATAAAATGCACATTCAATCCTTGATTCATTCTTTAGATCTTTTCCATAGAGATGTGTGTGATCCTATGCCCACAAGGTCATTAGGTGATTCTCTTTATTTTTTCACTTTGATAGATGACACTATAAGAAACTTCTAGGTATATCCTATCAATTTAATGGCTGAAGTACTCCTTACTTTTAGAAATGGCTTGATTCAATTGAAATTGAAAAAAGGAATTAATCTTAAGAATTTACATTCAAATAATGGAGGTGAGTATACCTCAGACTCATTCAACCCTTTTTTTTAGCCTAGAGGAATTCATAAAAAGTTTAGAACTCCTTATACCCTAGTATAAATGTTGTATTTGGGAGGTTGAATAGAACTATTCAGGATAGAATAGTTTCAATGTTGCATTATGCAAACCTTTCACAAAGCTTTTGGGTAGAAACAATATTCACTATACTTCATATGATTAACCTTTTATTTGGTATTGTCAAAGGTTTGAAAGTGGCACAAGAGTCATGTTCAAGTTTCTAGTTGTAAAGCTTATGCTCATATACCCAAGAGTCTAAGAAAAAAGTTAGACTATAAGTTAAAGAAATGCATTTTATGTGGATATGGTCGAGGTGTTCTATTCGGATATCGCGTATGGGATCCTGAAATATCAATGACTCATAAATGAAAATCACATGTTGCAACACGATTGTAGACCTACCCAAGGCGTCTATACCCATCCTTCTATGCATCACCTATCCCTATGAAAACGAAAACCTGTAACACTTGAGATCTCGAGGATGAAGACTGAGTTTAATAAATGCAAACGTGTAATCCATGCTGAAACTCCGTGAGTTTACAAATGTGATAAACAATAAATAGTTTGGCAATAAGTTAACCATCGAACAAATATCATTTACGTTTTTCTCTAGTGTAGGGTTTACGGATGAAATGATAAGAGAACAACCGAAGAATTGCGTACACAATATGCTCTGGTTAGTTACCTCTCATTGAAATGTACGTCATCCTTTTGGAGCCTCGCTCCCTATACTCTATGTAACACATTTTCATTAATATACCTTATTTTCTTCTAGTTTTAGAAAAAGAAAAAAGAAAAGAAGAATTGTTCATGCACGTTAGGCTCCTTGGCTGGGTCTTTCGCCCCTTGAGGTGGGGGTGATGGTTCAACCTCTCCTATGACTGGATAGTTGTGAACCCT
Source organism: Ceratopteris richardii (assembly GCA_020310875.1). Classification (NCBI taxonomy): domain Eukaryota; kingdom Viridiplantae; phylum Streptophyta; class Polypodiopsida; order Polypodiales; family Pteridaceae; genus Ceratopteris; species Ceratopteris richardii. The sequence continues at coordinate 3,973,494 of CM035417.1, forward strand.
AAGCTAGTATATTGTGTCTAGACATATTTGAATCAGTTAAAACTAGTTGTTCTTGAGTAGTCCTTTCGACATGTCACTTTCAGAAAGTCTAACCCCTACTTTGTGGGATTGGGGGGTCACATGGGTACTATTCCCGTTCACTTGCCACTTGTTTTATCAATTAATTCAATCAAAGGGAGAGTAGGCTTCAATCAAACTTCTTCTTTAAAGGAAAAAAGGAACTACATAGACATGTACCAAATTTGTGCATAGAATCGAGTGTATAAAACTTCTCAATGGATTTGTAAAAATGAACCGAAGTTGGAACTGTTTAACAATATCACAAATAGCTATATCCACCCATACAACAAGTCTATTATTGGTTCCACCTTTCTGAGGCATCAAATGGACTCATTGGTAGTAGTGGTCTTTGAGAAATGGAAACTCCCCCCTAGGTTCCCTAAGGAGAGCACCTTTAAAGGTCATCTCATGTGTGAAGAAGCCTCAACATCAAGAAGAAGAGAGGAAGGATTGACTTCACCTAAAGGTAGTCAACACTTTATAGAGTTGATTTGAGTTTTGAATTCAAATGAATTCTTGGTATTTGGCTCCCAATGTGTCCAAGAGATTCTCTTCAAATATCTCCTTCACTTTTTACTAGGATAAATCTTGACATTGACCTTTAGAACTCATTAGTTGTATAATGATATGTGTACAAGAATATGCGTCAAATATCAAGAGAAGTTTTAATGCATAAGTCAAGCACTTAGGCTTGCTTCATGTACCAAAAACTCTTCCTTCAGCCTAAGATGCTTGATTCTTCAATCCATTGATATTTCTTGGAGTCCAATCATAGCTTCAAATCTCTTTAGCTTCACTCCATCCAATCTTTTTGTCAGCATAGCTACACATAATAGTTGAGTTGAAATTGTTAGATATTCTCAATACTTCAACCTCAAGTGACCACAAATGATCCATGGTGCTCTAAGTTGTAAGGCTCCCATTAAGAGGAGAAGCCATTGTGAGAGCTCAAACATTTGTCAAACCTAACATCCAAGTTAGATGAGGTCTATGTGTGATTGCTTATGGTAATAAATGATCGTTGTGAGCCTAGCCATTAGCTTAGGTAGGGAATAAACTTTTGGCCATGGGTTTACCATTTAAGGAAAAAATAAAGGACTTGTGGTGCCGCACAGTTTCCCCATAGAATGTTAATGGGGAGGAGTGTAGAGGGAGGCTTGTCGCCTTTTGTGGGGTTTGAGGGACCTGTTCCCCTAGCCCATAGGGAAAAGAAAGTAGGACTTCTATCATGGAGATATTGTTAAATTAAATATTGTCTTGACTATTTTGTATCTCCTGAATACATTTATCCATACCAAATTGCCTTGTAAAAGCTATATAAGCATGGCCTACGTTGATCTTTATATAACACTTGAAACTAGTAAGCCCTACATTTGGAATCTATCTAGATCATCATCTAAGCTCCACATTGGGAGTGCATGGGTGGACAACACCATTGTAGCTACATTACTCTTGGCAATTTGAGAATTTCAATTCTCTATCTCTTATTCTATATTTATCTATGGTTGCATTTTTCTCTCAAGTCTGTCTATTGGTTTATTTCGTTATGCTTTTTTTTTCCTACATGGTATCAGAGCTCACAAGGCTATGAGTGGTGCAAAAGCAAAAATGCAAAGGTTGTAGAGGTTTCAATATCAAAAGAGAGAAGATGTCAAATGGACATCATCATCTACAACTAGGAATCAAGGTGGTTTATCAACAGAAGTAGGCGGAGCATAGACAGGAGTAGCAATGATGTCGATCATCCCAACATTGTGGATATGACCACGAGCCTTCCTAGAAGGTTATCTTGATGGTACTTGCTACACCCTACGGAAGTTTAAAATCACTTCTATACTTGATTCAGATGAGCTTCTCGACTGTTCTTGGGACTCATCATGGGCCCCAAGAAAAACCTGATGAAAATAATCATGGTTGAATTATTCCTTTGGATGTTGATCTTCCATATGCTTGGAAATCTAAAAATGAAGATGATCTCTGTGCTCTATTTACAAGTACTATTGATAGTATTGTGACTCTAAATCAACATACTACCAACACATGTGAAGCACGAACATATTATGAAATCAAAATGAAACTTGTAATTAGACATGGATTCAAAACTAGGAGAATCAACTAGCAACAAAAAGGTTTGCTGATGGGGAGAGTGTAGAGGTGTTTATCATTTGCATAAAGAATTTATGAGATCAAATGATGAGATCAAGTATACAAAAGTTAAGTGAGGAGTTATCTCGGTAGTGTCTTTGAATCTATCCACCAAAGTTTGATGGTTTTGTAACTGCCCTTAATACTCAAATTAGACCTGAACTACTAACTCTTGAGTAATTCAATGCCTTAGTCATGGAGGAAGATCTTTGTTCCAAGGCAAGGAGTGGTGGAAGCAAAGGAAATGTTGCATTCATAGAAAATGCCAAAGGAGGCAAAATGGACACTTCAAAAAATGGAGAAAAAAGATGAGTCACAAAAAGAAGTTCAAGCGAGCCTGTTTCCACTACAAGAAGAAAGGCCATAGAATCCAAGATTGTTGCATCACGAAGGCAAAAGAGAAGAATGGCTCTTCAAAAGGTGGGAAGGGCAAGAAGTCAACCAACACTACATAAATAGAGCTTAAGTTATTTGTGAGGATAGAGGATGTATGATCGTCGACTAAAGATTCACGAATAGATGACTCATGGGTGTTGAACAATGGTGCCTCTCATCACACGATGAGCAAAAAGACCTTTGTGGTTCCTTACAACCTCTAAAGGAACTCATCACAATAAAGGTAGGCAACAATTTTAAGAGAGTAATAAATATGAAGATCTCTGGATATATAGCCACATTAATGAGATGTAAAATTTAAATGTGATCGATACTCACATCTCTTTGTTTCTAATGCTTACTTCCATTTTAAGTGAAGAAATTACAAGTAGGAGTCACATAAAGCTCTCATTTTGTTTTAAACTCTTGAAAATAAACAAATTAAAATGAATAAAAACATTTATGTTATAATATTACTAAAAATAATAAACTAATATAAACATATACATATACACACATACAGAAAAATACACACACATGCACCTACACATGCATACATACACATACATAACATACAAGCATACACGTTTACATATATACACACACATACACACAATACATACACATACAGACAAACACACATATACACATATACATACATACATACATACACACAAACATACACAAATCAGACACACATACAAACACATATGTGTAAATGTGCCTATTTCTGTATGTGTGAAAATGTGTATGTGTGAATGTATTTCTATGATTGTGTATCTGTATTTGTATGTTAGAATGTGTATCTATGTATAGGTGAATATGTGTGTCTATGAAAATGTGTACATGTGAATGTGTATCTATGTAAATAATTAGATTATTAATATCTAATACCTTTTTTGCTCCAAAATCAGATTTTGATCAATCAGAGGGAACCCCACCACCATCTCCTAACTGTGCAAGGAATACTTATTGTAAGTATATCAAATTTTTAATTCTAATATCTGATAAAAACATACATGAGTAATATATGTTTCTTTACTATTATACTATAAAAAGACTATGATCAATGAGTGGGTTCTCCACCACCCCCTACCCATGCAATGACTTCACATGTGTTTCCCAATAGGAATTATGATGATTTTTACTATTAAGAGCATATTACATGGTGTAATATTTGCTATGGCATGTATCAAAGACTATGATTGGATTGTAATGAACATGGGGTAAATTATGATATTTTTGACTGTGTGCCACCACTTGATCAACATTATAATGCTAGGGTATATATTGATTCCATAAATTAATTTCATTATTTTATTTTAAAATCATATACAAAATAAAATTATACTAAATAACAAGAATATTTACTCAATGATGATGATGATGATGATTCTCCAACTAATAATGCTAGTGTTCCTCATACATGTCACGTACATGTTGTTTATCAATTACAAGCCAAGGTTTCTTGAAATCCTCTATCTCCTTGTTTATAGAATAAAACCATTGGAGATTATCCATTTCCAACTCATGATCGTTCTCTAGTACAAACATATGATAGAAGAAGATATAGAGGATGGAATAGAGGACCACTTCCTTTAGATGGAGAGGTTTTTAACTTTTGAGGTATACACTATATGATCGCCCCCTCCATTATCACTAGTTTTGATCATGGTCTCTTTATTGTTGATGATTTATATGTGCCTCCGAACTTTGAAGTCACTCTTATGCCATTTTGTGGACCTATATATAGATGGGGATATTGGCATTGACTTATACGTTATGTTCAAAGCATGAGAACTTATGGCTTATGCCTCAATGTCGGTTTTGTTGTTAGTACAAGGATTACACGTGCAAAAATGAAAGATTATATATTGATGGAAGAGGTTACATGCATGGAAATATATTAGGTTTAATAAATAGTAATCGAGAATATAATAATTCAATGACTAATTGCATATTTGAAGAGCGTGAGAATAGTCATGAATCACCATACATGAGTAGAGATGTAGCAAGATACATACTTTTCAGTGCTATTACTTCATTATGTGGTGGTGATGAATTATTAGTCAATTATGGATTGTATAGACCTCCAAAAGCACCTTTTAGGGAGCAAACTTTCTATCCACCTGTTGAACCTTGCAATGAAAAATCTAATTAATTGAAACTCTTTTTAAACTAACTTACATATTTAAATTTTTTGTGTTAAGTTTATTTTTCATTCACATGTGGAAGACTAATGATTTTTATTCATTTATGTATATTCCAATGGATGAGATTGATGATCTCCACCAGACCATTCAAATTGCCAGTAATACGTAATTTATTAGAAGCATCCATGAGGAGGCTATGCAAAAGTGATCCTCTACAATATGGAAGATTGAAAGAACTATACTGAAAAGAAGATAAACATCAAGATCTTTGTGATGATGATGATGATGATGGCATGGCCAATTTTATTGAATATTGATATCAAAATGACAACAAATGCATTGATATTTTTTAAACTAACAAATATCTTCAAGACGAATGCCTAACGCATATATATGAAGGAAGTTGCTTGAGAAAGACTAAGTGCAAGATTAATTATTCTCAACCTTCAAAATTGTTTTGGATGGAATAATGTATTTGTTTCGAAACTATTAAGGTATATTGTTTATTTTTCTATCTATTTATATATATACACACAAACACATACACATACACATATAGATATATACATACACACATACACACATATACATACACATATGCATATATACACACATACATATGCACATACACATACAAATACACACATACACATACCCATTCACACACACACACACACACATATATATATATATATATATATATATATATATATATATATATATATATATATATATATATATATATATATATATATATATATATATATATATATATATATATATATATAGATACACATACACACATATACACTCACATACATACATATATACAAACACACACATGTACACATATAAAAACATGTACACATATACACACATGTACACATATACACACACATACACATACAACCACAGATGCATACACATAATCATACACATACATACACACATACACATACACACACATACATACACATACAATACACATACATACACTCACATACATACATAAATACATACACATATACACATATACTCACATATATACACTAACATATACATACACATATACTATACATACACATATACACACACATATTTATTTATTTATTTATTTATTTATTTATTTATTTTCATTCATAATACTTTTTTTCATGAGAACTTGCAAGTTAATATTTGAACTCTTTTACCAAGTAACAATATTCTTCCTACATCACATGATCAAATGAAGAATATAATCAACAATCTTGGTATAGATTATCATTGTATACATGCATATCCTAATGATTATATTTTATATAGAGGTGAGTATGTAGAGTATTTGACATGTCCAAAATGTCAATTTCTTTGATATAAGGAGGAAATGATAAGAGAACAACCACAGAATTGTGTACACAATATGCTCTGGTTAGTTACCTCTCATTGAAATGTACGTCATCCTTTTGGAGCCTCTCTCCCTATACTCTATGTAACACATTCTCATTAATATACCTTATTTTCTTCTAGCTTTAGAAAAAGAAAAAAAAAAAAGAAGAATTGTTCATGCACGTTAGGCTCCTTCACTGGGTCTTTCGCCCCTTGAGGTGGAGGTGAGGGTACAACCTCTCCCTATGACTGGATAATTGTGAACCCTAAGCTAGTATATTGTCTCTAGATAGATTTGAATCAGTTAAAAACCAGTTGTTCTTGAGTAGTCCTTTCAACATGTCACCTTCAAAAAGTCTAACCCCTACTTTGTGGGATTGGGAGGTCACATGGGTACTATTCCCATTCTCTTGCGACTTGTTTTATCAATTAATTCAAGCAAAGGGAGATTAGGCTTCAATCAAACTTCTTCTTTAAAGGAAAAAGGAACTACATAGACATGTACCAAATTTGTGCATAGAATCGAGTGTATAAAACTACTCAATGGATTTGTAAAAATGAACCGAAGTTGGAAATATTTAAGAGTATCACAAATAGCTATATCCACCCATACAACAAGTCTATTATTGGTTCCACCTTTTTGAGGCATGAAATGGACTCATTGGTAGCAGTGGTCTCTGAGAAATGGAAACTCCCCCTTTGTTTCCCTAGGAAGAGCACCTTTAAAGGTCATCTCATGTGTGAGGAACCCTCAACATCAAGAAGAAGAGAGAAAGGATTGATTCCACCTAAAAGTAGTCCACACTTTATAGAGTTGATTTGAGTTTTGAATTCAAATGAATTCTTGGTATTTGGCTCCCAATGTTTCCAAGAGATTCTCTTCAAATATCTTCTTCACTTTGTACTAGGATAAATCTTGACATAAACCTTTAGAACTCATTAATTGTACAATGATGTGTGTACAAGAATATGCCTCAAATATCAAGAGAACTCATGTATAACTCAAGCACTTAGGCTTCCTTCATGCACCAACAACTCTTCCTTCAGCCAAAGATGCTTGATTCTTCAATCCATTGATATTTCTTGGAGTCCAATCATAGCTTCAAATCTCTTTAACTTCACTCCATCCAATGTTTTGGTCATCACAGCTCCACATAATTGTAGAGTTGAAACTATAAGATATACTCAATACTCCAACCTCAAGTGACCACAGATGATCCATGGTGCTCTAAGTTGTAAGGCCCCCATTAAGAGGAGAAGCCATTGTGAGAGCTCAAATATTTGTCAAACCTAACATCCAAGTTAGATGAGGTCTATGTGTGATTGTTTATGGTAATCAATGATCGTTGTAAGCCTAGCCATTAGCTTAGGTAGGGAATAAACTTTTGGCCATTGGTTTACCACTTAAGGAAAAAATAAAGGCCTTGTGGTGCCGCACAGTTTCCCCATAGAATGTTAATGGGGGGGAGTGTAGAGGGAGGCTCACCACCTTTTGTGGGGTCTGAGGGGCCTGTTCCCCTGGCCCATAGGGCACAGAAAGTAGGACTTTGGATCATGGAGATATTGTTGAATTAAATATGTTTTTGACTATTTTGTATCTCCTGATTACATTTATTCATACCAAATTGCCTTGTAAAAGCTATATAAGCATGGCCTACATTGATCTCTATATAACATTTGAAACTAGTAAGCCCTACATATGGAATCTATCTAGATCATCATCTAAGCTCCACATTGGGAGTGCATGGGTGGACAACACCATTGTAGCTGCATTACTCTTGGCAATTTGAGAATTTCAATTCTCTATATCTTAGTCTATATTTATCTTTGGTTGCATTTTTCTCTCAAGTCTGTCTATTGGTTTATTTCATTGTGCTATTGTTTTCCCACATGATATCAGAGCTCACTAGGCTACGAGTGGTGCAAAAGCAAAAATGCAGAGGTTGTAGAGATTTCAATATCAAAAGAAAGAAGATGTCAAGTGGCTATCATCATCTACAACTAGCAATCAAGGTGATTTATCAACAGAAGTAGGTGGAGCACAAACAGGAGTAGCAATGATGTCGATCATCCCAACATTGTGGATATGACCATGAGCCTTCCTAGAAGGTTATCTTGATGGTACTTGCTCCACCCTATGGAAGTTTAAATTCACTTCTATACTTGATTCAGATGAGCTTCTCAAGACTTTTCTTGGGACTCGGTGTTGGAAGCAGTCAGAGGCACAGTCAGAGGCACAGAAGACATGGAAGCATGTAAAGACGGAGCAGGGAGCCAGTCGGATCATTTTTTCAAACAATTATGTTTTTATTACCTCTTCAAATATCCAACAGTGATTTTCATCACTCTTGTAACATATGTAATATAGACAAAACCCCATTTTGTAATTCATAGCTCCATTTTGTGCAAGCCGAGGAGTCCTCAAGCTTGAGGAGCTTAGGTAGAATGCTCGTACCAATTTTCGTTATTTTTAGACATCGTTTACCCTTCCAAATAGCCTCTAGGACCTATTTTTTAACTAGGCCGGTCACTAGATGTGAAACCGGTCAAAACTAGTCTAGAAACTATAAAAAGAGCTAGAGAGCTCATTTTTGAGGTTGGTTCATTTTGGTTAGTGTGAGCTTAGAGCTAGTTTGAGCTTGTAAGAGTGTTCTTGAGTAATAGAGCTAATTTCTCACCTTCCATTGTGTCTTGCTTGTCTCTTCATTGTGTGTGTGTATGTGTGTGTGCATCCTTATGCTTCTCACCTTCACCTTCACATCATCTCACATTCACGATCTTCATATCACTCCTACCTCTTCCACGGATTGACATTAAGGAGGTGAAGCTTCTTAACGTGGTTCTCACCATTGTGCTAGAGCAACACCAAATTTGGCGCCGTTGCCGGGGATCGAGTCTAGGACGAATGTGTGATGGTAAGAGTATAGCAAGAAGTGGCGTTGGAAGGTAAAAATTTCAGTTTTTGTTGTTGTTTTTACTTAGTTTTTAGTGTTTTTCACCTCCCCCACACTCCATCTTCTTCATCATCGCATCATCATCTTCACCTCCAAAAAAATCAGAAAATTCACCATATCCACCTATTCACCTCATTTCCCCTCATTTGTGCATGCGAGAGAGCGAGAGAGAACTTTTGTGCTTGTGTGTGCTTGTGTTTTCTTGAGTTTTCTTGCAGGTACAGAGCTCCAGTGCATCAGGAAAGCTTGGAAAAGGTAAAAATTTCTGTTTCTGTCAAAAATTTTCGACTGTGTCAGACCATCGCGATGGTCCGCCAAGTTCGGATTTTGAGGTAGGCGACCACACCACGAGGTAGGCGATCCCTGCGCATACACGAAACCACAGCTGCATCTCAAAAATTTCAAGTTTGGTGGACCATCGCGATTGGCTCAGACCATCGCGATTGTGTCGCACCATCGTGATAGGCTCACGCCATCGCAACGGCTCAGCCGGACCATCGCGACGGTTCGCTTTTTCGGACCATCGCGACGGTTCACTTGAGCCATCGCGACGGTCCACTTGGACCATCGCGATTGTTCAGCTGACCCCGGACCATCGCGATTGGCTCACACCATCGCCACGACGGTGCCACGTGTCAAGACAGACCATCGCGACGGTTCGTTTTTCGGACCATCGCGACGGTCCATTTCCACGCCATCGCGATCGTTCACTTCGGACCATCGCAACGGTCCATTTCCACGCCATCGCGATCGTTCACTTCGGGCCATCGCGACGGTTCATATTTCGGGCCATCGCGATTGTCCAAATTCCATGCCATCGCGACGGTTCGCTCGGACCATCGCGACGGTCCCAGACCATCGCGATTGTGCACCCCCATCGCAAATTTTGGGCTCCAATTTTTGACCAATTTTGAGGGTATTTTTGAAAAATTTTTGGACCATTAGACTCATAGGAGACCCCTTAGCTCATATTTGAAGGAAAACCTGATTGTCAGTTTTTACC
>CM035417.1:3993548-4373548 GCA_020310875.1 Ceratopteris richardii
GTTTGTGCTTCTTGTGTGTGCTTCTTCTGTGTGCTTCTTGTGTGTGCTTCTTGTGTGTCTCTCGCACTTCTACACACATCCAATAGTGGTATCAAAGTAGGTTTAGCTGCTTCTCAAGTTTGTTTTTTGCGTCGCGATGCGCACACACTTTTAACAGTGCAAATCGACTTTATAGCATAGGACTATGAATTTCAATAGCCAAGAAACATTTCCACCAGCACGCTCGAGTTTTACCCCCATTTCGAAGCCATTCATGCAATCAGAATTACCGTCAGAGTGATAGTTTGTGACCTGAAATTTCAACACTCATTTCAGCTTTTGTCGAAGTGAAGATTTTGTCAGATTCTTGTTCTTTAGTGAAATGGCGGGCAGCAATGACTTGTTTGGCATGCTTCAAGCTGAAGATAAGCTTGATGGTACCAATTATCCGATGTGTTCTTACATGATGAAGCATGTTCTTGTTGCTAAACAACTTTGGAACATAGTGGCAGATGTAGATCGAAGACCCACATTTCTTCTACCTCACAATCTACTGTCACAGATGGAGCTTCTTCTTCGAGTACAATGGTTTCTCCTTCTCCACCTACATAGGAGCAACTTAGATGGGATGGAAAAGATGCTCAAGCTCATGCTTTGATTGCACTTTCTATGAAGTGTCATATAGTTCCACACATTCATCATGTTCTACATCACGACACGCATGGGATACTCTTGCTTCTTTGTATGTCGTGCATAATGAAGCACATGTTGCATACTTGAGGAAGCAACTTGAGGATGTATGTATGGCTGAAAATGAGTCCGTGGATGTGTATGTGACACACATCAAGGACTTGAAAGAGCAATTGGCAAACATAGATGAGATTATTCCGAATGCATCACTCATTTCTACATTGTTGAAAGGATTACCAGAATCTTTTCAAAGCTTTTCTACTATACTTCATTGGTTGCAAAAGGAAATCCTAATATGTATGCATTTGATGAGGTTGTGTCTCTTCTTTTTCAATAAGAGCAATCTAGAGTGAATAGGAGTGGTTGATTGAGGGAACACAAGCACTTGCTATCTCACAAAAGGGGAAAAGCAAGTATCGTTCAGCTTTGGGTTCATCAAAACCAAAGCCTCAAGCTTCCCTCCCACTCATTCCTCTAATGATGCCGATTTGCAAAAGAAGAAGAGATGCAAATATTGTCAAAAGTTTGGTCATACTATTGATGAATGTAGAAATCTTGCTAAATGCAATGAAAAAGAAGGAATCTCACATGTCTAGTGTTGAAAATTCAGTAAATGCAAAGAATGATGAAGCTAACATGGCTCAAGATTTTTGGGCATGTGTTGTTACATGTCATTATGATGCTTCTTTACATTCTAAATGTATGGTTATGAGTGAGGCTGATTCGGATTGGTTCTTTGATAGTGGTGCTTCAAAGCACATAATATCATGCAAAATTTTTTGCCTCTTTGAAAGATCAACCCAAAGGAGGACATGTGGTGTGTGCAAACAATGCCTCTTATCCTATCATTGGAATAGGAGAAATTGAGCTTATGACTACAAATGGAGGTGTGATTCTCTTGAAAAATGCATTGTAAGTTCCCGATATCAAGAAAACTTAATTTCAGTTTTGTTGATTGCCAAAGCTTGACTTCATGTACACTTTGTCGATGATAAGTGTATGGTTCATGATTTCAGCAATGGTGATGTTATCGTGATGTCCGATACATTATGTAATGGTTTGTTTCACATGGATACATATAAAAGGGCTGCCTCGAATGCCTTGGTTGCTCATACTTCTTCCATGACTGAAGTGGAGCTTTGGCATGCTCGTTTTGGTCACTTGAACTTCAATAGTTTGCTTTACTTGCAAAAGAAGGACATGGTTATTGGTTTGCCTACACTTGGGTCCATTGAAAAGCATGCATGTGAAGGTTGCATTCTTGGAAAAATGCATCGTGCTTCTTTTCCAAAAGATAGTCAGACACAAACTACAAGAAAATTGCAGCTTGTTCATAGTGATGTATATGGTCCCGTCAAGACTCCATTTGGGAAGCATGTATATTTTGTTACCTTCATTGATGATGCTACTTGCCATACATGGGTGTATCCTATGAAAGCAAAGAATGAGGTATTTCTTGCTTCAAAGCATTTTTAGCTATGGCTGAAAATTTTCCTTCACAAAAGTTTTTGACTCTATGCACGGATCGTGGTGGTGAATACATGTCACATGAGTTTAATGCTTTCTTCGTGAAAGAGGTATTTCACACCAATGTACGCTGCCATATACACCTCAACAAAATGGTGTTGCAGAGCGTAAAAATAGAACTCTACTTGAAATGGCACGATGTATGGTTAAAGGAAAGCATCTTCCTGATAAATTTTGGATGGAAGCGGTCATGTGCAAGTCATGTGTTGAATCGCTGCCCTACAAAAGCATTGAGAGTCATCACTCCTTATGAGGATTGGAATGTTCATAAGCCTATGGTTAGTCATATGCATGTGTTTGGTTGTTTGGCATGTGCTCTTGTGCCATCACAACAACATCACAAACTTGATGACAAGGCAAATAAATGTATATTTGTTGGTTATAGTGCTGAAAGTAAGGGATATCGATTGTACCATCCATGAAGAACACAATTATTGTGAGTCCGAGATGTGGTATTTGTTGAAAATTCAGTTTTCCCTCTACTTGAATGCAAAAAATAGCTAACAGTAGCTCACAAGATGTGGTCGATACACTCATGCTTTTGTTCCAAATGGTGCGCTTGGACTATGGCCATGTAGATCAGCCAACTGAGGCTTCAAAGGGTTGAAAAATTCCAACCAAATAGGGCTGACAATGCAAATAATTTCCAGCCAAACATGGCTGAAAAATTTCAGCAAAAAATGGTCAAAAACTGCTGGAAATTTTCCAGCCACATATGGTTGAACATTTGCATCAAAAATATGGTTGAAAATGAGCATGAAATTCAGCCCACACATGATGTACATATTGAAGATGTATTACGTAATGAACGCATGTCTATCAAGAGTGCACAAATCTATGCCAAAGTGCTGAAACAAACTTTGCAGGATAGCAAATTGAGTGCACCTTTACTTGGTAGAACAAGATCAAGCTCTCACCATGCATCATTGCTACAACATGTAATGAAGAGCCACTTTCTTTTGAAGATGCATGTGACGATCCACAATGGATGAGTGCTATGCAATCAGAAATCGATTCCATACATAGGAATGGTACTTGGGAGTTATGTGAATTGCCAAAGGAAAGAATGCCATTGGTTCAAAGTGGGTTTATAAGATTAAGAGAAAATCTGATGGTAGCATTGATCGCCATTAGGGGCAAAACTGAGCCTTGCATGGGCCTTGTAAGGATTCCTAATTTTTAGGGATTAAAATGCTTAATCTAGGTTATTCAAGGGATATAAAAAACTAGTGGTGCTATTCTTGAATAAAATACTATTTAATATATTTTGTATTGAATTTTCAAATGGAAATTTCTTGAGCCTTTGGATGCTTGAAATCCATGTCTTAGATTAATCTTAATGGGTCTCTAGAGAGAGAATGTCAGAGAGAATATATGGGATTTGGATCTTTCAAGCATGCTTTTTTGCACATGCTTTGCACAAATCTGGGCCATTCGATTGAGGTGAAATCAGTAAAGCGCATTTTGAGCTGATCCTATTTTGGGGAGTGTTGTGGACCATTGGATTGAGCTCCAATCTAAGGATAGAGCGCAAATGGCACTGATCCTTTTTCGGGCAGTGCCGCCGATCGTCAAATCTCTTTTTCATCGGATGGCTGAGGACAAAAGGCGCCCTCATCCTTGGGGCCTTCAATCTAGTCCATTAGATCATCTATCTATCCAATGCTCCACAATGAAGGCGCCGTTCATATCTGAAATTCAACAGAGATCGTTCGATCGTGGGTCTAATCCAAGGGCATGCATTCAAAGGCACCTTTTTCTTGCTTCCTCTAGTTCTAGCCATTGGATATCTTCCTAATCCAAGGGACTATATGCAAGGATGCCTTGAATTTTGCATTCAAAACCATTCCAATAAGCAAAACCATAGTTTCTAAGTGGTTTTCTCCTCTTTGACCACACAAAAACAAGGGAAGCCTATGCCTAGCCTATGTGATCAAGGGACTAGACTGTGGCCACCACCCTCTTCTCATTGGTCCATCCCTAATCACTCCTTAAGCTAAAAGGCCCATGCAGGGTTCAACTTTTTTCCTAATGCTACAAAGCTGGATTGGTTGCCAAAGGATATGCGCAACAATATGGCATTGATTATGAGGAAAAATTTGCACCTACTTCACACATGACTACCATTCATACCGTGGTTGCATTGGCTGCCCATCAAGGTTGGAAAGTGCATCAATTGGACATAAAAACAGCCTTCTTGAATGGTGATTTGCAAGAAGTGGTTTATGTGAAGCAACCTCCTCGATTTGCTATGAAAGGGAAAGATCATATGGTTTGTCGCTTGCATAAAGCCTTGTATGGTCTCAAGCAAGCTCCACGTGCATGGTATGACAAAATCCATAAGCACTTGATTGCTCTTGGCTTACATGTAGTCCGATTGAAAGCACACTCTATGTACGCAAACATGGGGCCGATCTTATAGTGCTTGTTCTTTATGTTGATGACATACTATTGACTGGGTCATGTGATGCAAAACTTGACATTCTCATGGCTGATTTGAAGCATACTTTTGATGTCACTTATCTTGGTCTTTTGAGCTACTATCTTGGCATCCAGTTTGTATTCGTTGAGGGGGGAATCGTTATGCATCAAGCAAAGTATGTTGAAAAACTACTTAAGCGTTTTGACTTTGAGGATTGCAAGCCGATTTCCACACTGGTTGAGACAGGATTCGGGTTCTAAGTTGAGGATTCCAGTGATGCATTTGATACTTCTTTTATTAGCAAGCTGTGGGATGTCTTATATATGCATGCAACACAAGGCCAGATATATAGTATGGAGTTTCCCAGTTGAGTCGATTCATGCATAGCCCTGGCACTAAGCATTGGTGAAACATGTGGTTAGATATCTTTGAGGCACTTTGAGCTTAGGTCTCTTTTATGGCAGAGATATTCAGCCATGCTTGCATGCTTTTATAGATCGTGATTAGGCTAGTTCTTATGATACTTGCATGTCCACTAGTGGTAATTGCTTTTTCCTTGGAGACTCATGCATATCTTGGTTGAGTAAGAAGCAACCTACAGTGGCGACATCTAGTTGTGAAGTTGAGTACATGGAAGTTTTCACAGCTATAGTGGAGTGTGTATGGAGATTGATGCTGCTACACATATTCTCACTGATAGTCTGAGTGCTTTGGCTATTGCACAAAACCTAGTGTTTCATGCACAGCCCAAACATATTGAGGTGCATTATCACTATGTGAGAGAGCGCCTTCATGCAGGAGATATTGATTTGGTATATGTGCCTACACAGGATAATGTGGAAGACATATTCTGCAAAGCTCTTCCACGGGAAAAGTTTGAAACTTTTCGCAAAGCTTTAGGCTTGTTACCCTGTGGGGGCTAATCTGTCACTCCCTATATGTGTTCACATCATTCCCTCCAGGGGGGTTTGTTACACTTATGTGTTCCTTGAGTAGCTTTGATGTGAATCTTTTCCCTATACATGGGCACTTTTTACTCTAGCGTTGGCTAGAGGCTTTTTCCCCATGTTACCACATAATTGATACTCTCATATGTGGTGGTACTTAGTACTTAGGGATATTATTCAACTCTTACTTCAATTTAGTTCATCGTCAATAGAGAGAGCTATTCTAGCCATCATCTTCTCCATGTGTCTTGCTGCGTTTGTGCTCCTTGTGTGTGCTTCTTGTGTGTCTCTCGCACTTCTACACACACCCAACATTCTACTCTGGCAGAGGAAGAGGTAGAGGTAGAGGTTTCGAAAGTGGAAGAGGAAATAGTAACCAAGACCAAATTCAACAACAGAATCATGCAAGAGGAAGAGGATTTTGAGGCAGGGGGAGGCAAAGAGGCTGCAAAAATTTCCAAAGAAATGATTTAGGTAATGAAAATAAAGGATGTTGGGATTGTGTTAAACCTGGACACTTTGAATGTGATTGCAGGTTGGAGAATCAAAATAACAAAAGGCAGCAAAACAACTATGCATCAACAATTGCAGATGATTCTGAGAAGGTGTTGATGGTTCAACATCACATGATGAAAACGATGTCTGCTGGTGTTTCAAAATTGAATGTCTGGTATGTTGATTCAGGTGCTTCAAATCACATGAACAATCATGCGGAATGGTTTAGTACTTTGCACAAATTGCCAGCTCTTGGATATGTTGAAATAGGTGATAACACATCACACCCTATTGAGCATATAGGAAACATAGCATTGTCCATGGAGGACGGGAAAGTAAAACATCTTGTTGATGTGCGGCATGTTCCAAATATAACAAAGAATTTATGAGGTTCAATGGTGATGGGTTATATGTGGAAGAATACAAACGAGATGGAAGATTGATTGACAAAGGAAACAAAGTGGGTAGGATGTTCACCTTAAATCTAAAAATTCATGAAATGAATGCAGCCATGTTTGCAAAAGAAGCAAGAGTCAGTGCTGATATAGAGATCTCGCACAAACGGATTGGACATGCAAACTTGCAAAGGCTAAAATTGATGCAGCCAAGGGAGATTGTCCATGGACTACCAAATTTCAAGGTTGCAGAGATGCAAAAGGTATGTGGAGCATGTCAGTTCAAAAAATAGTCAAGAGCATCATTTCCACATGAAAAGGATGTTAGTGAGAACATAATAGAAATAGTACAATATTCCTACAAAGACCACATCTATGGGCAGTTTTAGGTTTTATGTTACTTCATTGATGAACATACATGAAAAGTATGGGTATACTTCATGAAAGAGAAGAGTGAGGTGTTCACTCACTTCCAAACTTTTAAAGATATGGTGGAAAAGCAGATAGGGAAGTATATTCATACATTAAGATCTGATGGAGAAGGTGAATACATGTCAAATGAGTTCAACAATTTTCTAAAAAGTCATGGAATTTGGCATCAGTTTTCATGCAGGTACACACCACAATAGAATGGCATTGTTGAACACAAAAATAGACATATTGCAGAAATAGCAAGAGCCTTGATGGTTGAAAAGAATATGCCCCATTGTTATTGGGCAAAAGCTGTTCATATTGCTGTATACATCATGAATAGAACTCTGACTGCTGTTGTACATCAAGTTACACTTGAAGAAAAGTTTACAGGTAAAAAAGCCAAACCTATCACATCTGAAAGTTTTTGTTATCAGGATCTTGCTCACATGCACATAGATGTTACAGATGTAGAAAACACAGAAAAATAGACACGGCAAGAGACCAGACAGAATGCAGTATTGGGTGCAATCTCCCCCCATGCACTTTGTTTCGACACTCCATAGAGTGCATGTATTTATAGGAACTTTTGATGTCAAAAAGAGTGGTTATATGAGAGCGGCTTCGAAAAGCAAGCATGAAAGTAAAAGTTGGTAACTTTTGTAGAAAGCTTTTGCTTTCAATATCAGAAATTGCGGTCTACAATGATCCTTATTCTAACCACTACTTTTCTAACTATTTCAACAATAGAGCCTTCTACGTGGGTTTATTTACAAACTAAATTATAAATCCGATTTATTGATGTCCTCCCTAAAGTTGGATTATTGATGTCCGCCCTTTCATGCCTTTCACGCCCTCACGAACCTTCAACTACTATATCAAAAAAAACCAAAATACATTAATACATTAATAAATTAACACTCCAACAATTCCTTGTTCAACATATTTCATAACTCATAACATGCACCTCAGTTGAAAAAGCAACTGACCTCATTTGATAAAATAAAAATAAACATGGAGGGCTAGTCACATCTTCCATCATTGAACAAAAAAAATAAGCATGTTCCATGTAAAACACATGCATGGAAATGTTCATGGAGGCGTTAAATTATTAAATTATCTATGAGGCACTGACATAGCCTTTAAAAAAGTCAATATTCTAATTCATTTCCAAAAGGATATCTAAAATATGATCCTACGTACTAAATTTTATGTGTAAATACATTACATATAATCAAAGAAAATTAGACTAGCGAAAAGATTGTTATTGATGTGGCTGCTGCAAACCGATCCTCTTGATAATGGATTGGTACTCATTCTCCGCATCCTGAGTAAAGGCGATAGCTTCATGAAGTGATGTAGGTCGGCATGATCTACATCGCTTCATAGTATCCTCTAAAACATCTTCAAGCAAATACTAGATATTGGTAGAATCGGTACATATAGGTTGTAAACATATCACCTTCCATCCATGTAAATTTAGCCCACAATTGTCGAACATGTAGGTTGAATTGTAGGGATAGAAAACACTCCTTAAACGTTTCTTGAAAAGCCTTCCATGCGCTTGGACAATCTACACTATGACAAAGATCATGCCACCAAAGCTGAGCTTTTTCAACTAAATAGTTAGTGGCGAATTTGACTTTTTCACTTTCAGCATATGGTTCATCAGTATAAAAATCATCAAACTGTGACAACCATGAAAGGTCAAAAGGGCCATCCTTACGGCCATCAAACTGTAAAAAGTGGTAATTCTTAACAATAATCTTGGAATGTGTGCCATCCGATTGGGCAGAGACAATAGATTTGACTACCATCATAAGGTTTTCTTCATCAGTTTGCATCTTTTGGAGTACTTCATCGTGTTGTCAGATCTCGTTCTGAGCACCTCGTAGTTCATGTCGGAGGAGCTCAAGTTGTTGCTCGAGTGTTACCACAGGTAGAGTTGACTCACCGAAATCCTCCATGTTGTTCGTAGGGTCCATCAGGATGTAGAGAACAAAACCTCTTGCTAGATATGTAAAAATAATTTTTGAGATTGTTTGAGTTAAAACGTAAAAAGGAAGGGTTGTTCTTGGGAATTGAAAAAGTACGAAAGAGATGAAAGTTATGTTAAATATAAGAAAAGAGAAATAGAGTGAGAACACAAATAGAGTGTAGTGGTAAAACACTTCCCTTGTGTGAGTGAGGTTGTGGATTCAAATCCTCCCACCTTGGTGAATATAAAACTCCTTATTGCCACTCATAGATTAAAATTGGTTCGCGTGTAGCCAACGACTGCCAACGATCACCAAGGGAGCCTTGGGTGCCAAAGATGCCAAAGTAATGCCTTATGTTCTGGCTAAGTTCTATGCCTTAGTCGATGCCTTGCAGTAAGCCGAAGGAGTAAATGTAGGTATAAATGTAGGTCTAGAACTAGAACTGAAACGAAAATGGAAGCGAAAATGAAAATGGAAACCGGAAACTAAAATGGAAACAGAAATGAAAATGAAAACATAACCGGAATCGAAATCAGATTGCGAACAACGAACAAAGAAACAAAGAACAATCGCCAAAACGAACAGAAATGATGCAAACCTGGCTCTGATACCACTCTTATCAAGATCTAGCTCACACACACATAGAGGTTACCAATGCACAAAACACAAAAAAATAGGCATGCCAGGAGACCAGACAGAATGTAGTATTGGGTGCAATCTCCCCTAATGCACTCTATTTTGGCAATCCATAGAGTGCATGTATTTATAGGAATTTCTTATTATGTCAAAAAGAGTGGTTACATGAGAGCGACCTCGAAAAGCAAGTGTGAAAGTAAAAGTTGGTAACTTTTGAAGAAAGCCTTTGCTTTCAATATCAAAAATTACGGTCTATAATTTCCCTTATTATAACCACTACTTTTCTAACTATTTCTAACAATAGAACCTTCTACTCGGGTTTATTAACAAACTAAATTGGATTTATTGATTTCCTCCTTAAAGTCAGATTATTGATGCCCGTCCTTTCATGCCTTTCACACCCTCATGAACCTTCAACTACTATATAAAAAAAAAATCAAAACACATTAATACATTAATAAATTAACACTCCAACAATTCCTTGTTCAACATATTTCATAACTCATAACATTCTTTGGCTCTATTGCATATGTACATGTTCCAGATGAGTTGAGGATGAAGCTTGATCCAAAAGCAAAAAAAAATGTCTTCATTGGATACTCCCTTGAGCAAAAGGGATATAGATGTTATAACCCACTCACATGACAGGTGAAGGTGAGCAGAGATGTGGTATTTAATGAAATGTCAAGCTTGTATGCAGATGCCAAAGAAGAACAAAACTTAGAACCACATGACAAAGAAAATACTGAAAAATCAAGTGTAGAATCTCAAGTTTTGAGTGGACTAGATGCATCACCAAGCAATAGTTCCAACTCAAATCCATGGAGTGGAAGTTTGTGTGGAAATTACAGTCCAGCAAATTCATCAAATACATCCAAGAAAGGTAAAGAAAATCTTTTTGTTGGTAGTAAAACATGTGCAAGTTTTGAAGACGTTGATGAAGATTCAATTGGTTAAGAAAAGAATCTTGATGAGGAACTTGGAGAAGTAAGAAAAACACATGTAGATATAGGAGAAGTGACCCAGGACCAAGAAGATCTGGGAGGATGGGGAATTCAATGCAATGATTGATGTATGACAATTATATGGCTCATCATTTTGCCTACATGACAAAGGTAATACAAGATGTTGAACCCTCTTGCTTTGAAGATGCAATTGGAAATGTAGATTAGGAAAAAGCTATGCATGAGGAGATGGCTGTGCTTTATGGAAATGATACATGGAAGCTGGTTTCATTGCTAAAAGGGAAGAAACCTATAGGCTGTAAGTGGGTTTACAAGGTAAAGCGTAACGCTGATGGTAGCATAAGCAGGTACAAAGCACGATTGGGAGCAAAAGGACATGCATAAACATATGGCATTGATTATGAGGAAACATTCAGCCCTATAGCTAAAATGTCTAGTGTGAGAACTCATTAGCTACAACAAAAGGATTGGCTTTACATTAGATGGATGTGAAGAATGCTTTCTTACATGGTGAGTTATAGGAAGAAGCATACATGGACTAGCCACAATGAACTCATTAGCCACAACAAAAGGATTGGCTTTTCATTAGATGGATGTGAAGAATGCTTTCTCACATCCAAGATGGTTGCAAAAGGCTTTGTATGGGCTGAAGCAAGATCCTCGTGCATGGCATGCAAGGATTGCAGATTACTTAACCACCATTGGGTTTTCTATGTGTGATGAGGATCATTCACTATACGCAAGGAAGGGTGATGATGGCATCACAATTGTGGCTCTTTATGTTGATGACTTGATTGTAGGTGGTGATAATGAAGAAAGCATTAAAGAGGTAAAGCAACTTCTTATAAAGGAATTTGACATGAAAGATCTTGGTGTGTTGTGCTACTTCTTGGGCATTGAGTTCATAGATACAGAAACAGGTATATGGATGTCGCAAACGCAATATGCCCTCAATATGCTGCAAAAATAGGGTATGGATGATTATAAGAAAATTTCTATGCCATTAGATCAGAATTTGAAGTTGGATACTACATCAAGTGAAGCATTGGAAAATGCTACTATGTACAGGAAAATTATGGGGAGTCTTAACCTGCTCATCTATTCTCACATAAACAAGATCAATATCACCTACTAATAGCTTCTCTCTAATGAACTGATAATGCACCTCGATATGCTTTGTTCTAGCATGAAAAATAGGGTTCGGTGCTAATTGTATGCTATTAAGATTATCAAAATAGATGGTGATACGCTTTTTCACTTCCACACCTAAATATGCAAGTAGCATCTCCAGCCAGGATGCCTCACATGCTGCCATTGCAACAGCTCTATATGTAGCCTCTGTACTTGACAAGGAAAAACTGGGTTGCTTCTTGCTACTCCATGTAATAGCTACACCACCAAGTGAAAATAGAAAGCTACTAGTAGATCTTCTATCTCGATTACTACCTGATGGGGGAAGTATCTCAACCCCTAAGCAACGATGAAGCGCGAATGACCTCCACAAGTATCCTTCTTTGACCTCTGCACACCAAAAGTGCTCTTACTTAGAGCTTATGCAAAGAACTCCAGTGAGATTTTGTAGACGTGTAGTACACACCAAGAGCTTTCCAACAAAACAAATTTTACTTCAAATAGATGCTTACACAAAGAGAAACAATGTCTACAACATGAGCTAGTTGAATGCTCACAACTGCTAGTCAAGCAGAGACCTCACTTCACTCCAGCAAGCTTTTCTCAGAGATTATACATAGAATGAATCTCAAACTTGGGTCAACTTTAGAGAACTCGAATAGCTACCCAATGCCACCAAAATCATAGCAAATGGATAAATAGAGAAGGAGAACCAGCCCTTACAACAGAGAGCAAAATATTTCCAACAGAGCCTAGACACAAAGAGAGATATCAATCATACAACCTCCCTAAAATGAATGTTGCTCCCAGATTACTCAGAGAATGCTCTAGAGAATTTTTGAGAATAAAATAGAGTCTAATAGCTATCCAATGAGACAATAATTACATCAAATGGATACAATATGAGGGAGAACCAATGCTAACAACTCAGGGGTAGAGAGTTGCAACACTGCCTGCGCACACACATAGATATGCCTACTAAAAGAAAACAAACAAGCAAGCAAGGGGCTAGCTTAAGCAATGGGCTTCCTTATCACAACTCCAGCACTTAGTGCTCACTTTACATGAGCTAAAACTCCAAGAAGATGGCCCAAAAGAAGTCGGGATACATGCTCCTTTTATAGTGAGAAGTGTGCCCCTAAAATCTAAGAACTACGTTCCCAAATCAGCCTCCTAACTTGGAGGATTTAGTTGAGATAAATTGGGGAGTGGTTGAGTGACTTTTCTTGATGGAATCTCATGGCTTTTGGCTTCCTTTGATTGCTACACATGTCCATAAAAGATTCCCCATGAATTTGTAGCTTGAAGCTTGACTTTTAACACTCCCCCTCAAGCTTCAATTCTTCATCCTCACCCAAGCTCCTTCATGTTGATGCTTTGCTTGAATTTTGAAATCTTCATTCCATCCAAAGCCTTTGTAAACATGTCGGCAACTTGGTCTTTGGTACCAATATGATGTACTGAAACTTCCTTGGATATCACCTTTTCCCTTATGAAGTGATAGTGCACTTCAATATGCTTGGTTCTAATCACAAAAAATTGGATATGTGTCAACCTGCAAATTAAGCTCCATAAATAACTTCTTAGTCCACATTAGCTCACATGTGACTTGAGCCAAAGCTCTATACTCAGCCTCGGTGGAAGATAATGCCACCGTGGGTTGCTTCTTTGAAATCCATGAGATGATCTTGCTACCTAGCATGACTAGGTAACCACTTGTACTTCTTCTATCCTCCTTGGAACCGGCCCAATCCGCATCAGAATAAGCTTTGACCTGCATATCATCATCAAATGAATAGAACAATCCTTCATTTATAGTGGCCTTGAGATATCGTAACATTCTTCTTGCAGCTTGCAAGTGTGTAGTCCTTGGACTATGCATAAATTGTGATAACACTCCAACTCCATATGCTATGTCAGGCCTAGTTATTGTGGCATAATTGAAAGAGCCTACAATAGAGCGATAAAAAGTTACATCCTCTAATGGCTCTCCGTCAATGGAGCTTAGCTTTACATTAACTTCCATGGTATTTGAAATAGGCTTGCAATGTAGCATCCCAAACCTCTCAAGTAGGTCTAGAATATACTTCCTTTGTATGAGCATAATACCTTCTTCTTTGTATACAACTTCAATGCCAAGAAAATACCTAAGATCTCCAAGATCAGATATCCTAAACTCCTTTCCAAGCTTTGGCTTGATCTCCTCAATGCCCTTTGTATCATTACCTCTAATGATAAGATCATCTACATACACACATATGTAGACTACAAGTTCTCCTCTTTGTTTGATGAAGAGAGATGGATCCGCCTTGCATTGATTGTAACCACATTTAATCAAATAGTCCACCAATCTTTGGTTCTAAGCCGTTGGAGCTTGCTTTAGGCCATAAAGTGCCTTCTTCAACCTACAAACATGATGTGGAAACTCTTTATGAACAAAACCTAGTGGTTGCTCCATGTTTACCTCTTCTTCCAAGTCTCCATTGAGAAAGGAATTCTTGATATCCAATTGGAAAAGCTTCCATCCTTTGCTAGCAGCCATTGCAATGAGTGTCCTAATGGTGCTCATCTTTGCCACGGGGCTGAATGTCTCTTCAAAGTCCACTCCATAGGTTTGTGCAAAACCCTTGGCCACCAATCTTGCTTTGAACCTAGAAATAGATCCATCTGAATTCCTCTTTACTTTATACACCCACTTATTACCTATTACCTTCATGTTCTCCTTCTTGGGCACTAGAGTCCATGTTTGATTTTCCTCAAGTGCGCCGATCTCTTCTTGCATTGCCTCTTTCCATTCGGTGTACCTGCTTGCATCTTCATAGCAATCGGGCTCATGATCTTCTACTACTTTGTTCATATATGCATAATGCGTTGACATGTATGAATCATAAGTAAACCTTTGAGTTGGATACTTAACTCTAGAAGACTTCCTTTCTTCACCTTTTGGAGGATTAAACCTCCTTTGCCTTGGGAACTTGATCTCTTTCTTTGACGTGGCTTCTTTCTCCATCATGTGTCCTTCATCATCTTCAACTTCATTACCTTCTTCATCCAACTCCACCAATGTTGCTTTGCCTTTGTTGATTGATTGTCCTTCATAGCTATCATATAGACACAATGACGAGCCATGTAACTATCATATGTCGATTGTTGCACTGAATTCTGCATCCTCCTAGATCTTCTTGGTCCTGGGTCACTTCTCCTTGTATCATTTGCATGATGCTTTCTTACTCCTCAAGTCTTCACAGAGGGCAATCCAAGTTCCTCATCAATAATCTTTTCTGAACTGCTTGAATCTCCATCAACAACTTCAAAACCTGCACATGTTTTACTACCAATAGAAAGCTTTTCTTTACCTTTCTTGGATGTATTTGATGAATTTGTTGGACTGAAATTTCAGTGCACTCTTCCAATCCATGGATTTGAGTTGGAACTATTGCTTGGTGATGCATCCGGTCCACTCAAAACTTGAGATTTTGCACTCGATGTTTTAGCATTTTCTTTGTCATTCGATTCAAGATTAAGCCCATATTTGGCATCTGCATAGAAGTTTGACATTTCATCAAATACCACATCTCTGATCACTTTCACCTACCATGTGAGTGGATTATAACATTTATATCCCTTTTGCTCAAGGGAGTATCCAATGAAGACACATTTCTCTGATTTTGGATCAAGCTTCATCCTCAACTTATGTGGAACATGTACATATGCAATACAACCAAAAACTTTCATATGTGATAAGTTTGGCTTTTTACGTGTGAATTCTCTTTAGGTGTAACTTGATGTACAACACCACTTGGATTTCTTTTCATGATGTATACAGCCGTATGCACAACTTCTACCCAATAACAATGAGCCATATTTTTCTTAGCCATCAAGGCTCTTGCTATTTCTGTAATATTTCTATTTTTGCGTTCAACAATGCCATTCTATTGTGGTGTGTACCTGCATGAAAAGTGATGTCAAATTCCATGAATTTTTAAAAAGTTGTTGAACTTGTTTGACATGTATTCACCTCCTCCATCAGATCTTGATGTTTGAATATACGTCTCTATCTGCTTTCAACCATACATTTAAAATTCTTGAAGTAAAAAGTGAGTGAACACCTCACTCTTCTCTTTCATGAAGTATACCCACACTTTTTGTGTATGGTCATCAATGAAAGTAACATAAAACCTACAACCTCCCATAGATGTGGTCTTTGCAGGATCCCAAAATCTGTAGGTACTATTTCTAGCACATTCTCACTAACATGCTTGTCATGTGAAAATGATGATCTTGAGTGTTTAGAAAATTGACATGTTGCACCTACCTTTTGCATCTTTGCAACCTTGAAATTTGGTAGTCCATGAACAATCTCCTTTGATTGCATCAATTTTAGCCTTTCCAAGTTTTCATGTCCAATCAGTTTGTGCCACATCTCTATATCTACAATAACTCGTGCACCTTTTGCAAACACGGTTACATTCATTTCAAGAATTTTCACATTTAAGATGAACATCCTACCCACTTTTTTCCCTTTGAGAATCAATCATCCATCCTACTTGTACTCTTCTACATATAACCCATCAGCATTGAATCGGCTTGTAATCCATAGTCAACCATTTGTCCAACAAAAACCAAATAATTTGTTATGTTTTGGAACATGCAGCACATTAGCAAGATGTTTACCTTTCTATCCTCCATAGATAGTGCTATGTTTCCTATATGCTCAATAGGGTGTGATGTGTCATCACCTATTTTAATATATCCAAGAATTTGCAATTTGTGCAAAGTAGGAAACCATTCTGCATGATTGGTCATGTGATTCGAAGCACCTGAATCAACATACCAGACATTATATTTTGATTTTGAAACACCAGAAGACATCATTTTCATCATGTGATGTTGAACCATGGACTTCTCATAATCATCTACACTTGTGGATGCATAGTTGTTTTGCTTCCTTTTGTTATTTTGATTCTTCAACCTGCAATCACATTCAAAGTGTCCAGGTTTACCACAATTCTAGCATCCTTTACTGTCATTACCTGAATCATTTCTTTGGAAATTTCTGCAACCTCTTTGGCTCTCCGTGCCTTGAAACTATCCTCTTCCTCCTTCATGATTCTGTTGTTGACCTTGGTCTTTGCTATTGTGTCCTCTTCCACTTTCGAAGCCTCTGGCTCTTCCTCTTCCTCTTCTAGAGTAAAATACCTACTCAAAACTCGGTTTTCCTTGGGGGCTTTAATCCTCAACAAGATTCTTTCCTTCAATAATCAACATAGACACCAGACCAACAATTCAAAATATTTTCCTTGGTCTATATAGAAGTTATAAACTGCTTATATGCAACTCCTAAACCATAAAAGCACACTTCTACCTTATCATCATCATCTACATTCATGCAAATAGATGCAAGTGACTCACATATACTTTTGATTTTCAGGGTGTAGCCACTTATTGACATGCCCTTTTTCTCTAGTGTGTGTACCTCGTTCTGGTCTCATACAATGTGACCAAACTATTCCAAGCCTCTTTAGGAGTCTTGAAATCATGTATGTGCCCAATCATGCTATCTTGTATGCTAATTGATAGCCAATACTGTTAGTATATGATCAATCTACCCCTCATGATTGTATGCACATTTTGTAAGGCCCCCTTTATGAGGAGAAGCCAAGCGTGCATTACCCAATTGATGGGAATCCCAACTTGCATGTTGGATGAAGGTCATATTGGACCATGTAAGGTATTATAAGGAAAGGGAGTTACCAGGCTCCCCAATTGTGGGGTTTGGGGCAGCGGTGAGTAGCCCCAGCTGGGGGGTCCAAGGGGGCGAGAAATCATTTATATTTGTTAGGTCGGTTCAACCAGTCTAAGCCGTGTATGGCAATTACGCGGGCGGTGGCCGCCCATGCTGCATTGCCGATGTATAGCCGTCCATGGCAGGCCACCCATGATCCTACATATACATGACTTCTGCACCACCTGAGACATCAAGTTGAGCCAGCATACCTCTACCTTGTATCTCCCTATCTAGAGTTGTCAAGATCGCCATTTAAGCTCTACCTTGAGAGCGCACGGGTGGACAACGCCATCATCTTTGTACTTGCTGCTAATAGAAAATTATTGAGATTCTCCTATATCTGTTATCCTCTCTGCTATCGCTCCTGTGTTATATTGCGTAACTATTGTCTTACAAATACATTACCTTTCGTGCTCCTTGATTTCATTCTTCATATGCTCTTAACTCATCTGGAGTCTAATTCCTCTCTAGTAACTATCGAGCATTTTCATTCTCTCCTTCGATGTACTTCCAGTAGTCTTTTCCCATCAAGAAATTCATCATCCTGATTCTCCAAGCATGGAACACTATCTCTAATACCATGTCACAAGGAACGAGATTAGGAAAAGAGCTCCCACACACACACACTCACAATTAAAGAGGAGAACACACATAGATTGAGGCAAGGAAGAATGGTCTTCTTCTTCTTCTTCTATTACATAAAAAGGAATGTACAAGAATGACCTAAAAATAAGAATACAAACAGTGCAATATATAAAGACTAGTACATAAGGAAAACCTAATGTCCACGAATGAGTGAGCTAGCAAGAAACAAATGTGCCATCACTCTCGGTAAATTAATCTAATAAAGCTCAATGAAGTGTCCCTCACATGTACCAGCATGAACACTATAATTTTTAGAGAAATGAAAAAGTGATACGTTGTGGAGGTGATCGCAATCCGGGTGAATCGGGTCCGATTGCGGCACACACAGTGTATGAAGCTAGTGAGTGTTGGAAGGTCTTTGTGATAAAAATGTGAAGGTGAAGATGAAGTTGGGTATGGGGAGGAGATATGTCATGATTTAATTATGAAAGGGGAACATATGGATGTATGAATGATGAGAACAAAAAGAAAACCACACACATGAATCAACTTTTGAAAGAAAGAATGGTCCATGAATGGAGATTCTTATACACTTTCAAAAATCAATTCATAAGCATGGGTTTTTGTGGGTGGTATGAATGCATGTGGGTCATGATGTAAAAAATGAATAGAAAGTTATTCTCTCAACCTTAGTGGATCATCCTCACTGGTTCAATGCAATACTGCGGAGCCTTCTCAAACATAGAAAGAGATAGAAGGTGACACGTAAAAAACATATAAGAGACAAAGAGATAAGAGACATGAGACATGAATTAGACAATATTGCTGTGACAAACATATACATGAATCTTGTGAAACGTCAAGCTACAAATTCTATAGGTCAAAGGTGGTCCGCACGACCCTCTCACCATGATAGTTCAACCGAATGTTACATGTAAGAGGATAGGTTCCACTTCATTGACCCTATGTCTTTCTAGGATTATAATGTGTTTGTAAAGAAGTCTAAGACACATAAAACCAGATCTAACTCACTCACACACTCCATTGAGGGTGATCAAAGAAAGAGAAACTGGGTTTATGAGCCTATCCTAGAGAGGAAGCCTAAAAATTGAATCTAGGAACTTTGCTCTTACAAGCCCACCTTGGATCCTCACACGCTCAACTGAGGGTGATTGTCTCAAGGAAACCATGTGCTAGAAAGGACCCTACGAATGGCTAACAATGATGCTCTAGGAGTTTGGAGAGGGTTTTATAAAGTTTTTTGAATGAATTTGGGTCCTTGGATCTAGAGAAATCAACTCTCACCCCGGATCATCTTCTTTTGATTACAACCATTGGATTTATCAAATGGATGGTTAGGATTGGTTCTTTAAATGATATCTAGGGCAAAGGGGAGAAAATTATGCACCTTCATTCTCCACCATTGGATCTGTGGCTGTTTTGGACTGTTGGATCAATGCTGACATCAATTTGATAAGAAAAGCTACTATTTTTGCACAAACTCTGCATTATTGATCTTTGATCATCAAAAAAGGCTTATCCAATGAAAAAATTCATGGATCCTCCTTGCTTTATGCTTTAGGCATCTCCATGCTTGAATGTGAACTCATCTTGACCATACAACATCGTTCAATCATTGTTTGCCATTTGGCAACCCTTCAAGCCTAAAAATTTCTTATTCTAGGAAATTGCGATGACTTTGAAAACTGGATTTTGTGCTATTTGACCCTTCAAATATCCTTTGATGAAGATGAAAATTTGTAGGGCTATGTTTTGAAAGTTTTCCTTTAGGAATATGTAGAAAAAACTCCCATCTGAATCTCCCTTGTACAAGTTTGACTACATTTGGAAGGTTGCAAGGTGGCATTAAGGTGTCTAGGAAACTCCGATAGCCCTGAAAATTTCTACAAAGATGTAGCCACATATGATCCCCAGAATTTGCTTGATTTCTTCCAAATTTTGCATGTGAACTCCCTTTGACATCCTTGATGCTTCTTGGAATTCTTAGAGAATTCTGGCCACCTTCATTGAATGTGTTTCTTGTAGGCCTTCATGAATGAGAGAGGAGAGAAAATCTTGATGACATTCACCCCCACTAAACCTGCAATTCCTCTGAAAGCACCACTCTAGTCTTTTTGAAAAACAAAAGTTCCAAGCATCAAATTCTTTATGGGCAACATAAAAAACATGGAAGAAAAAATTGATTATATGGATGAATGAGTAGGCAACGTGACATGAAGCAAAATTTGCATGAAAGAAAGAATTGAAACAGGCAACATGAATATGCATGAACAATTATGCAACATATGTGAACACACAATATTGACAACAAGAAAGAACACAAACAAGCATCAAGATGAAGTGGACGTGAATGTTTTGAGTCATTTCAAGACATTGTATCATTTGCTGGATAGTAGCATCAAAAGTGGATGATGATGATGATGCAAGGGTGGGGAATGCTACATGCGGGGTGGTTTGTAATGCAATGGGAGTGGGAGTAGGGGTAGGGATGGTGGATGTTGTGGTAAGTGACAAAAGTGACGTGCGAATACGTGACGTGTGAGATGTGCTACATGGTGTGGTGGATGCATGTAATTATGCATCTGATGAAGCGGTGGGAGAGATATTTTGAAGAGAGATGGTGGATGCAATCCAAAGATGAGTAGGTGCCGCTACAACCAGCTTCACACCAACCAACTGAGACTTTAGAGTTGATTAGTAGACCCTTTGAGCTTCCTAAATCCACCAAAATATCAGCCAAGTACTTTGGAACATGTATCCCAAAAGTTTAAGTGAAAACAGACAAGTTGCAAGATGACTAGCTCCAAAAACTTTCTTTTTTTGGACATACACCTGCTGGAAAAACTGAACAGTGCTCTCAACCTGGTAGGAATTAGATAAATGCCTTTTGGGAATAGCAAATAGACTTAGCAAGCTTCCCACTACAAGTTAAAACACTTCAAATGATGGACTGATCACTGAGAACAAGATTTATCAATTTCTGGAACATGCCCACAATTCTCGGGGCTCTGCAAAGATAGACCAGTGAGCAGTAAAATGCAGATATCTCCAAAATTGTAAATCCAATGAACTTGAAAATTTATATTAAAAAAATAGACAATATGAGCTATCCAACGCACATTAAATCACAGAAAAAGGTTTCATAGAACTCGAGATATGACCTTCTGAAGATACTGCTCTGAGTGAGTATAACAGAGAACAAAACAGAGAAGTAGATAATGATAAATGTATAGATTCACATATGATTACAACCACATTGGCAATGAATATTTGCACAATGGGAGTAGAATGATAGAGCTATGGAGTAAGCACTTCAATCTCTACAAAATGACATGAAGTGGTCACATACAAGGCTTGCTAATCGCCTCTTCCTTCTTGCTCTTTTTATAGCTATTCTTGGAGGGAGTTTTGAATTCGAATTCGAATGGCTCCACCTAAAAGTGATCCCCAAATTTAGGAGATATTCCCTCAGCTGAAAAATTCATGGTTTTAGGTAGTTAGAGCCACGAGTTTGCTTTTACATCATGGATGAGGTACGCCATCCTTTTCCTTTTTCTTTTTTCAATTACAAGAGATAAAAAGAACTCTTTTACAAGAGGTGTTCACATGACTACTCATGTGACTTACAAATGAGGATAATATCAAGCATATCAAGTATGTAGGCTTGGGTAAAATGCACCAACAACTCCCTCTAAAGCCTAACATGCTTGGCCTCCAAATAAGTCTTCAATTGTCCTTGATTTCCTGCAAGCCAATCATCAACTTGAATCTACTTAACTTTGTACCATCAAGCGCTTTCGTCAACATGTCTGCACATTGCATATCTGTAGAGACATAGGATAGTTGAATATCCTTGCTCATTAGCTTCTCCCTTACATAATGGTAGTGGACTTCAATATGCTTTGTTCTAGCATGGTATACCGGATTAGCTGCTAGATATAGTGACCTTGTGTTGTCACCAAAAATGTGAGGTGTTGGAGAATGAAGTCCAAGATCTGTGTACAAAGACTTTAACCGCATGATTTCTTGAGTTGCATTAGCCAAACCTCTATATTCGGCTTCGGTAGAAGATAATGCCACCGTTGGTTGCTTCTTCAATGACAAGGAAATGATTTTTGAACCTGCAAATGATATATACCCGGATGTGCTTCTCCTATCATCTCTAGATCTGGCCCAGTTTGCATCTGAGTAGACCTTTAGCTCAATATCTGAAGTAAATGAATAAAACAAACCTTCATTCATAGTCCCCTTTAGGTACTTGAGGACTCTCTTGGCCGCTTCCATATGTGGTCTTCTCGGCTTATGCATAAACTGACTCAATATGCTAACACTATAGCATATATCCACCCTTGTGAGTGTTGCATAGTTCAAACTTCCAACCAAGCTTTGATAGCTTGTGATGTCTTCAATTGGCTCTCCTTCATAAGCACTAAGCTTATGATTTTGCTCCATAGGTGTACCTGCACACTTGGTATTTTCCATCTTGAAGTTGACGAGCATGTCATGCACATCCTTTGTGTGATGTATATACCTGAACCTGTGTAGATTAACTCCAATCCAAGAAAATAAGTGAGTGGTCCGAGGTCACTTATTTTGAACTCCTCCTTCATTTGACTCGACTCTTTACCTGTTTGGTTCCTTCAAGATCATTGCCTGTGATAATAATATCATCAACATACACACATAAATAGATCACTTCAGATCCATTCCTCTTTATGAACAAAGAGGTATCCGGCTTGCTAGCTTTGAATCCTTGGTCCTGCAAATAAGTCACTAATCTCAAATTCCAAGCTCTTGGAGCTTGCTTCAATCCATACAAAGCTTTCTTTAGTTTGCATACATAGTTAGGATGATGTGCATCCTCATATCCAGGAGGTTGTGCCATATACACTTCCTCAGAAATCCATCCATTCAAGAAAGCATTCTTTACATCAAGTTGATAGAGATTCCAATTTCTAGATGCAGCAAGACTTATGAGAACCCTAATTGTAGGAATTTTTGCAACAGGAGAGAAAGTCTCCTCATAATCAATACCATGGGTTTGAGCAAACCCTTTAGCAACTAACCTTGCTTTGTGTCTATTTATACTTCCATCTAGATTCCTCTTGATTTTGTATATCCATCGAGATCCAATTACCTTCATAGATGGCTTGTTAGGTACAAGCTCCCAAGTGTCATTCTCCTTCAAGGCTTCCATTTCTTCATTCATTGCATCTCTCCAAGCTTTCTTGCTTTTTGCTTCTTCGAATGTGGTAGGTTCTTCATTGGTTGAATCATTTGCAATGTAGATTGAGTGCTTCGTGACCAAAGAAGTATCATAACCAAACCTCTCTGGTTTCTTCTTCTCCCTTGAAGACCTTCTAAGTGGTTGATGTGAGCTCTCAGGTCCATATGTCGCATCCTGCATCTTTGCTTTACGTTTGTTCTTCCATAGCTTTAGTCTTTCCAAGTCTTCTAGGTCAATCTCCGAATCACTTTCTTCAATCTGCTTCGGCTCCTTTGGTTGAAGTGATGGAAGATCTTCATCCAAGTCATATGGCAGCTTCACTTTCCTGTCATCATCAAACCATGATTTGTTTTCATAAAAAATTACATCTCTACTCACAGAAAATCCTTTATTGGTTGGATTGTACAATCTATATCCTTTTTGGTTTTGATCATAACCAATGAATACACACTTCTCTGCCTTGGGATCCAATTTCCCTCTTACTTGAGAAGGAATGTGAGCATAGGCTAAGCATCCAAAGATTTTACAATGCTCTAGACTAGGTCTTCATCCATTCCACACTTCATATGGAGTGGTTCCATCTAGTGACTTAGATGGAAGTCTATTTATGAGATATGTCGCTGTAAACACAGCCTCTACCCATAGGTAGTTTGGCAGTCCCTTTTCGTTGAGCATGGACCTTGCAGCTTCGACAATAGCTCGTTCCTCCTCTCTGCTACACCATTGAGCTCGGGTGTATACCTTGTAGTGACTTCCCTTTTAATGCCTCTTTCATGCAAGAAGGCATCAAATTCAGAAGAGAAGTATTCTCCTCCACCATCTAATCTGAGTCGTTTCAAAGTCCTACCTATTTGGTTTTCAACAAGAGCAATATACTTCTTAAAGCAATTAAACACTTCATCCTTGTGCTTCATGAAAAATAGAATGGTCCACCTGCTACAATCATCTATGAAAGACACATAATATCTTGAGCCTGATATAGATGGCTCCTTACTTGGACCCCACACATCCGTGTGCACTAGATCCAAAGGATTTTGATACATATATCCTTTCTTATTGAAAGGTTGTCTATGAGCCTTGCCAAGTTGACAAGCTTCACACTTGTAAATCATGTGTTGCCTTGTGATATTAGGCAAACCAAGTACACTTTGGTCCCTGTAGATTTGTTTGAGTGTCCTCTCACCAATGTGAGCAAGCCTTTTGTGCCATATCTCCAACTCTGTAAGAGTTTGAGATCCATAGCTAATCAAAGCTATGTTCTTTGTATCTTCCACTTCAAAAGTGAAAAGCCTTCCTGTCGTTTCTCCTTTCGCAATCCTTCTAAAGCCTTGCCTTGGGTCTTCAACATATGCTCCAAATCGGTTGAATCTAACCTGCAATCCTTTTTCAACAATCTGTCCAACACTTATTAAATTTTTGGTAATTGTAGGGACATACAAGACTTTGCTTAAGAGGTTCATATCCCATCTGATGTCTTCACATTAAATATCTTCTCCACTGAGTGCTTTGTGTCATCTCCTGTCTGCACTTCATGCTTGTTATGAGGATCTTCCAAATCAGAAAGTAAAGCCACATTTCCTGCTACATGGTTTGAGCATCCTGAATCAATGTAAAATATGTGATCATCATCCTTACCCTTCTTCACTGATAGATTCATAATCAATAATGAATCTTCTTGACTTTCGTCCTCTGCATAGTTATTGTAGTCTCTCCTTCCTCTATGGCCACTTTGATAGTTGTTGTTGTTGTTGTAGCCTCCATTGTACCTGCCTCTATTTGATCCATAGCCACCTCTATTGAATCCTCTTCCTCTTGCATTCCTCGGGTTCTTGAAACATTCTTCAGTAGTATGGTTAG
The DNA here is from genome assembly GCA_020310875.1 of Ceratopteris richardii. NCBI lineage: Eukaryota > Viridiplantae > Streptophyta > Polypodiopsida > Polypodiales > Pteridaceae > Ceratopteris > Ceratopteris richardii. The sequence continues at coordinate 4,018,604 of CM035417.1, forward strand.
ATAAGCCACATATGTTGCAAGGTTGAGATGATTGGAATCTCCCCCTGCCTTGCTTTCCACTTCTGCCTCTTCCTCTAGCTCTTCCTCTACCTACAAAGTTTGCTTGGAAAGAGCTACCTTCATCTTCATTCTTCCTATTCTTTGACTTGTCCTTGACCTTAGCTTTATCAGAATATAAGGCAGAAGTTTGATTACCTCTTGAGGACTTACCACCTTTGCTAATCTTTGCTTCATGAGTGAAGAGTTGGCCCATGAGTGTGTTGAGGTCAGGTACATGCATATCCGTGTATAAATCCATGGCTGTTGTGAATGACTCCCACTTGTCTTCTGCTTTGATTCCATTCATGATTTGTCTTATGATTTGATCCTCTTCAATTACCTCTCCAATGCTTGCAAGTTGGTCGGAAATCTCCTTCATATTTGTGACATAATCAGTCACATTTTGCTTCGGGCTTTTCTTCATTGTTGTGAACTCCATCCACAATTGGTTCTTCCTTGCTCGAGTGTTGGAAGAGAAGAAAGAAGCAAGTGCATTCCAGGTCTCTCTTGATGTCTTGCATCCCTTGACATGAGGTAAAAGAAAATTAGAGATTGAGTTTAGAATATAGGACCTTGCAAGTGCATCCTTCGAACACCAATTCGAAAGTCCTTCCACTTCTTCATGTGATGGTTGCCCTTTGTTCCTCATGGTTGGCATTGCTTCATCTCCGGATATGAATCCATATAGATTCCTCCCTTGAAGGTAAGCCTCCATCCTTAGAGACCATGCCGGGTAGTTGTTTTGATCCAATTTGTCAATTGTTGATGGAAATCCATCTCCCATGTTGCTTGACTATGCTCTGGTACCACTTTGAAGAGAGATGGTGGATGCAATCCAAAGGTGAGTAGGTGCCGCTACAACCAGCTTCACACCAGCCAACTGAGACTTCAGAGTTGATTAGTAGACCCTTTGAGCTTCCTAAATCCACCAAAATATCAGCCAAGTACTTTGGAACATGTATCCCAAAAGTTTAAGTGAAGACAAACAAGTTGCAGACTAGCTCCAAAACCTTGATATTTTTGGACATACACCTGCTTCAAAAACTGAACAGTGCTCTCAACCTGGTAGCAATTAGATAAATTCCTTTTGGGCATAGCAAATAGACTTAGCACGATTCCTAATACAAGTTAAAACACTTCAAATGATGGACTGATCACTGAGAACAAGATTGATCAATTTTTGGAACATGCCCACAATTCTCGGGGCTCTGCAGAGATAGACTAGTGAGCAGTAAAATGCAGATATCGCCACAATTGTAAATTCAATGACCTTGAAAATCTATATGCAAAAATTAGACAGTATGAGCTATCCAACGCACGTTAAATCACGGAAAAAGGTGCGGTAGAATTCGAGATATGACCTTTTGAAGATATTGCTCTGAGTGAGTATAGCAGAGAACAAAACAGAGAAGTAGATAATGATAAATGTATAGATTCACATATGATTACAACCACATTGGCAATGAATATTTACACAATGGGAGTAGAATGATAGAGCTATGGAGTAAGCTCTTCAATCTCTACAAAATGACATGAAGTGGTCACATACAAGGCTTGCTAATCGCCTCTTCCTTCTTGCTCTTTTTATAGCTATTCTTGGAGGGAGTTTTGAATTCGAATTCGAATGGCTCCACCTAAAAGTGATCCCCAAAGTTAGGAGATATTCCCTCAGCTGAAAAAATCGTGGTTTTAGGTAGTTAGAGCCACGAGTTTGCTTTTACATCATGGATGAGGTACGCCATCCTTTTCCTTTTTCTTTTTTCAATTACAAGAGATAAAAAGAACTCTTTTACAAGAGGTGTTCACATGACTACTCATGTGACTTACAAATGAGCATAATATCTAGCATATCAAGTATGTAGGCTTGGGTAAAATGCACCAACAGATATCCATGTCACTAGTGGAACCTTTAGTGATTGCAACATGAAAGAGTGAGGTCCGTGCGATGGTGTGTGGTGGTGGGTGCAATTGTATGGTGAGAGGTGAGTGAGGTAGTGTACTTGGTGGCCATAAGAAAGGAACTTGTGGGGAAGTTCCTGAGAGGGTTTTAGAAACGGAAAGGGTGTAGATCGAGGTTGCAAAAAGGATATGAAAGAAGTATAGAAGGAGGTTGGCTAGGTGGAGACCGTAAAGGAGTATAACAGATTAGTGGTGTATGAAGGGAAATGAGGGGGCAGGGAAATGGTGGTTGGTATCATAATAGGTGGAATGGAAACTAGGGGAATGAGAGTAGTAGTCAGAACGGGGCTAGATTCAGGGGGCCAAACAAAAACGGGAGATGAAATACGAACACCGGGGCTATTTACGATATCAGGCAAGGATATGGTTAGCACAAGGTGAGAGGGAAAGGTTTCGGTATGGGTATATACATAAGAAGGTTCTTCCACAATCAAGTTGATCGTGGAGGAACCCACAAGGGGTGCTGATGTGATGGGACCAGGAGGGACAGGAATGTATGTACCTGGGCATTTGAGAATACGAACCCACCGACGCTCGAACTTTGGTAAGGGTTTCTTGAGCGAATATCGCAATGGTTCTGACACTCCGAGAGATTTAACCAGCTCATGCATAGCAGAGATAAAATTTTCTTCAAAGCCGCCACTGATCAGTTCCTATTGCAAGATGGCTTTACTTTGTTCTTTTGTTAATTTGGTTTATGCCCAAACTCTATTCATATTATTGTGGAACCGTCGGATGGCAATGGTGTAAGCTAGGGCTTTAGCTGTTTCTTCTTCATATGTGCTAGCTTCCCCTGAAACTTCAACATGTGCTTTTGATTGTTGTGCTTCGTCCTCATTAGCTTCAATGTCAGCGTCTCCTTTGTCTGTCACGATATGATCATTGTCTTCATTTTCAGAGTCATAATTCTCTCCCTTTGATGGTGTAGTGGGGTAAGCCAGGTGTTCAAATTCTTGAGAGACGACATGGGTATCTGAAAACTGAAAATCCCTAGACAACACATCGGGGATCTCAAAATCAAATGCAGTATTGATATCCTTAGTGCCCAAGCTTGTAACTGGGAAGGTGAAGGAATCAGAGACAAATGGAGAAGTTGTTGCAGGAGCTTCTACGGTCGTAGTGGCAGTAGTCATAATGGTGGTAGGTAGGGTGGTCTCTACTTGTGAAACCTCACGAAGTGTGGTGGAGTGGTTCAGGTGAACATAGAGGGGGAATCATTGGTTGTGGTTGGACTAGAGATTACTAGAGAGAGATTTTGGGTGTGGACTGAGGTGATGGTGACACTGGTACTTGTAAGCATGGGATGGTGCTGCACATGCATTTGACTCGGTAGGTTTTGGGGGGTCTTGTGGTCTTGTTGGAGCCCTTATATTGTTGTAATTGCTCCGCTATGAGGGATCTCTCTATAGCAATATCATAGGCAAGACAAATGTATATGATGCATGTAAGAGCACAACATCCATGAACGACCTTCTTCTTCTCCCACCGATGTCCATCCAATACAAGCTGATCTTGAATATAAGTGGTTGTGCAGGGAAGGCAAAGTGTTGTAGACAGAATCTTCGTAGAGTGTTCAACTAAAAGGTGATGGCAAAGATGGTGGGACATTTATCAATGTCACTTTGCTTCATCAATTCTGGGATGAGACGCTCCTTCTCTATGAGTGTATGGTTGTTGTGAATCTTAAGCACGGTCCTAATTAAATCCAGAGACAATGTAAAATTCTTGAAGGGTGGATCATTCGCCAAGGATGATAATACAAAGACGGGTCCACTTCCTTGTGCTCCTGCTCTCTAATAGAAGCCATTAAGTAATAACACCGATAAAAATACAGTTTTGGGAGGGGTGCACTGAAGTAATTCGAGAATCCAACCCTCTGCCATATTGGTTGGAGATCTTTGCTATTCTTAAGGTTCTTGAATTCTTGTGAAAAGAACTAGTAGCATCTCCACACATTTGTGCCGTACGTCAGATTAACTTCATATACAAATTTCGCATCTCCCAGGGATCCTACAAGGCCTTGGAACCAGTGTGCCTTGGTGCTTACTCTTTCTATCTGTCCTTGAAGAGGGTCTTCAATGGGCATCGGCCCCATAAAACCCTGGAACTCTGTGGGGATAGCCTTAGTGGTCAAGGTGAATTGGGTCGAGAGTAGTCATGACTACTAAAGGCTTGGGGATCCATTTTAGTATCACACAGGGAGTTAGAAGAGATGAAGTGGAATTTACAAAAGAAGGTGTGTAGGGTTGCCTAGTACTCTTAGAAAGGGTCTTGCTAGAACGGACTAAGATTGGAGTATGACCTAAGCACTTTTTAGGTACCCAGAGCTGTTGAGACTTGGACTGAGTTGTCACCACGGACTTGGGCGCCCAAATTTTCCAAATGTGTTGCCTCAATTGAAATTGAGAGGGCTGCCAAAGATCTCGAGTGTTTGAATCACTAGGTACGGTCACTTTGCATATACACCTCAATTGAGGGTATGCTTGAGTGGGCTATCTAACGAACCACTTTGATGTACTTCTAACGAACCATGCTGATGTGCTGCATCGATGAGTAAGTGGATGATGTGAACATGCCACTTGCCGAGGGTGAGATATTGTATCCACATGCTATTTTGGAAAAGAAGGGAGATCCACTGCACTCTTGCCTGGAAATGGTGGCTGCTGACATTCATCTAAAGATTGAGTCTTACGCCGCCATACTTGTCAAATTCTTGTCTGTCTACCCCATTTCCACCCCTGGATGGGTGGTAATTCCTGTGTGGGTTTGGTAGGGTGTGCTGATGCGCACAAGGTTGGGGGAACCTCTATCACATCCAACACCTCTCTGTGTCAACTTTGGAGGGGCAGTTCATGATATTGTCCTACAAGTTCCAACTCAGCACACTTCTTCGAAGATTTAAACTCATCGAGTAATGGTATAACCATTCCTAGCCTAGGATCATAGGTTCTATTAGATCCTCATCATGACAAACCAACTGCTTTACTATCAAGGTCACCTTTGCTCTAGAGATAGGTAGCTCGACCTTGCCTATGCAAGGGGTTTCCAATCCACCTAGTCCAATGAGATAGACTTCAAGAGGCTTAATTTCATATTCCCTACAAAGAGAGAGTTAAATTGCCTTTGTGGTTGTACCAGAGTCAATTAAAGCCTTACACTACGTGTGCATGGGTTCCTATCCTAGAGTGATATTAATTAATGGTCTCCCATCAATGATACTGGGGATATCTCTTCCTCCAAGTAGGCACATAGCTACAGGGTATCATGGGGCGTCCACCGATCGAGGTTCTCTATCTAGTCATCTCCTTCATATTCTCATTCACTTAATGCGTTCCAACGCTTTTGCTTGGGTTTCAACTCTGATTCATTCCTCCTCTTCCTTTCGCTTCTTCGCAAGAGTTAGTCGTTTAAGCATTTTTTTAGTTAAAGGTTCCTGATATAGCTTAACTCGACATCCGCTAATATAATTAGGCAATACTTCACCTTCAAGAGTGGTAGTTGAACTCCATCGCTAGTCAATATCCTATTAATGATCATGGGTCTATAACCTCGTTTCTCTAACTTGTGGGCATGTTGTCTCAAGGTCTAAACTAGCACCAAATCTCCTACTCGTAATCCCTTATCCTTAATATGAGTGTCAAAGTAGGCTTTCTTTCTCTTCTTAGCCGCATAGATTCCTACTATTGCTCACCGTCTTGTCTCTCCCAAACACTCTAAGTCAAGTATTCATGAGGAAAGCTCATGCCATGTCCATTCGTACTCCTGAGTGATCTTGAGTGTGGGTATTAAAAATTCTAAAGGTAACACGACATTCCGACCAAACACCATTTGGAATGTTGTAGCATTAAGCACAATTTTATAGACTACACGATAAGCCCACAAGGCATGGTGTAATTATTGATCCCAATCCGAACATTGATTATTCACAATGTTTGTGAGAATGGTGAACAAAACCTTATTAGTACTCTCATCCTGGCCATTAGCTTGTGGGTGATACAGTTCCGATTTGATGGAGAGTGTTAATCTCCAAAAGATCAAGTTATTAGAAAGTTCTTAAAATACCTTTCTTGAGTCACATATACTCCATGTTGAGTATATGAAATCTCCATGCCCAAGAAATATGATAAGTCTCCCAAGTCACTAATCTTGAACTTTTTCTCCATCTGCTTCTTAAGGCTTTGTATTCCCTTCTCATCTGTACTTGTAAGAATTATGTCATCAACATATATGCACATGTAAATGAAGCCATCATCACTTGCTTTAATAAGCAAGCTACTATCTACTTTAGACACTTGGAAACCAAGCTCCTTCAAGAACCTCACAAGTCTGTAATTCCATGCCCTTCTGGCCTTCTTCAAACCATACAAAGTTCTCTTGAACTTACGTACATACTCTAGATACCTTTTATCCTTGAAACCTTGTGGTTGCTCCATGAAAACATCATCTAAAATGTAACCATTTAGAAAAGCATCCTTCACATCTAACTGACATAGCTTCCAAGCTTTACATGCAGCAATAGCTATGAGAATCCTTATAGTTTTCATCTTTGCGACAAGAATATAAGTCTCATCATACTCTACTCCATATGTTTGAGCATACCCTTTCACAACAACTCTAGCTTTATACCTAGATACACTTCCATCTGCATACCTCTTTGTCTTGTAGATCCATTTGCATCCAATGATCTTTTGATTATCTGAGGAACCAAATCCCATGTCTCATTCTCCATCAATGGATCATAATCCTCCTGCATAGCTTTCTCCCAATTTCCTTTCCTTTTGCCTCATCATATGTAGAAGGATCTTCTTCCACTTTCACCATGTAAGCATAATCTTAGTGGTTAAAAATGAAGTAACATAACTGTACCTTATTGGTTTCTTTTTTTTCCTTGTTGACCTTCTAGCTTCTCCACTCTTTGAAGTCTCTCGTTCTTCATATTCTGGATCAAACCTTGGCATCTCTTCATTATCAATTTGAGCATCAACAATCTCTTCATCATCAAAAACTTGAATCTATGATTTCCCTTTTCTTTGGGTCATGACTTCTTCATCAACTTCATGAATATTAATTGTACGTGCATACCAAGTACCATGCTCATAAAATGTAACATCCTTTGACACAAGGAATTGCTTTAATGATGGACTCCACAACCTATAACCCATCTGCTTATCATCGTAACAAATGAACACATACTTTTTAGCTTTAGGTTGCAATTTATGCCTCAACTGAGATGGCACATATGCATAAGCCAAACATCCAAACACTTTGCAATGATCTATGGTAGGTCTCTTACCCCACCATGCCTCATATGGTGTCATACCATTGAAAGATTTACATGGAAGTCTATTCACTAAATAAGTAGTTGTATTCACAGCCTCAACCCACAAATAATTAGGGCAATTTTTCTCCTTCATCATTGACCTTGCAAACTCAATAAGAGTTCTATTTCTCCTTTCTCCTACACCATTTTGTTGAGGATAGTACCTACAAGTAAATTCCCTTTTTATACCTCCATTCCACAAATAATCACTGAACTCTTAGAGAAATACTCTCCCCCTCCATCTGACCTTAGTCTCTTCAATTTTTGTCCTGAAACTCTTTTTGCATACACATGACACTGTTTAAATGTATTGAACACCTCTAATTTATCTTTGCTCACATATATAGTGATCCACCTAGTAGCATCATCAACATAAATCACATAATATCTTGAACCATTAATGCTAAAGTCCTTTGATGGTCCCCACACATCCGTATGCACCAAATCAAGCTTCTCTAAATCATAAATCATTTCTTACCATAAGTCGTCTTGTGAGCTTTACCCAATTGACATGATTCCCACTTGTATGTCATGTGTTGACATGCAACATTAGGTAATCCAAGCACTAAACCATTATTAATCATATCCTTAATACCTCTTTCATTGAAATGTTCAAGCCTTTCATGCTAAAGATCTAACTCAGAGATCTTATGTCCTCCATAAGTAAACAAGACATGACCAACATTTCCTTGAATCTTCAATGTGAAGAGCCTTCCTTCTTTCTTCCCTGAAACAATTTGTTTATACCCATTGCTATGGTCTTCCACAAAAACTCCATCATTAGTGAACCTTACTTCATAACCTTTCTCTACAATTTGCCCTACACTTATTAGATTCTTTGGAACTGTAGGAACATACAAAACCTTAGTCAAAAGAGTGCTTCCATCCTTTGGGCCCCACAGATAAAGACAAAATTGCTCACTGTTATCAAGTGTGAATAATAATCGTAAGTAGGCCCTTATAACATTAAGCTTCAATTTTTTTACTTATCCAATGAACTTCACATTGTGCTTTGTGTTATCACCTATTTAAACTACATGATTTCTCACCTTATTCTCCAAATCAGTCATCAAAGCTATATTGCCACTCAGGTGATTGCTACACTCTGAGTCAATGTAGAAGAATCTTTGATCTTCACTTTGTCTTTCACAAGTTGCATTCATAATCAAAGTTGAATCCTCCTTCTGATCTGAAACATAATTGTAGTAGGTGTTGTTGTAGGATTTACTCTGGAAGCCTCTACCTACATTTCTTCCAAAGTAACCTCTACTACCTCTACCTCTGAAATTACCTCTTTGGTTTCTACCACCTCTTGCTCTTGAATTAAAGTTCTGACTATATCCTCCATTATTCTGATTATTATGGCAACAATCATGAGCTAAATGATTTGTCTTACCATAGATCCAGCAAGATTTGGCTCCATCTTTATTGCTTCTGCCTCTTCCTCTTCCTTTGCCACCTCCTCTTCCTCTTAGGAAGTTGGCTTGGCTAGTTGTACCTTGTTCTTCATTTTCGTGTTGCTTGACTTTGCTATTCTTTCTTCTTCTTATCCTTGAATACATTTCTTGACCTGCACTCTTATCACCATCTCCTTTGACATCCTGCTCAAAAGTTAGCATGTGTCCTAGCAACTGATTTAAATCAGGAGTGAAATGATCTAGTGACAATTCAGTAGACAAAAGGAATGGCTTCCATTTCTCATCTCCTTTCAAACCTGTGAGAATTTTCCTTACAAATTTATCCTCTTCAATATCTTCACCAACTGCTCCTTATGCATCTACAATGTCCTTCATCCTTGTTACATAATCAGAAATGGACTTTGTAGCGTTTTGGAAATGCTCCTCCAAAGCATTCCATATATCACTTGCACTTTCAAGACCTCTAATATGAGGTAGCAAGTAGTCATTGACTCCCATGTAGATAATGCTCTTTGCTTGAGCATCTCTCTTCATCCAAGTCTTCAAATCTAAGAGTTCATCCCTAGTTGGAACACTAGGATCTCTGAATTGTGGTTTTTCTTCTTCACCTGTGATGTAACCTATCACGTCTTTGCTCATGAGATGAGATTCCATCCTCATTGACCATGCTGGATAGTTTTCTCTATCCAATTTCTCTACTTTATACTATGCATTGAGTAATGATCAATTCTTTGACCATCGAGATTGTGCCTGTTTCAGAAGACACTCAACACTTCTTCACATATAAATGTTCGTACAATTAATTCTCTCAACCTGATCACAATTAGGATCTGAAAACTTGTACAGATGTCAATTGACTATAGAATTATATTTGTACAAAAGCATTTCACAACAGATTAAACACAAAAGGAGAACACTGCAAAATATCGGGCACAACTTTTTCTTCTATTAAGAAAACTTTACATCTGAATGATGAGAGACATCTTCCTCATTTCTAAAATGTCTAATGACTCTTACAACATCTAATTCTTCTCATCTCATGCTCTTGCATCCTTGCCCCAACTTTTTACTTGTATATATAGGCATATATGTACAAGTTCATGACCATAACAAAGATATAAGTGAGCTAACTCTAAGTTTAAGGTACATATGTATACAAGTCTTCATTTCCTAAATGTGTGCTATCTTCAAGCTTCATATGCTAATCTTTTCTTCAATCTTTGACTTCAGTCCTTCATCCAAAACATCAAATCGTGGTTGACTTGCACCAACAAGTGGTACCCGGCTACTTGGATTATTTTATCACAAGGGGGGATCACTACCACTAGATTTACATCCTTTTCTAACTCTGATTGGGTTCGTTGCTATGACACTTGTGTGTCCACTCGTGGTTTTTGCTTCATGCTTAGTAGCTTATGCATATCTTGGTTGAGCAAGAAGCAACCTACTATGGCCACTTGTAGGTATGAGGTTGAGTATAGGGAAGCTTTCACAATGACTCTTGAGTGTGTGTGGCTCAAATGTCTTATGTCTGATTTGGGTGTTGGTGAGCCTTCTGCCACCACCATCTTCAATGATAGTCAGAGTGCATTGGCAGTTGTGAGGAACATTGTATCCCATGCTCGCACTAAGAACATTGAGGTGCACTATCATTATGTAAGGGAGAGGTTCTCAACTAGAGAGATCAATTGGGCATATGTGCCCACACAAGAGAACATTGTAGACCTTTTCACAAGGGTTCTGCCTCAAGAGAAGTTTGAAGCTTTTCACAAGGCTTTGGGTTGACCTCCTTCTGTCGATTGATTCCACATAGCTTGGCACCTCCTTCTACATGAGCACTAGCTCCTTGTTCACCCGATCACTCGTAGGGGAGATTTTTTTATATATCTAGAAAGTGATATGTGTGAACACATAAGGGCCACCAGGGAACTTTTTTCTCCTTAGGAGTTTTTTTCCCTCGGCTAGTATATATGCCAATTACCCTAAGGGATCACTTATCTTTGTACATTCATTGTGTGCTATGCTCCAAGCTTCTGTTTCTTCTTCCTTGTGTTGTTCACGTGCTTTTGCAGATCTCAAACTCCAACATAGATGTTTGAGCTCCTTAGATAGGATTAGATTTAACTATTGTATAGGGAATTCTTGATGTTATTGTTGTGTTTGTACCATAGTAATGGCAATTGCATTAGATGGAACCATCAAAATCAAGGGTTTTAGACTCCTAGGACCATGAGTTTGAGTGAGTAACATCTTTGGAATACCATCCAATAATAGTGGTAGGCCATGATCTCTGGTCATCCGTTTATAATGCATACCATGGTTTATTCTTCTCATATTCATACATGGGTGGTAAAATTGGATCTGGATACCTAACTTTGTGAATGTCAAAATGATAAAGACCTCATCCCATAGACAGTGGTAGATTCCAAAAGGATTCTTTGAAACCTATAGCAAAGTAAATTTTAAGAGATAATCCATCATGAATTACCTTGCTAACATATATAGTCCCGATTAAAGAAGGTAGAGCGTTGGGATCAATATCAATTTGATTGGATATAGCATGGAACTAATAGTATCTGATATTTCTACCACTTGAGGAGTGATTTGTTCCAGCTTTTAAGTGACCATATAATAAGATCCCATCTAGTCTACTAGCAATTCTCCCTTTTGTAGCAGCATATTGATGTTGGGAGAGTAAGGTGCATGATCTTTTCCATACATACAATACACTCTCCATATTCATCTTGACACATCAAGGCTCCTAAAACACTGGTGTTTGTGAAGATGACCCAATCTTGGTATTCACCCTTAGGTGTTGGCATCCAATCTATTCATGTTTCTATGTATCCTTAGATTGTAGTGAGTTCATTACTTCAATATAACTTTTTGAATCACTTGATGTATAGTAATTTGTTCCCCTATTTGAGTGTATAACACTCTCAAAGGTATAGATGCTATTACATGTTTATCTATTCGTTCTAATTAATTACTTAATCTAAGAATCACAAATGCACATGCTCAATCACATCTTGTATTACCTTGATCATGTAGGCACAATGATGAGCCATGTAACTATCATACATCAATCATTGCATTGAATTTTGTATCCTCCCAGATCTTCTTAATCTTGGGTCACTTCTCCTTATATCAACTGCATGTGCCTTTCTTAGTCCTCGAATCTTCATCGAGGGCAATCCAAGTTCCTCATCAAGGCTCTTTTCTAAACTGCTCATTCTCCATGAATGTCTTCCAAACCTATAGATGTTTTACTACCAGGAGAAATCTTTTCTTTATGTTTTCTCAATGTACTGGATGAATTTGATGGACTAAAATTTCCACCCAATCTTCCACTCCATGGATTTGAGTTAGAACTATTGCTTGGTGATGCATCAGGTCCACTCAAAACTTGAGATTTTGCACTTGATTTTTTAGTGTTTCCTTTGTCATTTGAGTCAAGATTAAGTCCTTCTTTGGCATCTATATAGAAGCTTGATATTTCATCAAACACCACATCTCTGCTTACCTTCACCCGTCATGTGAGTGAGTTATAACATTTGTATCCCTTTTGCTCAAGGGAATACCCAATAAAGATACTTTTTTTTTACTTTTGGATCAAGATTTGTCGTTAAATCATCCGCAACATGTACATATGCAATACAATTAAATACTTTCATATGTGATAATTCTAGCTTTTTGCTTGTAAACTATTGTTCAAGTGTAACTTGATGTACAAGAGCAGTTGGAGTTTTGTTCATGATGTATATGATAGTGTGCATAACGTCTATCAATAACAATGAGGCATATTCTTCTCAGCCATCAAGGCTCTTGCTATTTCTACAATATGTCTATTTTTGCATTCAGCAGTGTCATTCTATTGTAGTGTGTACCTGCATGGAAATTGTCGTCGAATTCCATGACTTTTTAGAAAGCTACTAAACTCATTTGAAATGTATTCACCTCCTCCATCATATCTTAATATCTTAATATAATTCCCTATCTACTTTTCCACCATAGCCTTAAAATTTTGGAAGTGAGTGAACACCTCACTCTTTTCTTTCATGAAATATACCCATACTTTCCATGTATGGTCATCAATGAAAGTAACATAAAACCTGCATCCCATCATAGATGTGGTCTTTGCAAGACCCCAAACATTTGTATGTACTATTTCTAGCATATTCTCACTAACATGCTTTTCATGCAGAAATGATGCTCTTGATTGTTTACCAAATTCACATGCTACACATACCTTTTGCATCTCTGTAACCTTGAAATTTGGTAGTCCATTGATAATCTCCTTTGACTACATCAATTTTAGCCTCTACAAATCAATCTTCCATCCTATTTGTACTCTTCTACATATAACCCATCAACATTAAACTTGACTTGTAATCCTTGGTCAACCATTTGTCCAACAGAAACCAGATGCTTTGCTATTTGGAACATCTAGCACATCAAGATGTTTTACCTTCTCGTGCTCCATGGGCAATGTTACGTTTCTTGTACGTTTGATAGGATGTGATGTGTCATCGCTTGTTTCAACATATCCATGAACTGGCAATTTTTGCAAACTATTAAACCATTCAGCATGATTGGTCATGTGATTTGAATCACTTGAATCAACCCAGACATTGCTGTTTGATTTTGAAACATCAGTAGACAGTATTCATCATGTGATGTTGGACCATGAAAAACTTCTCAAAATCATCTGCACTTATGGATGTATAGTTTTTTTGTTGCCTTCTGTTATTTTGATTCTTCAACTTGCAATCAGATTCAAAGTGTCCAAGTTTACCACAATTCCAACATCCTTTATTGTCATTACATGAATCATTTCTTTGGAAATTTCCATAGCCTCTTTGGCTCCCCCTACCTCGAAATTGTCCTTTACCTCTTCCATGATTCTGATGTTGACCTTTGTCTTGGTTAGTATTTCCTCTTCCACTTCTGAAACCTCTACCTCTTCCTCTTCCTCTGTCAAAGTAGAATACCTGCTCAGAACTAGGTTTTCGTTGGGAGTTTGAGCCCTCAACAAGATTATTTTCTTCAATAATCAGCATGAATACCAAATTAGCAAAGTTCATAATATTTTCCCTAGCTTGAATAGAAGCTTTGAACTGCTTATATATAGCTCTTAAACCATGAGGCACACTTCCACCTTATCATGGTCATCTACATTCACGCCAATAGATGCAAGTGACTCACATATGCTTTTGATTTTCAAGGAGTAGTCACTTAGCGACATGCCCCTTTTCTTCAGTGTATGTAGATCATTCTTGAGTTGCAATTTCTATGCCTTTGTATTGTTCTCATACAATGTGACCAAACTATTCCAAGCCTCTTTCGGAGTCTTGGCATCCTATATGTGCCCAATCATGCTATCCTATATGCTAACAGATAGCCAATACATTACCTTTTGTTCTCCTTGATTCCATTCTTTGTATGCTCTTAACTGGTCCACGATCTGATTCCTCTCTATTAACTATGGAGCATTTTCATTCTCTCCTTTGATGTACTTCCAAAAGCCTTTTCCCATCAAGAAATTCATCATTCTAAATCTCCAAGCATGGAACTTGTTCTTGTCCAGCTTATTGCTAATCAGCTGACTCATTCCATATGCACTTGCCATTTCTGCAACAATTTGCAACACTACAAAAACACTAGAAGCAGTATCTCTACTTGAATACTATCACACTCTGACGTGACACATTGATCTAAAAAAAACAAAATTTTTGTGTATCATCAGTGAAGTATTTTATTGGTGATGCACTACAATGTGCTCTCCTTCTTGAGAGCTCCATGATACTGAGCTCCTAGGGCCACACACGGTACTCTGCACAGAGGCTGTAGAATACGCAACAAACACAGTACACATAGACCACGAACACAAACTTCTTAGGTGTTACAAATGCGATCAAACTTACAGTCTGTGATTGACCAAACCACTATATGTTTTATTAAAGAACATATAGAAAAAAGTGTCGGGTGTCCATTTGGCTTTTGAAATGGACACTAACGATAACAATCTCCCACTAAAGGCCATATGGCCAAAGTAACTATGGGAAAAAAATAAAGAATGATAAAGAATATCTGAGTGTAGGTATACAAACTATACCTCCCACCTGATGGGCATGTTACACAGTATACAAGTGACTATGTAAGATCATGAATCAAGTAACCCCCATCAAGTGACAATAGTGTCGGAAGCTATCTTGTGGTAGAGCTTTAGTCAAAGCATCTACAACATTATCTCGAGTGTGAACCTTCTCAAGAATAATGTGCTTAGTGGCTAAGCAATCTCTAATGAAGTGATACCTTACCTCAATCTGCTTGGTCTTTGCATTATAGATTGGATTCTTAGCCAAATCAATGGCACTCTGACTATCACTGAGCAAATGAGGTACATGCTAAGGTAAACCCATATCACAAGCAAGATGATAAAGCCACAATGCTTCCTCACATGCCTCACTTGCTACAACATACTCTGCTTCTGTGGTGGAAACAATTGTACATTCTTGAAGAGGAGATCTCCAAGAGATAGCACCTCCATCAAAATGAAAAATGTACCCTGATGTAGACTTACAATTGTCTACACAACCAACATAGTCAGAATATGTGTAAACAATAATGGATGCTTTCCCTCTACCTAAGCATAGACACTTGTCCTTAGTGCCACTCAGATATCTTAAAATCATCTTAACTGCTTCCCAATGTTTCTTGCTAGGATTAGACATATATCTGCTCACAACTCCCACTGCAAATGCAATGTCTGTTCTTATAGCTACCATAGCATACATGAGACTACCAATAATAGACTGATAGGGACAAGTATATGCATCTTTTACTCCTATCACAAGTAATGTGCATGCCAAGAATATGTTTGGCATCCCCCAAATCCTTCATATAAAATGTCCGACTCAACTTCTTTTTGAGAATCGACAAGTCATAAGAGGACTTCCTAGCAATCAACATATCATTGACATAAAGTATCAAGCATATCAAACTGCCATCTGAGCATCTCTTTGTGTAGAGACAATGATCCTCATTGCTTTGAGAATAGCCTTGAGACTTCATAAAAGGATCAAACTTTTGGTACCTTTGTCTAGGGGATTGTTGAAGTCCATACAAGCTCTTCTTGAGCTTATAAACTAGCACTTTCCTTTCCAGGAACTACATAACCCTCTACTTGTTCCATATAGATCTCATATGTAATATTTCCATGCAAGAAAGCAATTTCTACATCCATTTGGACTAGCTCTAGGTCCTCCATTGCAACAAATCCAAGCAACATGCACAGGGTAGTCATCTTGAATACTAGAGAGAAGATTTCCTTGAAATCAACACCATGTTGTTGCTTAAAACCCTTTGCAACAATTCATGCTTTATACTTTTGCTATGACACTTGTGTGTCCACCTATGGTTTTTGCTTCATGCTTGGTAGCTCATGCATGTCTTGGTTGAGCAAGAAGTAGCCTACTATGGTCACTTCTAGTTGTGAGGCTAAGTATAGGGTAGATTTCACAAGGATTGCTGAGTGTGTGTGGCTCAGATGCCTTTTGGCTAATTTGGGTGTTGGCCAGTCTTCTGCCACACCATCTTCACTGAGAGTTAGAGCACATTGGCAATTGCAAGGAACCTTGTGTTCCATGCTTGCACTAAGCACATTGAGGTGTGATATCTTTATGTCAGGAAGAGGTTCTCTATTAGAGAGATCAGTTTGACATATGTGCCCACACAGGAGAATGTTGTGAACCTTTTCACAAAGGCTCTACCTAGGGAGATGTTTAAAGCTTTCCACTTCCTTTTGTGGATTGATTCCACATAGCTTGACACTTCCTTATACATGAGTGCCATCTCCTTGTTCACTGCATCAGACCTAGGGGGGATTTGTTGATAAATTTTGGTAGTGATGTGTGTGAACACTCTTAGGATCATCGAGGCACTTTTTTCCCTCTTTAGGAGGTTTTTTAACCCTTGGCTTGTATATATGCCTTTAAGCCTAATAGGTTACTAATCTTTGTACATGCACTTGGTAATACATTTAGTATTATGTGTTGTGCTCCAAGCTTCTTCTTCTTCCTTGTGCTGCTTGTGTGCTTTTGCAAACCTCAAACTCCAACACTAGAAATAGTACATAAAAATGTTTGGGGTCCTACAAGACCACACCTATGGGAGGCCATAGATCTTATGTCACTTGCATTGATGACCATACATGAAAAGTATGGGTATACTTCATGAAGGAGAAGAGTGACGTGTTTAATCACTTTCAGAATTTCAAGGCTGTGGTGGAAAAGCGGACAGGGAAGTATATTCCAACATTAAGATCTGATGGAGGAGGTGAATACATGCCAAATGAGTTCAGTAGTTTTCTAAAAGATCATGGAATTCAAAAAAAGTTTTCATGCAAGTACACATCACAACATAATGGCATTGTTGAATGCGAAAATAGCAAGAGTCTTGATGGCTCAAAAAAATATGCCTCATTGTTATTGGGTAGAAGTTGTGCACATTGCTATATACAACATGAGTAGAACTTCGATTGTTGTTGTACATCAAGTTACAACTAAAGAGAAGTTTATAGGTAAAAAGCCAAACTTATCGCATATGAAAGTATTTGGTTGTATTGCATATGTACATGTTCCAGATGAGTTGAGGATGAAACTTGATCCAAAAATAGAAAATTGCATCTTCATTGAATATTCCCTTGAGCAAAAAGTATATAAATGTTACAAGCCACTCACATGGTAGGTGAAGGTAAGGAGAGATGTGTTTGATGAAATATCAAGCTTCTATGAAGATGCCAAAGAAGGACTAGTCTTGACTCCAATGAAAAAGAAAATGTTGAAAACTAAAGTGCAAAATCTCAAGTTCTGAGTGGACTTGATATTTCACCAAGAAATAGTTACAACTCAAATCCATTGAGTGGAATATTGCATGGAAATTTTAGTCCAGCAAATTCATTGGCTACATCCAAGAAAGGTAAAGAAAAAGCTTCTGATGGTAATAAAACATCGATAGGTTTCGAAGACATTGATGGATAACCAAGCAGTTTAGAAAAGAGCCTTGATGAGGAACTTGGATTGCCCTCGAAGACTCTGTTGATATATTTAGGTAGTGATGTATGCGAACACACTAGGACCGTCGGGGCACTTTTTTCCCTCTTTAGGAGGTTTTTTTCCCTTGGCTTGTATATAAGCCTATTGCCCTAAAGGGCTACTTATCTTTGTACATTCTCTAGTAATACATTCAGTATTGTGTGTTGTGCGCCAAGCTTCTTCTTCTTCCTTGTGTTGTTTGCGTGCTTCTGCATACGTCTAACTCCAACAATTGGTATCAGAGTAGGTCGCTGCTTCATCTAGGGCGTCGTTGACACCTCTCCGGTTGCAGTCTCAAAATTGCACGAATTTGGTGAGCATACTCAGCACAATTGAGCTCGTTTTGGCCTCCGAACACACTATGGCAACACTTGTGCAGGCTATTTCCTCTTTTTTGTGTCAAAGGTATATACCAATTTTGGTTCGCTAGTATAAGCGTCTCAAAGTCTGCTACAGGTTTAGCAAAATTCTCCTAGGTAGTTCAATTCAACTTTTTGAGACACAATCGATTTTTTGCATCAAGGTATTTTAGTCACCGATCATGGCTGAAAGCAATGATGTATTTCATATGTTGGCTGTTGAGGATAAGTTGGATGGTACAAACTACCGAATGCCACTTGTATTGGTTGCAAAAGGATTGTGGAACATTGTGCAAGGTGTTGAAAAACATCCTATCACATTGCAGGTATTGAAGATGATGTAGAAGGTGTTGAAGATGATGATATTCTGCATATTCCTATTCGTGTTGCGGTTTCTGCTACAACTACTATAGTGCAAATTTGTTTGGATGACAGAGATGCCAAGGCACATGCATTGATAGCTTTGTCTGTCAAAGAGGCCATTATTCCTCACATTCACTCTTGTAGAATAGCTAAGGATGCTTGGGATACACTTACCACATTGAACCAAGCTAGGAATGATGCTCATGTTGCTTACCTCCGAAAATAGTTGGAGAGTAAGCACATGAATGAAGGTGATTCTATGGACAATTTTCTAACAAACATCAAAGACTTGAAGGAACTATTGATTTTTGCTGATGAGGTTATACCAGATAGCTCATATTCATATCAGAGTTTTGCTTCTACTCTTCTGTTGATGATGAAAGACATTCCAAATGCCTCGTCATTTGAGGATTTAGTCTCTGTTTTGTTGCAGGAAGATCAGTCCAGGTAGAACAGGTCCATTACACATGTTGCAGATCAAGCTTTCCTAGCTAGTCAGAAGGGCAAAGGAAAATGGAGCTCTTTAACTAGCAAGCAGAAATATGCTAATTTTGTACAATCGAAGAGGGAAGACATAGATGAAAAGAAATCAGAAAAGCAAAAGTTGTTTTGCAAGTATTGTAAAGTAAATGATCATATCATAAAGAACTATCCTAAACTGGCTACAAAAGAGGCAAAGAAGAAAGAGGTCGGAATGGTTGTTGCAGAGGCCTCTACACCAAAAATAGAGTCTGCTAATCTTGTGGAGGAAGATGAATGGGTGTTTACTACTGTTTGCAGTTTTGAACCATCTTCTCATGAGTAGTGCATGTCTGTAGTAGACTCATATGTTTGGTACTTTGACAGTGGGGTGACCAAACATATTACCTCACAGCACAGTTTCTTCTCTTCACTCAAGCCTGCCCCTATAGGAAATACAGTTACATGCACCAACAACTCCTCTTATCCTGTTATGGGAGTTGGTAAGATCATTTTGACTACTGCTGATGGTAGTTCTTTCACTTTGTCATATGCTTTGTTTGTGCCAGGGATCAAGAAAAATCTTTTATCAATTTCCACATTATCCAAGATTGGCTTGGTTGTGAAATTTATTGATGACAGATGTACAATTCATGATCTGTCAAATGGCCACGTGATTATTGCTTCTAGCATTTTATGTCGTGGGTTGTATAAGCTCATAGACTATGAAAGATTTGTAAATGATTCGGCATGTGCAGTACATGATTCTCAGGCTATGTCAAATGCAAAGCTTTGGCATGCACACTTTGGTCATATGAATTTTGCTAGTTTGCTACACCTACAAAAATCTGAAATGGTGTCCTCTTTGCCCAAACTTGAGGCACCCGGTAAACATGTATGTGAAGGGTGTATTTTGGGCAAAATGCAGCGTTCTTCCTTTCCAAAAGATGGTTCAGTTCGGGCTACTCGAAAATTGCAGCTTGTACATAGTGATGTCTGTGGTCCTATGTAGACACCTTTTTTTGGGAACTATCTTTACTTCTTGACTTTTATCGATGATTTTTCCAGGCATGCATGGGTATATCCATTGAATTCAAAGTCCAAAGTGTTCATGTGCTTCAAACAGGTTTTGGTTTTGGCTAAAAATCTATCAGCATGTAAAATGGGCACCCTCCGTTTTGATCGAGGGTGGGAATATATGTCTTCTGATTTTAATGCATTTCTGGTTGAACATGGGATAAAACACCAGTGTACAGTGCCGTATACACCTCAACTGAATGGAGTTGTTGAACGAAAGAACAGGTCACTCCTGGAGATGGCGAGGTGTATGGTCAAGAGTCAGGCTTTACCACATAGTTTCTGGCTTGAGGCTATCATGTGTGTAGCATATGTACTTAACAGGTGTCCCACTAAAGTGCTTCACTCTATCACTCCATATGAGGCTTGGTATCATTGCAAGCCATCTGTTGCTCATCTGCGTGTTTTTGATTGTTTGGCATATGCATTAATGGCTGAACAACATCACAAAAAATTGGATGATAAAGAAGTAAAATGTATTTCTATTGGGTATAGTTCTGAAAGTAAAGGCTATCATCTGTATCCTCCACAGACTAAACACATTCTGGTTAGCTCTGATGTTGTTTTTGTGGAAGATTCTCTTCAGCCATTGCTTTCATGTACTAAGGAGACATCTGTTAGCTCCAAAGACATGTATGATACTGTGCTACCTCTTTTTACAGGTGGACAGTCTAGTGCTTGTCCTAATGAGGCAACTTCTCAGCCTTTGCAGGTTTCGTGTGATGATGTAGATCATCCCATTTTTGATGCAGATTTACATGATGCACTTGTTGATGAGAGAACTGATATTGAAGAGGCAAAAACTATGCCAAAATGGCTGGTGCAGATTTTGCATGACAACAAATTATATGCACCTCTATCATATCGCACTCGATCAGGCTCTCATAGTGCCTCTTATGCATGAGATTGCTATGCTATGGCTGCATCTAGTCTCTATGATGCGAATGAGCCTGTTTCATTTGATGAAGCACAAAATTCAAGAAAATTGGATGGCTGCTATGCAATTTGAATGTGATGCTATAGTGAAGAATGGTACTTGTTCTTTGTGTGACTTGGCTCCTGGCAAGAAGGCCATTGGCACTAAGTGGGTATACAAGCTGAAGCGTAAGCGTGATGGAACACTTGATAGGTATAGGGCTAGGCTTGTTGCAAAGGGTTATGTGCTGGAAAGAGGAATTGATTTTGATGAGACCTTTGCACCTACATGTCGTATGACTATTGTTCGGAGCATCTGTGCACTCACAACTCATCATGGTTGGAATGTACATCAGCTTGACATTAAAATTGAATTTCTAAATGGTGACTTGCATGAAGAAGTGTATGTCTTTCAACCCCGTGGCTTTGTGCAAAAATGGCATGAAAACTAGGTGTGCAGGTTAAAGGAGGCATTATATGGTTTAAAGCAAGCACCACATGCTTGGTATGAGAAGATACATGCCTATCTGATTGCACATGGTTTTGAGAACAGTCCAACTGAAAGCATCTTATATGTCAAGCGTGCTAATGATTTACTTCTGATCATTGTGGTGTATATTGATGACATGCTACTCACTGGTCCTCATGAGAAACATATTTTTGATTTCATGGCTGATTTACATGCCTCATTTGAGATGTGTGATTTGAGGCGTTTGCATCATTATTTGGGCATTTAGTTTATGCATGTTGATGGTGGAATGGCTTTGTGTCAAACAAAATATATTTACACATTATTGCAGCATTTTAGCCTTGAAGACTATAAACCTATTGCCACCCCTATGGAGACATGTTTACAACTGAGTCTTCATGATGCTCGAGATGCATTTGATGATGTTCTCTATCAACAGGCTATTGGATGCTTGATTTACTTATGCATTACTCGACCAGATAATCAGTTTATTGTCTCAAAGATGAGCAGGTTTATGCATTGCACAGGGGTCAAGCATTGGTAGGCGATTAAGTGCATCTTTCGCTACTTGAGTGGTACTTGGCTACTTGGGTTGTTTTATCCCAAGGGGGGATCACTAACACTAGATTTGCATGCTTTTTCTGACTCTGATTGGGCTGGTTGCTATGACACTCGTGTGTCCATTAGTGGCTTTTGCTTCATGCTTGGTAGCTCATGTATATCTTGGTTGAGCAAAAAGTAGCCTACTGTGCCCACTTTCAGTTGTGAGGCTGAGTATAGGGCAACTTTCACTACGATTGTGGCTCAGATGCCTTATGGCTGATTTGGGTGTTGGTCAATCTTCTGCCACCACCATCTTCACTGACAGTCAGAGTGCATTATAGTGATGTGTGTGAACACACTAGGACCGCCGGGGCACTTTTTTCCCTCTTTAGGAGGTTTTTTTCCCTCGGCTTGTATATACGCCTATTGCCCTAACGGGGGACTTATCATTGTACATTCTCTAGTAATACATTCATTATTGTGTGTTTTGCTCCAAGTTTCTTCTTCTTCCTTGTGCTGTTCACGTGCTTCCGTAGATGTCTAACTCCAACAGACTCCATGAGTAAGAAAGGCATATGAAGATGATACAACAAGAAGAAATGACCCAAGACCAAGTAAGATTTGGGAGGATGTGGAGTTCAATGCAACAATTAACGTATGATATTTGCATGGCTTGTCATTTACATGACCAAGGCGATAAAAGATGCTAAACCTTCTTCTTTTGAAGATGCAATAAGAAATGAAGATTGGGAGAAATCTATGAATGAGGAGATGGTTGCACTTTATGGAAATGAAACATGGAAGCCAGTTCCATTGCCACAAGGAAAAACAAACCCATAGGATGCAAGTGGGTTTACAAGGTAAAGCATAATGCTGATGGTAGCATAAGTAGGTATAAAGCATGATTGGCAGTAAAAGGATATGGACAAACATATGGCATTGATTATGAAGAAACTTTCAACCTTATAGTTAAAATGGCTATTGACTAGAGTACTCTTTGCATTGGTTACAACAAAAGGATGGATTTTGCATCAAATGGATGTGAAGAATGTTTCCTTACATGGTGAGTTGTAGGAAGAAGTATACATGGACTACCCACAAGTACATGAGGATTCAAAGAATCTAGAATATTCTTGCAAGTTGAAAAAGGCTTTGTATGGGCTTAAAAAAGCCCTCGTGCTTGGCATGCAAGGATCGCAGATTATTTAACCTCCATTGGATTTTCTATGTGTAATGCAGGTCACTCATTATACAAAGGAAGGGTGATGTTGGCATCACGATTGTGACTATTTATGTTAATGACTTCATTGTAGGTGGTGATAATGAAGAAAGCATTAAAAAGTTAAAGCAATTCCTTATGCAGGAATTTGACATGAAAGATCTTGGTGTGTTGTGCTATTTTTGGGGCATTGAGTTAATACATACAATTTTCCATAATGATCATATTGGCTCTCAAAAGGACATTACTATTGTTGATGTCCATGTGGAAGATAAAATGGTCATCATACATGTATGCTTCATTAAAATATATAATGGCCTAGTTAATCACACATTTCATGATATTTCCCATTGTGAAGCCTTTATATTTGTGCATTTAAAAATTTACCTCATGTTTTTTTTTTGGAAAGTTTGTGTGCTTCTATGAAGGCCATCAAAACTACATCACAAAGAGGAATTCCATTGCATGTGAGCACATAAATTGCACCATTGGGTTCCTCTCTCTCTCTCTCTCTCCCTCTTCTCTTGCCCTTAAAATCATTTGCAGAGGTTTTCATACCCATATTATAGCATTGTTATACTTGCAACCTTGTAATGTACTCAATAGGGTCAATTTATGACTTGTAACTTAAGCAAAGTGACCAAGTCACTTTGGTTAAATTTTGAGAAGGGTAAGATAGACCCACAAGCCACTCTCAAGATCTAAAAATTGTCACTGTCACACTTATTTCCCTCGCTCACTTCTAATAGCTCAACAAAATCAATGGAATCAAATCCTCTCTTATGGGACTATACACGTCTATCTTAAATCATATCTTTTGGTATATATTGGTAGGATATGCTAGTAGGTATCATATATGATTATTTTCTTCCTTCATCATTCTCTTGTTAAGGTGCCTAAGTTTACAAAATTTGGTTCATTAAAATTGAGATTTTCTTATGTGAATGGTGCAAAAATCTAGTTTAAGCACTTATTCTAGCGATCCTTTTCCACCACAAGCAAGAATGATCACATTGGGCATCTTATGTAAAATTATTTCTCCCTAGAAATATTGCCAAATAAATTTAGCATCTTAGAAGGAAACTTTTAAGCTTTTCATATCACACTTGAAACACTCATTCAAATAGTAAATCCAATATTCAACCTAGCCAAATATATGTAGACCCCTTTGTAATTCATTAATGAGGAAAATTTAGGTGAGAATGTGTCTCCAAATGACTAATGAATATAGAAAACTTCTCTCTAGTGAGTGTTTCTCGCTCCCTACCCATCTACCACATTAAATAGAAATTCCTCATGTTTCTCTAACCACTCATCCGAATCATGTGCATAATGGGTTCATTGGAAATTCTCTATGAGATGCGTCAATGGATGTGGGTGAACTAAAATGTATGTTTTAACCACTACTTATGAAAAACTTGAATAATTCAAAGATAATTTAGATTCACTTTATCATTCATACCTCTTAACATATGCACCAAATATCAAGAAAAGAGAATGGAATGGATAGATATCTTACCAGGACATCACATTGACACCATGGACACACATAATAGCTTGACGATAAGTGACAAGTTCAATTTAGAATGGAAGTGACACGACTTCACTTCAAGAAATCTCTTTGCTTCAAATTGGTAAACACTCCTCTTTAAAAGGATTTTTATTTACTTGTATGGAGGATTGTTTAAAAGTGCCCTTCAAAAAAAAGAGGTTGATGAGAGGATAGTCATATGAAAATAAACTTAAAAATTTAAATATTGACCAAATACTTTTACAATAGATTCATTTAAGAAAAATTAAGATCTTAAACTTCTCTTCTTGTTTGTCCTTCTTTTCTCTTCTTATACAGACATACATAAGCGCGAGCGCGCACACACACACATATATATATATATATATATATATATATATATATATATATATTTCTCTCTCTTTCTCTCTCTCTATCTATCTGTGTGTATGTATGTACGCATGTATGAGAGAGATGTCATAAGCTACTTTGTCAGTAGAGAAGAGTACAAATAGTTCTCTGTTCGCTACGTCCATCTAGTTGGTCTCTGATATATATATATATATATTTCTCTCTCTTTCTCTCTCTCTATCTATCTGTGTGTATGTATGTACGCATGTATGAGAAAGATGTCATAAGCTACTTTGTCAGTAGAGAAGAGTACAAATAGTTCTCTGTTCGCTACGTCCATCTAGTTGGTCTCATCAGAGACGATTCTCTTGGAAGATATCTAGTTATCAGCAAACAACAAAAGGGCACTCTTCAAGTTCTCCTAACTTTGTGGTGTTGCTCTGCCTTCAAGAAAATTCATGGACAGTCTTCTCACAATTTCTAGCTGTGGAGAACATGGCCATGTTAACAGTATGATTTACAGTGAGATTTTGATCTGTTTAGAATTTATTACACATGTTCTTTTTATATAGTCCTGTTGAAGACCGGGCCACATGTTATAGGAACAGTCCAAGGCACAACAATCCGATTCTAAACGCAAATTTGCCATTGAAGGAAAACATTTACCACATACCTCTACTACCTTCTCAGAGGAGAGTTGCCATGTACAAGGGCAATGTCGAATGGACATGATGTTTAAAGACGATTCAGTGGCGTACTAGCAGACACAATCAAGAATAAAACAAGTAATTGTTCTTTCTGTGATTTTTTGACGGCGAAGATATGGCTCTTGAATACGTGCTTATAGAACTTTGTTTTTCTTTGCCTCTGATAAGGGCAGTCTCTCCCTCTCAGATATCAGCTCCATGTAGTACGTTTAAGAAACGTCCACGAGGGATATTTTGTCGAGTGGTACCTTCCCATCCTGCGGTGAGTTAGAATAAAAGAAATGATGGTATTTTCGGTAGAACTTCATCAGGAAGGACTTCTTGTGAGACTTGAAGAGAATGATCAGAATATGAATGCAGAAATTCGTACTTTCATATCTGCACTGAAATCATGTGCCCGTGTGAGAGATCTGGACCTAGGCAGTCAAATACACGCTGAAATTTGTAGTCATGGCTTGGCCAATATAAGTATCCGCTTATGTAACATGCTGCTTAATATGTATGTCAAATGTGGAGTACTTGTAAAAGCTCAACAAGTGCTTTACGGTCTATCTCCTTACGATGCTGTTTCTTGGAATATAGTAATTTCAGGGTATGTTAAAAATGGCCAAGTCTTGCAAGCCGTCAGTTGCTTTCAACGAATGCAATGTGAAGGGATTTTCCCAGATGCATTCACCTTTTCTTGTATCTTCAAGGCATGTTCCATTTCGGGGGATGCTGAAACTGGCAAGAAGCTTCATGAAACGGCCAATATTCTTGGTATGATTAAAAATGATGTTGTGCTGGCTAATGCTATTATTGACATGTATGTTAAGTGTGATCTACTCACAATAGCACATGAAGTTCTTGATGCTCTTTTAGTTCGAAATGTAGTCAGTTGGACTGCATTGATTACTGGATATGTTCAACATGAAAAGGGTGTGGAAGCCCTTGCATGTTATGACCAGATGCAAAGGGAGGGCATTTCACCAAATGCTGTCACTTATGCTTGCATCTTGAAGGCCTGTGGCATCACACAAGACCCAGAGAGAGGAAAACAAATTCATAACAAACTCGTATCTGAGGGAATGCTCAAGAATGATGTTATTCTTGGTAATTCTCTCATTGATATGTATGTTAAATGCAGTTTACTTGCATTGGCACAGGAGGTTCTTGACAAGCTTCCTGCTCGAGATGTTATTTCATGGTCCACATTGATTTCAGGATACACAGAAAATGCACAGGGGCAAGAAGCATTGCAATGCTTTTGGAATATGCAAAGGGAAGGATTTATTCCAAATGCTGTTACCTACACTAGCATCCTGAAAGCTTGTGGAATCACTCTAGAAGTCGATATTGGTAGACAAATTCATGAGGAGATTCTTCGTCAAGGTCTGTTAGATGACAATGTCATGCTTGGCACTTCTTTGGTTGGCATGTATGTGAAGTGTGGTGCAATTGGGAGGGCCCAGAAAGCATTTGATGAGCTTTCCATACAGGATGTGATGACATGGAATGCACTAATTAAAGGATATGCTCAGTATGGGCAAAGAGACCAGGTTCTTAAATGCCTCAAGCAGATGCGATCTCAGGGGCTTTCTCCAAATGTAGTGTGTTGGAACACGCTAACAGGAGGATATGCTCAGCAAGGGCTTGCAGAAGAAGTGTTGGATTGTTTCTATTGCATGGAGATGGAAGGCATATCTCCAGATGCAATCACATTTCTGAATATGCTCTATGCATGTAGTCACGCAGGCCTGGTTGATGAGGGGTTGATATATTTTGCGAGCATGGTTGAAAATTATGTAATTACACCAGAGAAAGAGCACCATGTTTGCATGGTTGATCTTTTTGCACGTGCAAGAAATTTTGAGATGGCCATGAGGATAGCTGAGAAGATGCCTTTTCCTGATTACTTGCCAGCTTGGTCTGCTCTTTTGGGTGCTTGTCAAAACTGGGGAAACGTGAAACTTGGAAGATTGGCCTTTGAACATGCAGCACAGCTGAATGGATGTGCTTCTGGACCGTATGTTTTGATGGCAAATACTTGTGCAACATTGAACATGGAGGAGAACTTACAAATTGTTGATTGCTTGAGTGTGAGCATTGGTGTCGTTGAAGGAATTTCGAATACTAGATTCATGTAAATCAATACATTCTGTGGACTTGCGAGAAAATGAAGTATTTCATAGATGTGTAGAAGGCCATATTTGGCTTTCTAAATCAAGAGCTGAGTATCTATTGGGTTATTCTTGATGAGGAAACAGGAGGATTGTCTTTATAGCAAATCATAGGTTCAATATGTATAATAATAGAGGGGCATAGCTATATGAGTACTGATTTTTCAAGGCATAATCATGAGCCTTGTGCTTGTAAGATAGACAACAGATAGTTGTGCAGTCAAGGAGAGATCCTATGTAAGTGAGAGAGATAAATAACTACTTAGATTTGTTGCATTTGTATAACCAATGGAGATTCAAGAATAATAGCTGCTAACTATATCTGATATAATATTTCACTGAAGGAAGATATGGGAATCGAGAATCAGGAACATGCATAAGATTTGGAGGGAGAAAGCAAAAGGATTTGGTAGGTTCTGAAACAGCCCAAATTGGATTGGAGGCAGTGCATTAGGACAGAAGCATATGAGATTTTCTCACGTAGTGCTGCATGGACAGAGCTATGCATTGGAAGTTCCCTCTGTCAGTCTGCTGTAAAGGTCTTCAAAGATTTCAGGAGCTTTACCTTTGAAAACTACATGTCACAATGAGACAGACTGCATAGTGCAGAATTTTCTTATTATGAGTTCCTCTTGGTGAAAAGATTATCCAGTGGAAATGCATGCTGACCAGAAGATCTGGGCACAATCCCTCAACACCCTAGACCACTATGGTGTGGCAGTCCACTCTTGCTCCCACACTGAAAGATTCAAAGAAGGGACCTTGTCCTTCTCAACTTCAAAAACATTACCCTTCCACATAACCTCACACCAAAATTTAACCGTAGGTACTGTGGACCATACCAAGTCATCAAGTGCTTCAATGGAGCTACATATTGACTCCAGCTTCTTGAACATGTTCAGAATTTGTAACACCTTTCAATGCAAACATTTTGAATTGCTTTTTGCCTGGTATCTCTTATTACAGAAAGGTCCCCTTATTACAGAGGGAAGGCCACTTACATGTTTTGGAAAGCATCTTGATGGAACAACATAGGTGCAATAGCCCCAAATTTTAGGTGAACTAGAATGAGGAAGTTCCCAGAACATTATTGTTCCATGCAATCTTACGCCGAAGTTCTCCCTTATTCCAAGAGACAGACAGCTTTTAGGAACCAGAAAGCATCTTGAAGGAACGAGAGAACTAAGGCCCAGAATTAACGTGAAATGGTGAGGATGAAGTTCCATTAACATCAACGTCAGTCTTCTATGCAACCTTACACATGTCAATATATTACCCTTAAATGCGATCTCACATTGGAGTTCAAAAGAAATGTCTTGAAAATTCGTATCCTGCAGGGTTAGGATCCCTCCCATTTGAAAGGTTTGAAGTGGAACACCAGAAACGAGATGGAAAATTTCCTGAGAATTACAAGAAATCTGATCCTTACACAAGAAGTAGTCTTAAATCGGTCTTTGGATTAGATAGGAGTTCAAGTTTCAAGGACCCGAGGTTCCCACTTATAGAGAACAAGAAAGAGGTCCTCATGTGGCAAATCTTTCACACAGGTACCTATAATAGTGTTAAAACTAGTAAAATATGTAGTGCCCGTCAGTAGTGTAAAAGTTGCATAAGTGGAAGGGAAGACTTAGGTCATCTTTTCTTTTCTTGTCCTAAGAGTGTTGTGATTTAGTTGTCTTTCATTAAGTTCTTTTTGTTGGCTCATCAAATCAATTGAATATAGGCTTTGCTTGGGGAAGCTATGGGTTGCTCTTCGGCTTTATGAAAAATATGATTAGACGTGAAGCCCTTCGGAAAATTTGGAAGAAAAATCGTGTGGGCAACTTTGACGAACCTAGTAGAGAGTGGTCTCTTGAGAAATCCTTTGCCTACCTAGATAGAAGGGTTCTAAATTGTAAAAGCTCCCCCCCCCCCCCCCTTCAAGTACTACAAGGTGTTCACCGTAGAAAACTACAAGTCGAAAAGCAAGTAGATAATTCACGAAGGAGACGAAAAGGTTATCAACCTTCTTTGTACCTCTCTGATACTCTTGTAACTTTTTCTTGTCTACCAAATAAAAGCACTTTTGCCATACAAAAAAAGAGAGGCCCTTTGTAGGAACTGGAAAGCATCATGAAGAAACAATCCAAGAGAAAGGATCCCAAATTTTATGTGAAATGCCAAGGACAAGGTTCCAAGAACATTACTCAATACAACCTCACAACAAAGGTCCAAGAACATTACGCTTAAATATAGTGAATATTTTGTGGAAATAATCTTTTGACCCTTTGCATGGATCGTGGCAATGAATACATGTGACATGAATTTAATGATATTCTTTGTGAAAGAGGTATTGGAAACCAATGTATAGTGATTTATATACCTCAACAAAATGGTGTTGTAGAGCATAAGAATATAACACTTCTTGAAGTGGCATGACATATGGTTTAAGGAAAGCATTTTCCATATACGTTTTGGATGGAAGCAGTCATGTATGCAAACTATGTATTGAATCATTGTCCTACAAAAGCATTGAGAGTCATTACACCTTATGAGACTTGGAATGGGTAGAAGCCAATGGTTAGTCGTATGTGCATATTTGGTTGTTTGATATATGGCCTTGTGCCATCACACAACCTCCCAAACTTGATGACATGACAAAGAAATGTATATTTGATGGATATATTAGTGAGAGTAAGGTTATCACTTATACCATCCATTGACATACAAAATTATTGTAATTCAAGCTGTAATATTTGTTGAAAATTCAGCTTATTCTTTACTTCTGTTGGAGTTAGACATCTGCAGAAGCACACGAACATCACAAGGAAGAAGAAGAAGAAGAAGCTTGGAGCACAACACACAATAATGAATGTATTACCACTAGAATGTACAAACATAAGTAGCCCGTTAGGGCAATAGGCGTATATACAAGCCATAAAAAAAAACCTCCTAAAGAGGGAAAAAAGTGCCCCGGTGGACCTAGAGTGTTCACACACATCACTACCTAAACAAATCCCCCCTGGGAGTGATGCGGTGAACAAGGAGCTGGCACTCATGTATAAGGAAGTGCCGAGCTATGTGGAATCAATCCACAAAAAGAAGTAAGCCCAAAGCTTTGCGGAAAGGTTCAAACTTCTCCCTAGGTAGAGCCTTCGTAAAAGGTCTACAATGTTCTCCTGCATGGGCACATATGCCAAGTTGATCTCCCCAATAGAGAACCTCTCCTTAACATAATGATAATGCACCTCAATGTGCTTAGTGCAAGCATGGAACACAGGGTTCCTTGCAACTGCCAATGCTCTCTGGCTGTTAGTGAAGATGGTGGTGGTAGAAGACTGACCAAAACCCAAATCAACCATAAGGCGTCTGAGCCACACACACTCAACAGTCGCTGTGAAAGCTTCCCTATACTCAGCCTCACAACTGGAAGTGGCCACAGTAGGCTACTTCTTGCTCAACCAAGATATACATGAGCTACCAAGCATGAGGCAAAAACCACTAGTGGACACACGAGTGTCATAGCAACCAACCCAATCACTGTGAGAAAAAGCATGCAAATCTGGTGGTAGTGATCCCCCCTTGGATAAACCTACCTAAGTAGCCGGGTACCACTCAAGTAGCGAAAGATGCGCTTAATCGCGTGCCAATGCTTGACACCCGGGCAATGCATAAACTTGCTCATCTATGAGACAACAAACAAAATATGTGGCCGAGTAATGCATAAGTAAATCAAGCATCCAATACCCTACTGATAGAGAACAACATCAAATGCATCTCCAACATCATGGAGACTCAATCATAAACCTATCTCCATAGGAGTGGCAATAGGCTTACAGTCTTCAAGGCCAAAACACTCCAATAATGTGTCAATATATTTCGTTTGACACAAAGCCATTCTACCATCAACTTGCATAAACTGAATGCCCAAATAGTGATGCAAATGCCCTAAATCAGACATCTCAAATGAGGCATGCAAATCAGCCTTAAAATTAGCAATATGCATGTCATGAGGACCAGTGAGCAACATGTCATCAATGTATGCCACAATGATCAAAAGCATATCATTAGCGTGCTTAACATATAAGGTGGTTTCAGTTGGACTGTTCTCAAAACCATGTGCAATCAGATAGGCATGTATCTTTTCATACCAAGCACGTGGTGCTTGTTTCAAACGATATAAAGCCTTTCTTAACCTGCACACTTGGTTTTCATGGCCTTTCTGCACAAAGCCACGGGGCTAAAAAACATACACTTCTTTATGAAAGTCACCATTTAGAAATGTTGTTTTAATGTCCAACTGATGTACATTCCAACAATGATGATCTGCAAGTGCACAGATGCTACAAACAATATTCATTTGGCAAGTAGGAGCAAAAGTTTCATCAAAATCAATGCCTCTTTCTTGCACATAACCCTTTGCAACAAGCCGAGCCTTATACTTGTCAACTGTTCCATCAAGTTTACACTTCAACTTGTATACCCACTTAGTGTGAATGGCCTTCTTGCCAGTAGGCAAGTCATATAAAGACCAGGTATCATTTTTCATGATAACATCATATTCAGATTGGATTGCATCCATCCAATGTTCAGAATTTTGTGCTTCATCAAATGAAACAGGTTCAATCTCATCAGAGACACTAGATGAAGCCATAGCATAGTGATTTGATGCAAAAGGGTCATTATGAGAGCCTGAATGAGTACGATATGACATAGGTGCATCTAATTTGTTGTCATGTAAAGTCTGCACCAGCCATTTTGACATAGTTTTTGCCTGCTCAATATCAGCTCTCTCATCAATAATTGCATCATGTAAATCTGCATAAAAAATTGAATGATCTGCATCATCACATGAAACCTGCAAAGGTTGAGAAGATACCTCATTAAGACCAACACTAGACTATCCACCTATAAAAAGAGGCAACAAAATATCATACATGTCTTTGGAGCTAACAGATGTCTCCTTAGTACATGAAAGTAATGGGTGAATAACATCTTCCACAAATACAACATCAAGGCTAACCAAAATGCATCTAGTCTATGGATGATACAAATGACAACCTTTACTTTCAAAACTATACCAAAAAAAAAATACATTTTGTTTATCATCCAATTTTCTATGATGTTGTTTTGGCACTAATGCATATGCCAAACAACCAAAAACATGCACATGAGCAACATATAGCTTGTGACCATGCCAAGCCTCATATGGAGTGATAGACTTCAATGCTTTATTGGGACACCTGTTAAGTACATATTCTGCACACATGAGAGCCCCAAGCTAGAAGCTATGTGATAAAGCCTGACTCTTGACCATACACCTCACCATCTCCATGAGTGACCTGCTCTTCTGTTCAGCAATTCCATTCTGTTGAGGTGTATATGGCACTGTACACTGATGTTTTATCCCACGTTCAGTAAAAAATGCATTAAAGTCAGAAGACATATATTCCCCCCCTCGATCAGAATGGATGGTGCTCATTTTACATGTTGACAGATTTTTCAGCCAAAACTAGAAACTGTTTGAAGCACATAAACACTTTGGACTTTGCCTTTAATGGATATACCCATGCATGCCTGGAAAAATCATTGATGAAAGTCACGAAGTAAAGATAGTTCCCAAAAGAAGGTGTCTGCATAGGACCACATTCATCACTATGTACAAGTTGCAATTTTTGAGTAGCCCGAAATGAACCATCTTTTGGAAAGGAGGAACACTGCATTTTGCCCAAAATACAACCTTCACAAACATGTTTTCCAGGTGCCTCAAGTTTGGGCAAAGAGGACACCATTTCAAATTTCTGCAAGCGTACGAAACTAGCAAAATTCAGATGACTAAAGCGTGCATGCCAAAGCTTTGCATCTCACATAGCCTGAGAATCATGTACTCCACATGCTGAATCATGCACACATCTTTCATAGCTTATGAGCTTATATAACCGATGACATAAAATGCCAAAAGCTATAATCATGTCTCCATTTGACAGATCATGAACTGTACATCTATCATCAATGAATTTCACAACAAAGCCAATCTTGGCTAATGAAAAAACTGATAACATATTTTTCTTGATCCCTGGCACAAATAAAGCATCCGACAAAGGAAAGAACAACCATCAACAGTAGTGAGAATGATCTTACCAACTCCCATGACAGGATAAGAGGAGTTGTTGGTGCATGTGATAGTATTTCCTTTAGGGGCAGGCTCAAGTGAAGTGAAGAAACTGCATTGCAAGGTAATATGTTTGGTTTCCCCACTATCAAAATACGAAACATCAGAGTCTACTGCAGACATACACTGCTCATGAGAAGAAGGATCAAAACTATAAATAGTAGTAAATGCCCATTCTTCATTCTACACAAGATTTGCAGACTCTGTTTTTGGTGTAGAGGCCTCTGCAACAACCATTCCATCCTCTTTTTTCTTTGCCTCTTTTGCAGCTAGTTTTGGACAGTTCTTTATGATATGATTGTTTCCTTTATAGTACTTACAAAAGAATTTCTGCTTTTCTGATTTTTTCTCATCTTTGTTTTCCTTCTTCAAATGTGCAACATTTGCAGATTTTGCTTACTAGTAGATGAGCTCCATTTACCTTTGCCCTTCTGATTAGCAAGGAAATCTTGATCTGTACATGCATAATGGACCTGTTCTGCCTAGGCCAATCTTCCTACAATAGAACAAAGACTAACTCCTCAAATGAAAAGGCATTTGGATTGCCTTTCATCAGGAAGACCATTGAGAAGAGAGCTATCTGGTATAATGTCATCAACAGAAATCAACTCTTCCTTCAAGTCTTTGATCTTTGTTAGAAATCTGTCCATAGAATTACCTTCATTCATATGCTCACTCTCCAACTGTTTTCGAAGTTAAGCAACAAGAGCCTCATTTATAGCCTAGTACAATGTGGTAAGTGTATCCCAAACATCCTTAGTTGTTTTGTAAGAGCAAATGTGAGGAATAATGGCACGCATAACAAACAACGCTATCAATGCATGTTCCTGAGCATCTCTACCATCCCAATGAATTTGCTCAGTAGTAGATGCAACAGAAATCACAACACGAACAGGAATATGAAGAATATCAACATCTTCAACACCATCTATATCAACTTCAATGCCTGTATTTGCAGTTGTAATAAGACATTTTTCAACACTTTGCACAATCTTCCAGAGTCCTTTTGCAACCAATACATGTCACATCGTATAAGCCCACAATGGGTAATTGTTACCGTCCAACATATCCTCAACAACCAACATACGGAACACATCATTGCTTTCAGCCATGGCCACTGACTAAAATACCCTGATGCAAAAAAATGAATGTATCTAAAAAAGTTGAACGGAACTACCCTGACAAGTTCTGGTAGACATGTAGTAGACTTTGAGACTCTTATACTGGCGAACCGAAACCTGTATATATCTTTGGCACAAAAAGATGAAATATCTTGCACAAGTGCTGCAATATTGCATTCGGAGGCCAAAACGAGCTAAGATCGCAATTTCGGCACCAAAAAACAAAGCTGTTTTGATTTGCTAATCACCTTGAGTATGCTCACCAACTTTCATGCGATTCTGAGACAGTGACTAGGGGAGTGTCGATGATGCCTCAGATGAAGCAACGACCTGCTCTGAACCAATTGTTGGAGTTAGATGTCAGCAGAAGCACACGAACAACACAAGGAAGAAGGAGAAGCTTGGAGCACAACACACAATATTGAATGTATTACCACTAGAATGTACAAAGATGAGTAACCCATTAGGGCTATAAGCATATATACAAGCTGAGGAAAAAAAAGCCTCCTAAAGAGGGAAAAAAGTGCCGCGGTGGTCCTAGTGTGTTCACACACATCACCACCTAAATATATCAACACTTTGAGCCACTTTGCCAACTTGCTTCTAATTTTCTCTCTTTCATTCTTACATTTTTAAGCTTTCCTTTAGCAAGATGATTGTGATGGTTCTATCTAGTCTTCAACTATCACTGATAAGGGATCTTTCAATATTGGGCTTTTGGAACTTATAGTATTGCTCTCACTTTGACTAACTTCAACCTCTTTTAATGGACTTCATTGTTGAGAAAAGGGGAGCAACAGACCCTAACCGCCTCACATGGAAGTGAGAGGCTCTTCCAAGAGGAGTTGCAAGAAGTGCAAGCAACACACACACACCCACGTCCATGAACAATGGCACCATGGCCAACATCAAAAGGGACAAGGGAGGGCAATGCTCACACACAAGACAACCCCAAATGCCAAACCCACACACATGGATCAACGCCTAGCACACAAGGAGAAATGTGGAAGCCAAATGATCCTTCTTTCCATTAACATGGAGGCCAAGGCCATGGCCCAGGGACCTCCTTTACAAGAAATAGCCTCTATTTATAGGCTGAGCACAATTCCCCCATGTGCTCCTTTTGACTAGTCAAAAAGGAGCACATGCATATCTCAAAAGGATCTTGGAATATGTTCTCTAACAACCAAATCTCAAGGGAAGAAAGAATACGTGCGCGTGGGGATTTTTCTAGACTTCTTGAAAAAGGTGAGCATTTACAACAAGGCTCCAAAGATTTACTTTATGAGAAATATTAAAGAGTGTCTAAGGAGGGGTTTTTATGTGAAATCCTAAGTAGATACAAAAAGAGATATTATTTTGGTCTAGGGAGGGTTTCTATGCACAATGTGGGTGTGTGCATACCCTACAACCCAACACTCTCCCCCCCCCCCCTAGACTTTGTCGTCCTCGACAAAGCTAAGAGGAAAGGATCATACACAACTGAACTGGTTCAAGCTTGAGTCTTCAATTCTGAGAAGCTCTAGGTATGCAAATCTTCTATTCTGCAGTTTACAGTCCTCAGGTCTCCATACTCTTCATTGATCTTCGAACCTGCAACACACCAGTCTTCAATCTTTCAGATCAGCAATACCGCAAGCCCTCAGTCCATCATTCAATATGCAAATCTTCAGTCTTTACAACTGAGCGACACAATCCCCTTGGGGGGCAGTCAGCCCAGTCATTCCTCCCACTGTGCAGTCCTTTGTAAGGCTGGAAATGCCTTCTTCAGCAGCTCCCAAACCTGAAATAAAATACAAAAAGCAAGTAGACTGCATCTAGTATTGTGATAAACATTCACTTCAACTTTAGTTTCCACATCAGGGGCATCCTCATCTGCAAGACTTTTCTTCTAGAGAGACATCCTCTTGAAGATCTATCTTGCCATGGTGTGTATATCAGACATAGCTACCCTTATATGGTAGTGATAGAAGTTATCATGGTTGGACATGAAGATGGTCATAATCCTGCAAAACAAGTAGCTCCAAAGAGTGCATGGCCTTCTAGTTCTCAAAAAGCTTTTACTAGCATATTTCATTAAAAAAAAGTCAATTATTGTAGTATCTGAAGATGAAAATAGGATGGCCATGCATACAGTAAACATATGATTTAATTCTCATGCACCGATGTCCAAAGAATGGAAAGCATCCAATTATTCTCTCCCAAGTATGTGAACTGCACGGCCAAAGTATGAACCCGAAACACCCACTGGTGATGATGACATTAACAAGGATCAAAAGTAAGATTGGTGTAGTCCTAGGCAGAATTCCAGTTGGCCAATCTTGACCTATGAGCCCCAAATAACCCCCCAATCTTAGCATCCAAATATATTTATCTGTCAAATGCCTATTGTAAATAACACGTTGCAAGATCTTATGGAGAAGAAAACTCAAGGGATCCTTAACTCATTGTAAAGTATAAACCAAGGAACACCTCTTGGGAATTTCTAGCCTTCTAGCTAGCAATGAGATTCCTTCCCATCTATCATGCCATCTATTATAAGACTTAAAGCATTTACTTACTGAAGAACAATGCACCTGGTATATCTGAAAATAGATTCATTAGCGCATCACGAAGCAAATTATTTCAGAATTGAAAATAAACATGTAGGCCATGTATGTACAGAAGAAGCGCTGTCAGTTTTATGCTACTATTTGTACCAAGTTTCTCCCAAAACTGGTATGCTCCCACCCCACTGGGGTCAGTCACAAGAATTCAAAATGATCAAACCTGAGTATTAAAGAAACACATCATTCACAAGAGAGCATCTATAGGAGACAAAAGGATCAATGCTAAGTTCTACAAGTGTTGGCCTACACTGCATTAAGTGACATTGTAAAATTCTAGCCTTCATGCATTTCTGGTATTTCTAGATAGCAATGAGCATGATCCCATAGTGCATCTGAAAAAAATAGCATATTGAAGAACAGTACAGTCATAAGTGCATATCATCTAAAACTACTTAGAGACATTCCACATTCTCATGCCTTATGCATTCAAGTTTCACTCTGGGTTCTAAGTAATGTGTTTCAAGTTCTAAACCAGTATGGACAACCAGTCAGCTGGTCATCATGTCATTGTACAAGAGCACTAGCTTGTCAGACTCGATTCTATTCACATAAAAAAAAAACACGATTTTTATCCTCCATATGCAATTGAGAGAAAACCTTGTGAAGAGTTGCCTGTTCCTGCAATCCATAATTTAAACTCTTGAGGTAAGTACCCATGAGAATCAAGAACCAGGGGGTTCCAAAATTGTAGTGCAGTGGCCTATGATTCCCATTTGGCACGTAAGTAAGTTGCATCATAAAATGTGCTGATGAGTTGATAAGAACTCAAAGAACCATCCTCTTAGCAGGTATGTATGAGTCTCAACAAGCATGTGCAGAGTGACAAAATCCTTACGAATGTTCAAACATGCATAGCCCTAAGATACCCAATCTAAAAGCATCAGCAGGGTATTTGGCCATTCTCATATAGCACCAAAGAATTCAT
The DNA here is from genome assembly GCA_020310875.1 of Ceratopteris richardii. Classification (NCBI taxonomy): domain Eukaryota; kingdom Viridiplantae; phylum Streptophyta; class Polypodiopsida; order Polypodiales; family Pteridaceae; genus Ceratopteris; species Ceratopteris richardii. The sequence goes on from CM035417.1 coordinate 4,057,372, forward strand.
CATAAATACCCTCAATTTCACAATCACTTCCTGACCGGTTCCTTCATCAGACAGGCCAATTAAGTCGATCAATCCAAAGCTTCAGAAAACTGTTATGCATGCTCCATAGCTATGAGAAGTATGCCAGAAGCAGGCACATCCCTAAGAATGGTACTATTTGCTCGGTCATCCTGTCGTGCAGAATTCAATAAAGATTAGTTGTCCATAATTGCAGTGAGTGTCTAATACTTGTTTGACAATGAGTCAAGTACAAGCTCCTAGCATCCAAGGAGAACCTTTCAATTTTGAGTAGTAACTTGATACCACCATTATCTTTGTGTACTAGTGACTACCACTTTGAGCTGTGAAAATATAACCAGTCATGCATTCAACGCATCATCTCTACCCCAAATAAATAACCCTTACTAGGACATTGTTAAGAACAAATAACTGCTCATAAATCTGTGAAACTCCTGGCTTGAGTGTCAAGTCCATTTTTCATGCTTCAAGCTTCAAGTTTGGCATCTCTTAATGGAGTGAACACTCCCAAAAAAAAAAATTTGAAGAGCACCTGAAAATCAAGTTGGAAGGCAATAATCCAAAATAGCAGAGCCCAATTAGTTTCATAACTTCAAATGGTGAACGAAAATTCAAAATCTTGGATGACACATTGTAGCATTTCTTGTATGATCTTAACTGAGCATAATAGAAAACTGTTAGCATTTTACACATAGGTAAAGAAGGGACCAAGGTTTCAAAGAATGGGAAGGCACAATTTTCAGATATCATACATACATAGCTAGATGACATTAGTGCATTCATATTCACTGCTTCAAAGGTGATGACCGAAAGGAAGCGCATGCCTCTGTGTATCAAACCAGTATGACCAGCCTATGTGCAGAAGTTATTTGTGTCATAAGGCAAAAAATATGCAAAAATATCATCTGAATAGCACAACACAAATGAAATTTCCTATTCAGTTCATAATCATCTTTTATAAAAGGAAAATAACCATGCATGCTCATTGTACAATCGCAAAAGTTATGTTATGAAGTATTGCTAAGATAGGGACTCCTTGGCCAGGACTTAGCATAGTAGCTCATAGTGAAACTTGTATATCATATGAATGCAAAGAGCCACCGATCAGAACACAAGTACTCAGAGTTCAACTTCCTAGTTGTCATGATCTATGCTACAATCAATTATGTTGTTATGTCGTTTGAAAATCATCAGAAAAATGTTTCTCTTTTAGTCATTAGATCATGTAATTTCATGTGAACATAGGAGTTGAAGAATGATGTAAACAATCAAATGAGTCAATCATAATGCCCTTTGTAGCGTAGTGACCCAGTATTCAGTAAACATTTAATCTTTGAGATCAAACTAAATTGTGGCCCAAGTTATGTGTGATCCCCATCACGTAGCTCTACCCTCAAGTTGCCCAAGCTGTGAATATCCAAAATGGGAGTAATTTGTACAGAATAGGTCTAGATCCTTGCAAATCCCAATCAATCAAAGTTTAGCTAGATGAATATGATAGCATCAACAAATTTTAGTAGAAGCCCTTTTCCTGTAATATTAAATGAATACTCATGAAGCAAAGGACATGAAGAACCCAAAAATTAGAACCCCAATCCTCAGGCATTTTTGGAATACAATCAATTATCAAACATAGAGATCCTTCGGTAGTCTAAATGGAGTTCCCATATGGAAAACAGAGAAACTCAAAACTCATTCAGGGTTATTAACACATTCTTCATTCTTCAAAGGACACCCCTAACAGCTGCAAGAACATGCACCAAGATCCCTATGTTAGATAGACCTGCAATACCATAGATTAGACATCAATTTACCACAATACCGTGATCATCATCTTTCCTCAAAGTAGTATGTATTATGCCAAAAAATGCCAGAATAGATCATGTGAGAGTATAAATACCAGTGCATTTTGCTTCTAGAAAGGGACGACAGACAAGAGGGACCCCAAACTTGTAGTGGCTCAAGGGAGAGGATCAGTGTAAGAAAAGTTCTCTGGATAGCTCCAAATGCTTAAAATGTGATCAACAGTACATCAGAACATTCCCGTGCACATAGGCAGTCACAATCACCCCATGGGCAGTTGGCAGCAAGCATATTATGGATCTCAAGTCATTTTGGTAAAGAATCAACCTGAAACAATCATGCAACTTAATGCAAAGGTGTTTACAATCCAAGATATGCATGGGATTTTCACGCGTATGAGCACACTTGAAGCATAGAGGTAGTCTCTCGGACACATGAGCATAACCCAAACATAGTCAGAATTTTGCATAAATGGCATGCACCGCGGATCATTCCTACAGAGCATATAAACATTTTCACAACAAAGATGCTACCTATTCATGAATGTACCTTGGCCAAATCCTTTATTTACTTAAGACCAAAGATCTTGACAATATATCTCAAGATTCATGTCACCTACAAGGAGTAATTTTTTTCTGAACAATTCAAAGTCATCTTCTTTCAATGGTGGTGGAGATGTGCACACAATCTTGTAAGTAGACAGTCACACACCGAAACCTCCAAACACTTCATGTTGAAAGGATACTTAGAAAAATCTGCATTATCATAAGTATTTCATGAGAGGACATCATAAATCATTTAAAAAAGTTCAACGTAGATAGCTTTTGCAAGCATTTCGAACATCATTAAGATAGAACACAAATACTATTGCTGAGTTATGATCACGAAAACTTTGAGAAAGATAAGTACATGATTACTATCATTTCCAGCAAGCCAAATATGTCTAACAAGATATTACTGCACGAATTCATTCATTATCCTGCACAGAACAGTCCAAGTTGGACCCCAAGCTGAAGAAGCATGAGGGGGAACAGACACTCGGCTTCAAGCTGGAAAGAGCATTCTGAGTGAAGATAAACGAAGGGCAGATAGGAGCCCCATGCCCGCATATAGTAGGAACAATAGTTTGGAGGAAGCAGGAGACGGTTTGACCATGTAAGCAGCAGGACTTGAAGGCGGAGGGGAAGCCATAGAGAGCTAAACCCCGAATCTTGATGATGACGAAGGGTGTCAGGATGGTGACTTGGCAAGGATGGGAACAAGGAGTACCTCCGCCAACAACAGCCAAAACTTTACCATCCGGCTGGCCTCGCACCAACGCATCCCAACAGCGCTCCGCTCCAAGGAGTATCATCGAGGAGAGAAAGCCTGCAGGTGCAAAAGCAGGGAAGGAAGCAGACATAGGTATTGGGAGGGAAGGGAAGATTTCTCCACTTCAGATTGATGAAGAAGCCCAGCAAGGTAGTACTGAAATCGGGCATGATAAACAGAACGGGGGGAAAGCCCCACTCGACTACTGAAGCTATGAGTTTGAGAACCATTAGGCACTCATCGTGAAGCGAGACCTGTAGAGGAGTGAAGCTCCATCCCCAAGCAGACTCCGATGAGGAAGAACCGGACCAACACTAGATTATCACGTGCAGAAAAAGAGGTCGATGGATGGAGGGAGAGTAATAGCTTCCCCTCCCCCCCAGAGCATAGACAACGGTGAGCAAGAGAGAGGGAGGAAATAACTCCCCACCTCACTTACCATGCATGCGCCATTAACTCGCCGCCCGTCTCCATGCATGCCAGGTTCGTATGACAGAGTGGACACAGCCAAGGAAGGAGAGAGAATGTTTCCAATCCCAGGATTTTGGGCCAACACAATGATGCAAATTCCAATTAAAGGAAGAGGAAAAAAAAAATCGTGTAGCTCTGCCACCGGATTTCATATGCGATTAAAATATTCACTTGAAGTTATCTTTAAAATTGAATCGAGGGAGGGAACAAGAAGTACCACCCATCCCTCTACTCAAGGCAAAAACCAATTCCAAGAAAGGAAGAAGATGAAGGGTGATGCCAGAGTGATTATGTGTATGTGAAAGTGTGAGAGAGAGAAGAGGGGGTTAGGGGATGTTTTTGTGCAACAAACAGAAATAAAGATCTAAACTACTCAAAAATTAAAAGAAGAGAGGTACCCAAGGCCAACCGAAGGCCACACGGCTCCACAGCTCAATCCAAGTGTGAGGTGCATCCACAAAGTGTAGGCACAACAAGCTTGAAAAAACCCAACGGCTAAAGGTCGACGTCCCCGGCAATGACGCCAAAATGTTGAGAAAAGGGGAGCAACAGAACCTAACCGCCTCACATGGAAGTGAGAGGCTCTTCCAAGAGGAGTTGCAAGAAGTGCAAGCAACGCACACACACCCACCTCCATGAACAATGGCACCATGGCCAACATCAAAAGGGACAAGGGAGGGCAATGCTCACACACAAGACAACCCCAAATGCCAAACCCACACACATGGATCAACGCCTAGCACACAAGGAGAAATGTGGAAGCCAAATGATCCTTCTTTCCATTAACATGGAGGCCAAGGCCATGGCCCAGGGACCTCCTTTACAAGAAATAGCCTCTATTTATAGGCTGAGCACAATTCCCCCATGTGCTCCTTTTGACTAGTCAAAAAGGAGCACATGCATATCTCAAAAGGATCTTGGAATATGTTCTCTAACAACCAAATCTCAAGGGAAGAAAGAATACGTGTGCGTGGGGATTTTTCTAGACTTCTTGAAAAAGGTGAGCATTTACAACAAGGCTCCAAAGGTTTACTTTATGAGAAATATTAAAAAGTGTCTAAGGAGGGGTTTTATGTGAAATCCTAAGTAGATACAAAAAGAGATATTATTTTGGTCTAGGGAGGGTTTCTATGCACAATGTGGGTGTGTGCATACCCTACAACCCAACATTCATTGATACTACACTCTCCATGTCACTTTCTGAAGGATCGATCACCTCAATCATGTGAAGCTGAGTTGGAGTTTTTGCATTGGATAGATTTTTGAGACAATCGCCAAAGAGACATTCCTTGCCATAATTAGCACAATGTCCTTCCTATTTCTTTGCAGAAGGTTGATTAGGTTGATGAAATGATCCCCACCACAATGATAACATGATCCTCCAAGAGAAAGTGGTCTCATGTTTTGACAGAGAGGAGCAAGCACTCATGGTGTAGCATACATAATGCTTGCATACAATTCCTTAAGGATCAGAGTAGTAACCATAATCATAGTATTACTATCCAAATGAGGTTTCATTTCCCGAGGGAGCATTTTCATAGTAGTATTATTCAAAGCACTGTTTGTCATAGCTATGATTGATTGAATGAGAACTTGTAAGTGGGATCACTAGCACTATAACTCTTTTAACATTTTCCTTAGATTGAGTGTTCTTGATTGGTACTACATTATGAGGGGTGTAGGGATTGCTTCTTCAAAACAGTTTGAGGTCGAGGGTAGTTTTTTTATTCATAGGTTCTTTGAGCTTGAGGGGGTCCTTGTGTTAGGGGAGCACTAGATTGTGCCCTCTGACTAGAATTGAACAAGATTTCATAAATATGCTTTTGATTAAAAGATCACATTGCAAAGAAAATAATACAAGAATATAGAACCGTTAACAAAAATCCCACAACCTGGGATTGATAGGGATGGATAATTGGACTAGAAAAGATACAAGAGATCCCACTACCTAGGGTGGTAGGTATAAAACAGGATATTTGAGTTACAAGAAATTCCTTGAGAGAGATGAACTAGGTATAAGAAATAAGTGGACATGATCTCATACTACCAAATTATAAGAGGACAAGATGGGTTGTCCACAATACTAGACTAAATGGGATTAGAACAAGACACAAAGTAGAACGCAAACCAAAACTTTTGGAAGTACTAACATGGAGATGGAGACTCCTTGATCTCGCAAGACTAGCATTGACAAGACTGAGGATATAAGTGCCCGAGCCTTCCTTATATGTGTTCAAGGGAGGTTGTGAATTGATGATGTCATCCATGATGTGAGACAATACCTGTAGATGTCAGAATCAAGCAAGGAGAGAATCGAACTTAGGGTTTTGGAATGTTTCACACGTGATGGTAACACGAATTTCTCCAAATTCTCAGTCCTTCATGGGATATAGAGAGTCACATAAAATCTAAGGTTCAAGATGATCTTCTTTGTGTCCTTGACATCAACTACCCCTCAAGCGCTGAGTTCCACAAGGAGCAACCATGTGATCTAAAGATATTCTTAGAATTGCTGCATGATTCTCATTGTGGGATGTATTCCTATTTTGTTGATGATCATTTTGATTTGTGATAGTGTCTATGGAAGTCTTGAATCCAACTTTTTTCTTCTTATTAGGACACTTCAATACCATATGATCATGATATACACAATAGAAGCATAATCCAGTGTCTTTCTAATGCCTTATTTCCCTTGGTGTAAGTCCCTTGACATTAATGTTATCCAATTGCATGGGCTCTTGTTGAGATTCTTCCAACATATATTGTTGAGGGACCGCGATAAACTTGTATTCCCAATCTTGAATAGAAATCTTTTCCTCTTTCTTTCTTAGTGGTATGTCAGATACATACAAAATTATTGGTTCAAAGACATGTAGCATATCTTTATGTTTCTATATGATGGTTTTTGAAATAAAACACAATCCATTTTAGTGTTTTTATGAATCAATATCATATAGAAGGCTGCTAAAGTGTATAACTATATAATGAGCACCCTACATTGTACTAATTTTTTATAAAAATGATTTTTTCTAGTTCCCAAGATTTGTCTTAAATACTTATATGACAATAAATTAACATTAGAAAAATGATTCCAATAGGAGGAAAATTCTTCTTATGGAGATATTTCTTTCTTCTCGTATATAAGTTTACAGAAAAACAATTTTTCTCAACCATATTCAATCATTTCTATATTTTGAGTTATAAAAAAAGGTTATTTTTTAAAATATATACTTTTTATAGAGCATCTAGGTATAGATCTTTATGGGGCTTAAGGTTTTTTCAAAATTTTATTTGATTAGTTTGTGTGATTTTTTTTGATTTATTAGAAAAAAGGACACTATAGTGTCTTGTTTTGGTACAACACTAGTGTTAAAGAGAAAATCTATATGTATACACTTGACCAATCCTGTACGCTAGATCAGATTATTGACTTAGTGATCAGGATGGATCAGAAGATGCAGTTTGCCAATTTGGGCTCTGAGAAGACTAATTTGGTGTTCAAGAAGGGTGCGACCCCAAAGAAGCAGCTGTATTGCCTACAGTGCAGGGATGCGGGCCACATCATGGCCAATTGTGCGCTTAACTAGGTGTTTTATCCCATTTGTAACAAAACTAATCACAATTTGGAGGAATGTCACTTTAATGCACGAAATACCTTGGTGGCTACTGCACAACTAGAGATACCTTCTTGGAAAGGGAATTTGACTGGGTGTAAGCCCCAAGTTCCTACGGGACAATGGCAAAATAGTCAAGATGCTAGACTTGTAGGACCTTCTCAATATCTGGATTCACAACAATTTCCAGAGAAGCGACGTGGCTTCCGACAAAACAGACAAGAGTTTGGCAGACGATGGAGATTTCAACAACCTGGACGAGGTAACCCTGGTAATCACCCAATTCAGTGTTAGTTTTGTCTACAATATGGTCATAGATGGTGGGAATGCGAGGAGCCTAAGGAATATGATCAACGGAAGCAAGAAGCAAAGCTCAAGGCACCTATGGCCAACGTGGTGACTTTGGAGTGTTTGGAGCCGTCAGCATCAGTAGTCACCCGATCTCAGAAAGAGTATTCAAGTGGACAAAAATTGGATTATTTAACACCTATAGAGCAGAAGAAAACTTTTAAGAAGGCAGTATAGTGGGATATGAAGTACCCGCCGCACTATGTGGATTCTCCACTATTTCCAGCGGAATCTTCTAGAAAGAATCGTATAAAGAGTATAGTTGGTACAAAATCTTAAGAAATCTCACGAGATCCATCGATGGGTACTGGATCAGATATAGGTCTAACACAGAAACAAGGTTCGAATGGGCAGAAGCAAGGGTATAAAGATTACAAACCACTAGTAAATAAGGAGTATTGTGAAATTCTATAGGAATCACACATCAAACTATCTTTGGGGGCGTTGCTAGAACTAGTCCCAGCATTTCGGACATAGTTACTACATCAACTACAAAAAAAAAATACACCTTTTGAAAATCTGGAACCCTCAGTCTCAATGGTAAGGAATGCGCCGAACCGAATAGTGGATTATGCAATTCCTATGATTATAGTACAATATAAAAATAAAGCTATTCCAAAGGTTTTGATTGATGGGGGTTCTAGTATCAATATTGCATCACCACCATGTGTAAGAAAATGGGTTGGAATAGCATTGACCCAACTCCCTTCTTTGTTCAGATGGTAGACCAATGAAGGGTACAACTAGTGGGGCTTGTCAAAGATATCCCTATTCGTATTGCACAGGTTCTATTTCATATTACATTTGTTGTATTGGAACTGAAAGGGAAAAATTTAGATTATAACTTATTATTGGGCCGGCCGTGGTTGCACAATGCCAAAGTTCACCAAAATGCCGCAAATTATTGGGCCATGTCATTTCGAAAAAGGGCATAGCAGTGGATCTGGATAAGGTCAAAGTTATCCTAGAAACTCCAACACCCTGTAAGCCGCCGGATTGGCATTTGTAATTCTTTACTTTTCATATTCCGCACGAACTGAAAGATCGTTGCGCAGAATTGTAACTACTTATACATCAATGAAAGAAGGCTTTGGTGACGACCAGAAGAATTGCAAGACTGTCTGTCTGGGCGATACGTTCTGTGGAGTTCCCGTAGTGTTGTGTTTGAGAATTCTGAGTAATACTGTGTCTTTCTGTCTTTGTTTGATTATTTGCACCTGTACGGTAAAGAGTGGGTTATGATAATGTTTATAGTAAGTTAAGTATTGAATTACTGTTCCGTTAAGTTAATTACTGTAAGTCTGTGCTACGGTAGTGTTTACCTTGTGCGCCAGGTACTGAGAAAGTATTAATTCGTGTACGAGTCGGAAGTCTGTGAGAGAACCCATCAGAGTATTGGTAGTAATTCGTATTATCAGAGCTTTTAATATTATCGTACTGAGAAATGAATGATTTAATTGGGAAAATCAAGTTATAGGGCCTCTGTTTAGCGGACCCCTTCCACTCCCAAGAACCCGAAAGAGCTTAAACGCATCTCTGACGGCAAAGCGCGTTTAACACTGGTGCCGTCTATGGGAAAGTGGCACCAGAGTGTTGCAAATTAATTGTGGGAATGTGGCAACAGAGTGTTGCAAATTGACTGTGAGAAGTGGCCATAGATTGTGAATCAATAGTAAGGTGGAGTAGTATGCAAGTGTTGTAAAGGTGATGTATGCCGGCTACTCGGTCCCGCGAGTCGTATCCGAAGTATAGGCGAGACCGACAGCCTTGGGCAGTACCGAATTTGTTAAGGACACCCTCAGGAGGTAGAAGCACAGATTGGTTAGGCCCGGTCGTCGAAGAAGCGAAGCACGGCAGTAGTGATTCCGGTAGCATTCCGGTGGAACATACTACAATTCCGGTAGATTCTGGTGTAATTTCGGCACAGTCTGCAAAAAATACAATAACTTCGGAGTCTACAAGGATGCAGTGTGTAGTTGACCCGATACCATCTGGTCAAGATTCGAACCCGTCTGTCTTGCCCAGAGAGGTCATTGAAGGTGAAAGAATCCTCTGGGTTGGGGAAAGTTCCACTAATTCCGGTGGCAGTTCAATCCCAGTTGCAGAGAATTTACAAGTTTCCGGTGACAGTGTGATATTTCCTGGTGAATCTTCATTCCGGACACCACTGTTTGGGGTAAGCTTGCCTACGTTTGATACCACAGAAGAGGATAGGCTATTTGAATTAGAAATCCGTAAAAGGCTAGAAGCTATTTTCAAGCAGGAAGGTGAGCAGTCTGACCATACAGATTCTGAAGAACAAGAACCGCCACCTCAGAACTCAGGGGATAGTAACAATACCACTACTAGCGCCATGAGTGGACAACAACAACAACAACAAAAACAACAACAACAACAGCAACAACAACAACCACTTCCACTCCGGCCGGTTCCAACAGGAGTAACTTACACCAAGTTCAGTGGATTTCCAGGTGACGATCCTGATGCCCATGTACTCACCTTTGAAATAAGTTATGCAGTGCTAAACCATCCACCTGATCCGGCATACAAGGCCATCGTATTCCAGTCAACATTAGTTAATGAAGCAACAAGATGGCTTACAGAGTATGATTTCAATCATTTCGTTACCTATGAGGCGGTAAGGGATGCGTTTTTACAGAGGTTCCGATTGAAGAAGAACCCTACCAAAATTTTTGATTACTTGCAGAACAATAAACAGAAGCTGCACCAGACTGTGCAAGAATATGCCACCCTTTTTCGAACTCATTTGAGACAACTACCGCCGGCCCATGCCAACCTACCGGATGATGTCATCACTCAGTGGTTTATTAATGGTTTGACTCCGCAGCTCAGACAGATTATGATCATCCGTTGTGTGGGAGCCATGACACTAGATGCGGTTATTGCAATGGCCTTGCAACTCGAACATAAGGTTGGAGGTTTTACCGAAGATCTGGAGTGGTTGAAAGCCAGTAAAAATGTTGCAGAGGATCCGGCTAGATAGATGTACTGCACTAAGTGCAAGAATCCAGGGCATACCAGTGCAACCTGTGTCCTTAATCAGATGTATTGCGCTATCTGCAATACCACCGGAAATTCCACTGAAAATTGTGCGTATAACGCCAAAGTGCAGGGACCAGCAACTGTAAATGCCATTATACAAGAACCAGGGCAGCGGGCCACCCACTATGTACCACCTCAGATGAGAAACAATCAGCAGCAAGGATACATAAATTATCGGGGACAGAGGAATACCAACTTCAATGCAAATCGCTGGCAGACAGGTACATCGCAGGAAGGTACTTCTTTGCCACCACCTCGTTGTCATTTTTGCGGTGAGTTGGGTCACATCCGAAGATTCTGTAAGGATGCAGCCGAATATGATCAAAGGAAAAAAGAGTGTCAGAACCCGATGACCAATATGGTCTATATCTCACCAGTAGAAACACAAGCTGCAGTGGTCCAGACAAGATCCGGTAAGCAGTTGCAAACAGAAGCTGAGGTGTTTGAACCTGGCATCCGTGAACAACAGAGAATGTATAACAAAGCTAGCCAATGGACCACCAAAGAGCCTACAGTGTTCCCAGAACCGATTCCGGTGACACAGGTTCCGCTGCCAAAGGAAGGATCGCAGGATTGTACACCAGTTATAGGAGAATCATCATCAGAACCAGCAAAAAGTACAATTCAAGCAGATCAAGCATGGGAAATTTTATCTAAGGAGTCCATTACTCTCCCTCTTGGACAGTTACTTGCATTAGTACCGGGAGTTCGGCAGCAATTCCAACAACAGCTCAGTCTTGGGTCTTCCTGCATTCCAGCGACGGCAACAGTACAATCGAAAACTGACTCTACGGTGGATCACTCGGTCCCCTTAATTATGGTATGGTACAAAAATCACAAGATTACTCAAGTACTAATTGATGGTGGGTCAAGTGTAAACATCACCACTGCAGCGCTTTGTAAGAAGTTAGGGTGGACCCACATTGAGCCTGTCCAATTTTCTGTTAGAATGGCCGACCAATCCCAAGTCCATCCGGTATGACTCGTACGGAATGTCCCGATGACTTTGCAGGGTACAACGTTTAAGATGACTTTCGTAGTCTTAGAACTACCGGAGTCCAGTCTTGATTATGATCTTCTTTTCGGCCGACCCTGGTTGAAACAGGCTAACGTTATACAGGATTGGTCAGCGTAGGGACTTACTTTTAAGGACAACCACCGTAAATATGTCGTCAAATTGGATGCTATTCAGCCCTGTGAACTACATGCCAGACCTTATGTAGCAGAGCCGGTCCACATGTTGGATGGCTTATTTGACGATGAAGAAGAAGCGTTTTTGAAGAACAATGAAGATCTGATTTCCTTACGTACTGTAGATTTGCAATATGTTGTAGACAACTGGAGTCCGGCAGCTTGTATGGTGGTGCTTGTGATCGAAGAAGTGGAGATAGAAGATACTCTTGCTAGGGATGAAGCCGCTTTACAACAACTTTTACAGTCAACTGACGATTCGACGAAACCTCGGCAATTCTATGTTCCCGAAGATCAGTTAATCACCTATAATTTGGGAGATGAAGCTAATCCGCGACCTGTCAAGATAAAGGAAGGATTGTCTGAAGTGTTTCAAGCAGATTTGATCCAACTTCTTCGTGAGCTCTCTGATGTTTTTGCATGGGATTACCGTGATATGAAGGGTCTAGACCCTCGTATCTATCAACATCGGGTCGTGCTTAAACCAGAAGCAAAACCAATTAAACAACCCAGCTACCAGATGAACCCTAACTATGCAGCACAGGTCAAGGCAGAGCTTGATAGGTTACTAAGGGTCGAATTCATCGTACCAATAGAACACGCTGAATGGATATCACCGTTTGTTATTGTTCCTAAGAAAAATAAGCAACTCCGAATATGTGTGGATTACTGGAAACTGAACGGTGCCTGATCCGTTTCCTCTTCCATTTCTTGACATAATGTTAGACAGAGTGGCCAGAAACAAGATGTACTCCTTTTTGGACGGTTACAGTGGTTATAACCATGTTAGAATGGCTGAACAAGACATACCGAAAACAATTTTCATTACCAACTGGGGTGTTTTTGCTTGTACAGTCATGTGGTTTGGATTAAGAAATGCTCCTAGCACTTTTGAGCGATGTATGCAGGAAATCTTCTCACCCTATCTCACTTCTTTTATGCAAGTATATCTAGATGACTTCTCTTTATTTGGTAAGATGGTAGCACACCTGTATCATTTACGGTGTTGCTTTGAGAAATATCGAGAATATCGACTCTGCCTGAACCCCACCAAATCTGTCTTTGCGGTTTCTTGTGGTAAGCTCCTTGGCCATATTGTATCTGCACAGGGCATACAAGTTGACCCAGACAAAGTTGCAGCCGTGTTAGAAGCACCTGTGCCTACTACACCGAAAGAAGTGATGCGCTTCATGGGTCAAGTCAGGTGGCATGGTCGACATTTAAGGTGGCTTGCCCATTTGGCAATACCCCTAAATCGGCTAATAACTAGTACTCCTCGACAGTTTGATTGGACTCCAGAATGTCAAACTACATTTGATCGTCTAAAAGGATTATTAACGCAGGTTCCAATTTTACAATCTCCTGATTGGGAATCCCATTTCATGTTTTTGTAGACGCATCAGATATAGCCATTGGAAGTGTTTTAATGCAGCAAACTGATAAGTGGTTTAGGCCTATCTATTATGCAAGTAGACGGCTTGCTCCTACTGAAAAGAATTATTCAGAGAATGTCTTGGTTTGGTGTATTCTGTAAAGAAATTCCGGCATTATTTGCTAGGCCGAAAATTCATCTTTCATGTAGATCATGCTACGCTAGTGTATCTGGTTCGTCAGTAGCATTTAGGTGGTCGTTTGGCACGTTGGGTTTTATTGTTACAAGAGTTCGATTACGAAGTGATTCATCGACCCGACACTGCACATGCATTAGCAGATTTTCTCTCTCGGTTGGATTCCGGTGAAGCTCCGGTCGGTGTTGATGACACCATACCAGCAATTTACATTACTGAACCGACTAGTGATGAATCTGCAGAACCTTCTATGACACCTACCTACTATGATCAGTTATTAACCTTTCTTACTGATGGATGTCTTCCCCCTCAAACTTCTCCTGCAATGAGGTGGAAAATTATAGTTTACAGTCGTAGATTCTGGTTGATTGCCGGACAGTTGTATTATATGGATTACACTAGGGTTTTACTTCGTTGTATTCCTCCACATGAAGTAAACTCAGTTATCACTCTGGCACATTCAATACCTTCCGGTGGACATTTTGCAGCAGATTTAACGCACCAAAAAATTTTGCAAAGTGGGCTCTGGTGGCCTATGTACAGAGATGTATCTCAGTTTGTGCAACAGTGTGACACTTGTCAGCGATCTGGACAGCCTTTACAACGCCACTTTTTCCCTCTACAACCTGTATTACCTTTGGAACCTTTTCAGTAAATGGGGTCTTGATTTTATTGGACCAATCACACCTCCAGCAATCCTTAGCAACAATTGCTACATTCTGACATGTACAGATTATGCTACTAGATGGGCAGAAGCTTGGGCCTTATGGTCCGCTACAACTATTTCGGTAGCCAAATGTCTGATGAAGGACGTATTCCCACGATATGGATTGCCTTTGGAACTTGTGATAGATCAAGGAATGCATTTTGCTAACAATTTAATTCGAGTGCTAACACATACTTTTCAAATTCTGCATAAATTCAGTTCTCCTTATTATCCTCGTGCTAATGGCTTAGCTGAAAGTACCAACAAGACCTTGTTGAGTATGCTTCGAAAAATGATTGTGGAATCACCAGAAAGATGGGATCAGTTACTACCTGCAGTATTATGGGCATACCCACTACAAGGAATACGGGCGTATAGCGACGGTTAAGGCGACAGAATTTCGTCGCTATAAAATTGCAACTTGCATCGTAATTAGCGTCGGGCGCGGACAGTCGATTAGACGATGCAAAAAACGATGGTATTTGCGACTTGGATTGTGACGCTCCCGTACAACGTCGCTTCTTAAAGGCGTCGCTTAAGCGACGCTTTTTTGCGTCGCATAAGCGACGCTGCAAACCGTCGCATAAGCGACGCTAAAGAAATGTCGCTTATACGACGACGAATAGCATCGCTTACACGACGATCTGTTGACAGACAAAAATTAAAACGTTGGAGGCTCTGCAATCGGCATTTTCACGCATCCGGTCGAAGAGCTCTCTAACGTTCGCAATTGCGCTACGCTTACGAGCTGAAGCAAGTATATGCAGAATTGTTGTTTTGCCTAAGCTCTCTGTTATTGTCTCCCTCTGTCTTTGTTTCTCTCTTTCTACATCTTTCTCTCTTTGAATTCTCTCTCTCTCTCTCTTTAGATCTCTCTCTCTCTAGATCTCTCTCTCTCTCTCTCTCTCTCTCTTCTTTCTCTCTTTATTGCAGGTTATTCAAGAAGCTAACCAAGCAAAAACTATGGCTAACAATTGTAAGTACAATTTCTATTATTTGTAGATCATTTGAATTGTGTTATTTTCATTACATACCATACTCACACTTATTGATATGCACTCATACACTTATACATGAGGAAGATGCACACACACATGCATATACCTACATATACACATATACATGCACATACACACACATACACATAGAGTTATACATATACACACACATACACAAGAACATGCACATATTGATACATACATATACACTTATACATGCACATGCATATACATACATATACGCACACATACACATGCACATACATACATATACACACACATACATATACACTTAGGTACACACATATGAATGAATTATATAATTAAAGTATTAAAACACATATACACATGCACACACACATGCACATACCTACATATACACATATACATGCACATACACACACATACACATAGAGTTATACATATACATGCATATGCATATACACACACATACACATGCACATGCACATACTCATACACACATATACACTATACATGCACATGCACATACATACATATACACACACATACACATGCACATACATACATATACACACACATACATATACACTTAGGTACACACATATGAATGAATTATATAATTAAAGTATTAAAACACATATACACATGCACACACACATGCACATACCTACATAAAGACATATACATGCACATACACACACATACACACACATACACATAGAGTTATACATATACATGCATATACATATACACACACATACACATGCACATGCACATACTCATACACACATATACACTTATACATGCACATGCACATACATACATATACACACACATACACATGCACATACATACATATACACACACATACATATACACTTAGGTACACACATATGAATGAATTATATAATTAAAGTATTAAAACACATATACACATGCACACACACATGCACATACCTACATATACACATATACATGCACATACACACACATACACATAGAGTTATACATATACATGCATATACATATACACACACATACACATGCACATGCACATACTCATACACACATATACACTTATACATGCACATGCACATACATACATATACACACACATACACATGCACATACATACATATACACACACATACATATACACTTAGGTACACACATATGAATGAATTATATAATTAAAGTATTAAAACACATGCTTAATATAAACAATAATAACAATCAATAGAACAAAACTCTTCATTACTTAATACCATACACACAATTCAAAACATAACTGAAATGAAAAATATATAGATAAAAAAAATATATATATATATATCAATGTAAATACATATAATCCAATGTCATAATCAACTAAAATCCTAATCATCATCATCATGATCATCATCATCATCAGCAATATCATGATCATCCTGATCTTCCTCATCCTCATCGTCATGATCACCCTGTGACGAACGAGATCGTCCCTCCTATGTTTGTCTCTCCACCTCATCCATATTTGTCTCCCCATAATAACAAAATAATTATATAAAATTTAAAAATACTCACAAAGGCATCAGGATAATCTTGTATATACTCGCCCAAACAACGATATCCAAAATGTGTAGCATACTCGATCTCGTGTTTCGTAAGATATCGGCCATAATCCTTTTGCTGCAATGAAACAAATAAAAAACATTAGTTACTTGCATTTTAACTAAAATAAAAAATATACTCACAATAACACATATACTTACAAACGTAGCTACAAAACCATTATGGCCCATTTGGCCTAAGTGCGATGTGTGGCCCGACTCCACTCTCTTCTTTGCAGCAGCCTGTTTATTCAAGAAAAAAAATACATAAATTAAATGTAAAAAATTACTAAAATATCTAAAAATTATAAATATAAACTATTAATTTGTGTACCTTCTACTGAGGAAATGACTCCTGAAGACGTAGCTGTCTACGAAAAAACTGCCATGACTCAGGTGGTATGTTAGCTCGCCTCTTATTTTTTTTGACCATATAATATCTCCTGTTAATTTAATCTCAAACAGAAAAAAAAGTCAGAATACATACACATATATACACACACATACACATACCCACATACACATATACATGCAAACATATACGCATGCATATATGTATATATATACACATATACATACATATAACATAAACACACATATACATATCCACATATATACGTACACACACATGCATGCATATACACTCATTCATACAAAATACATGCATTTATCCCACAATAATATGTAGTTGTGTATATGTGAATATGTGTGTATGTATAAATGTGTATATGTGAATATGTGTGTATGTGTAAATATGTATATGTGAATTTTTTATTTATGTAGATAATCAAATTATTAATATCAAATACCATTATTTGTAGATTCTGATCAATCAGATGGAACTCCACCACCGTCTCCTCATCGTGCAACGACTTTATACTGTAAGTATATGAAATATTTAATTTTATCTATATTTGATGGATACATAACTTATATTTTTTTTTATGTTTCTTATGATGTGCAGATTCTGATCAATCAGAGGGTACTCCACCACCTCCTACCCATGCAACGACTTCACATGTGTCCTCCGATAGGAATTATGATGAATTTTACTATCAAGAGCATATTATATGTTGGTGTAACTCTTGTTATGGCACGTATCGAAGACCACGATTGGAATGTATTCAACATGAGGCAGAGTATGGTACTTTTGAGCATGCACCATCACCTAGTCAACGTGATAATGCTTGGGTATGTATTTTCTATATATATTAATGTCATTATTTTATTTAAAAACCATGTATAAAATCAAATTATTATTGATATACAAGAATACTTGCTCGATGATGATGATGATGATGATTTTTCTCATAATGTTAATATACCTCGTACACGTCATGGACTTGCTGTTCATCAATTACAAGCAGAGGTTTCTAGAAATCCTCTACCTCCTGGTTTAGAGAATGAAACGGCTGGAGATTATCCATTGCCAGCTCGTGATCGTTCTTTAGTACAAACATATGATAGAAGAAGATATGGAGGATGGAATAGAGGACCACTTCCTTTAGATGGAGAGGTTTTCAACTTTTGGGGTAATCGCTATATGATTGCTCCATCCACTATTACTAATGTTGGTCGTGGTCTCTTTATTGTAGAGGATTTGTATGTGCCTCCGAACTCTGAAGTCACTCTTATGTCATTTTGTGGTCCTATATATGGATGGGGAGATTGGCATCGACTTTCACGTTATGTTCAAAGCATGAGTACTTATGGAATATGCTTGAACGCAACATCCCTTACTAGTAGAAGGATTTTACATGCAGAAAATGAAAGATTATATATTGATGGAAGACCTTACACACATGGAAATATAACAGGTTTAATAAATAGTAGTCGAGGGTTACATAATAGTTCAAGGACTAATTGCACATTTGAGGACGGCGTGAAAATAGTCATGAATCACCATACATGAGTAGAGATGTATCAAGATACATAGTTGTCAATGCTATTACTACATTACATGCTGGTGATGAACTATTAGTGAATTATGGATGGCGTAGACCTCCAAGAGCACCTTTTAGCTAGAGAGAATAAAAATTTTCTATCCATATTTAATAAGTTATATACTTAATTTTATATTTGAAGTTTAATTTTTATTCATTTATGGAATACTAATGACTTTTATTTATATGTGTAGATTCCAAGGTATGATGTTGATGATATTCGTCCACAGCATTCACAATTACCAGTAAGACCTCATTTATCAGAAGCTTCCATGAGGAGGCTATGCAAAACTAAGCCTGTGCAATATGCAAAGTTGAAAGATCTATATTCAAAAGATGATAAAGTACAAGATTTGTGTGACAATGATGAAGATGATGGCATGGCAGATTTTATTGAGGATTGGTATCAAAATGACAGTGAGCATGGATATTTCTAAAAATGAGAAATATCTTCGAGAGGAATGTCTAAAGCATGTATATGAAGGAAGTCATTTGACACGACTAAATGTGAGCTTACTTATTCTCAACCTTCAAAATCGTTTTGGATGGAGTAATGTATCTGTTTCGACACTATTAAGGTATAAATTTCAATATTCTATCTATATATATATATATATATATATATATATATATATATATATATATATATATATATATATATATATATATATATATATATATATATATATATATATATATATATATATATATATATATATATATATATATATATATATATATATATATATATATATATATATATATATATATATATATATATATATATATACACATTAATAGTTTTAAAAGATGCGCGGACAAAAAGTATCTATTCAATTCAAGTTCTTGTTCTTACCTTATCTAAAGTAAGAATAAAAACCTGCATGTATATATATGTATATATATTTATTTACCTTTTTTAATATATCTTTTTTTGATAAACTTACAGGTTATTATCTGAAAAGTTTTTACCAAGTCAGAATATTCTTCCTACCTCACATGATGAAATGAAGAAGATAATCAACAATCTTGGTATAGATTACCAATGTATACATGCATGTCCTAACGATTGTATTTTATATAGAGGTGAATATGCAGACTCTTTGACATGTCCCAAATGTCAATCTCCTCGATATAAGGGTGAAGAAGGTAAAATCCCGAAAAAGGTATTGAGACATTTTCCATTGGCTCCACGGATTAGACATATGTTTCAAAGCCCCGAATTATCAAAGCTTTTGACTTGGGGACATGATCACAGAAGTACTGATGGAATAATCAGAATTCCTCATGATAGTGTTGCTTTTCAGCATATTGATTCTACATGGCCTGAATTTGCACAAAATCCACAGAATCTAAAGTTAGGAGTTGCATTAGATGGGGTTAATCCATTCTCCATGAAATCCAGTAAATGGTCAACATGGCCAGTGGTAGTCATAAACTACAATCTTCCGCCATATCTTAGCATTAAAAAGGAACATTTAATGCTTTCACTTTTAATCCCAGGCAAAAGACAAGTTAAAGATATGAATGTATATCTTGCTCCTCTCATTGACGATCTTCAAGAGTTATGGAGAAGTATTAATGTCATTGATGTATCGAAAAGCATCAATGAAAGACATATTACGATTTGTGGTGGCTTGGACTATTCACGATTTTCTTGGATATGGCGTTTGTTCAGGTATTGATATAATTTTTTTATTCAATATGCATGTAAATAAATATGATTTAATCTAATTATATTTTTATCATTTTCCATGATGCAGGAATATCTACTAAGGGTTATAAAGCTTGTCCATATTGTGGTGATTGGTTGAGATCAATCTATAGTAAGAATCTCAACAAAAATATTTATCTCGACATCGACGATTCTTGCCTGATGATCATCCATTAAGATCTAAAAGAGAAGCGATACATTTTAATGGAAAGCTTGAAACAGGCCAGTATCCAAAACCTATGACACCTATGGATTGGTATAAAAAAAATGGACAGATGGACCTTTGATAGATCCAGAAGCAGAAATCTTCAGTGATGATTCAGATAATGAGTATGTGAACAGAGGTAAAGGGAAATTGGCACTCGCAGAGAACATATCAATATGGTATTCTTTGGAGTATTGGAAAGAGTTAAAAGTATGTCATCTTCTTGATCCTATGCATATATTCAAAAATATTGGTTATTCACTATGGTAGCATCTTCTTGGACTAAAAGATACCACAACATCAAGGAATGATTTGAAAGATCAAAAATCCAAACCAAAGTTATGGCCAGTTTTTGATAGACATCGACAAGAAACGACTTATGCATCTGCTCCTTGGGTACTTACAACAAAAGGGATACAAACTATCAACAATAGAATTCAATTGATCAAGACTCCTACAGGATATGGAGCATCGTTTCAAAACATGTTTACTATGGATGATAAGAGCTTATCTGGGTTAAAGACCCATGACTGGCATAACTTTTTGAAACATATTTTACCTTTGGTTATTGATGGATGTACAACGAAAGGAGTACGAGATGTGATCTATCGTCTTGGATCACTTATAAGGTAATTATGATACTTTTATATTTAATATGTATGAATATTGGATATCTTTTATTTTTTAATTAACTTCTTTACAATTGTTTTTATGATTTGTATAGGTGGATTACATCCAAAGAGATCGATAAAAATTCAATCCCACAAAAAAAACGTGAATGCAAAGAGCTACTATGTTTGATGGAAAAAGAACTTCCTACTTCATCTTTTGATATTCAAGTTCACTTACTAGTCCATCTTGTAGATGAGATAGAGATTGCTGGTGTTGTTAACACTCGATGGATGTTTTGGGTCGAGCGATTTATGGGAATACTAAAAGGTTACGTGCGACAAAGAGCAAAACCAGAAGGATCCATGGCAAAGGGTTGGATGCTTGAAGAGTGCATGTATTACGTTAGTGAGTACCTTGAAAGAGTTCATGAAGAAGCTCCACGTGCATGGACCAACGAGTCTTCTTCAAAAATAACAGATGAGGTATTATCAGGTAAGGGGGTTCCATTCTTATTTACATTTCAAGAAAAAAATGATGTTTCTACTTTTGTAGCATATAATAGCGAATGCATGCAAGCATTCCTTAGCGAGTACGAGGAACTTCAAAGTCTCCAAAGTAAAAGGCGAAAAAACAAAAGATCTAAACGTAATCTCGATAATAATGAGATTACAGATATACCTTCTTTCACGGATTGGCTATATAGTCGTTTGCAACGCGCCAACACAAATAATGAAGAAATCTCAGATGAGCAAAGAGAGTTAATGATAGGTTGTGAACAAAAGGTAATTTTATTAAAATATATATTTTATTTTTTTCATATATGTATGTTAGTTTCTATTTACTAATTGAATTTATTTTGCAGGCTCGAATGTTCACTAATATGTGGGCTTTTGGACAACATATTAGAATCAAAGCCATTGATTCTTTACGTAAAACAGAGGATTCTAGTATTGTTGCTTGTTTCAAGCAACTATCACGTGCTAGCTCAAAAGACACGAACCTTATAGATAGCGAACTTGGTTACGTAGGAACTATTGTTGGTATCTACGAAATTTCATTTCATACATTCAAACAGGTAGAAAAAAGTTTATATATTTTTTTTAGAGTTAGTTATTTTTTTAAGCACCTAATAATGGGACGTTTTTGTTGTTATATATTTTGATAGGTCATTCTGAAGGTTGACTGGTATTGAGCGGAGTATAAAGGTAGTAATTCTACAATAAGAAAGGAATTATCCGGGTTTTGGGCAATTGATTCTTCCAAGGTAATGCGATCTACTAAAGAACCATATATTCTTCCTAGGCATATTGAACAAGCATTTTTTTATAAAAACCCAGATGCTCATCCTTGGTGGCAAGTCATTCATGTGCAACCTAGAGGTAGGTCATTGTTTGAACAGTTTATTGTTAGAGAGATTGAAGAAAGTCCTCTTGATGATTCAGCATCAGATATTGATACATCAACATCTGAATAGAAATTAGACTCATTATACATGATAATGATACTAATCTTTTTGATGAAGAGGATAATTCTCTACATGCTGATTCTACTGATGAGGAAGAGGAATTACCAGAAATAGATATTAATCCACCAATAGATGATGTGATTCATGAGAACATAGATTTAACAATAGAAGAAATAAATGAAATCAATAAGGATAATGAAGATGAGACTATATTGATGTCTTACCAAAATGATGGAAATAATGAAAACATATGAGCAGATTAGATAGTAACTTGAACCTTCTGAATGGATATCAGATAATAGGTTTTTTTTATTAACTTGAATAACGATGAATCCTACTAGAGAGATGAAATCATGTTCTTCTAAGTTAGAACATGAAGCTCGGGGGTATGCCTAATTATTTTATATATAGCTTTATCTTCGAGGAGTAAATTTTTATCATGTATGTATGCATATGTGTGTGTATGCATATATTACATATATTAGTATGCATATATATGTATTTCATGTATATGTATGTGTTTGCATGTGTGTGATATATGTATACATGTGTTAAATATGCATATGTGTATATATGCATATGCATTTATGTAAAATATTCATGTATTCATGTACGTAATATATGCAAGTGTTTATAATTGTCTACATGTATATATGTATATGTGTCTATGTGTAAATATGTACATGTAAATATGTATGCATGTATATATATGTTTATGTGTGCATGTAGGCATGTGCATGTATGTGTAAATATGTACATGTAAATATGTTAGTATGTGTATATATATATTTATGTGTGCATTTAGGCATGTATGTGTGATGCATAATATATCTACTCCATTTTATATTTATGTATCCTATCTACATGATGTGTATATATCTTTACATATATTATGATCCTCGTTGATTCGAGTAGCTATATATAGAGGCATAAGGTTGGGAGGAGAGACATCTCTCTAGTAGGACGTTGGAGGTGTACATATACTTCAAACATATGGCTAAAAGGTTGAATTAGAGTTTTTAAATTAGGGATTTCAAAACCCTAATATCGAGATTAGTGTTCTCTCTCTCTCATATACATACATACCGTGCATTGTCGCGATGATGCGCCATAAGTGTCCGCATCTCTTTTAAACACCATTTAAGAGACCACCCTGTCCCAAACTCCATCTCAAGTGAACTGAGCACGTACTTTTTATCCCTCTCATCATGCTCACTACAAAAATAAAAAACATAATATAAATAAAACATAAGATATATATTTCAATTTATATGTAAAACTTTTACTTACTTCCACGATAAGTGGATAAAGCGCAGGTAAGAGTCGCATAGTGCGTGCATTCTCCTCTTGAACTCCAATCCATTTCCTATGTATACAATATTCCCCTCTGGCTCTATGTCGCACTCTAGTCCTAACGTGCCTATGCATGTCCTCATAGGCAACGTCTTTGCTCTGCTATCACGTGCTGGAGGTGGTATAGGTGTCCTGAAAATAGATAGGTAGAAATAAATAAAAATATGTGCTATAATATCATTAAAAAAGTTTATGAAAAAAAACATACCTATGAGCAGATAGCTCTCTTCCTGCGTGTGGAGCCGCAGAAGAGCCCTCGTCTGATCGCGTAAGCATCTGGATCGTATAATCCAGCTCCTCATGAGACATCTATGCGTAGTCCCGCATTATGGCCCCTAGAGTATCTGACGGAAATCTTGCTCTCATAAGACTTTTTATGAGAGTGAGTTTCACCTTTCTCTCTCTACTGGGATCCATAATACCTAACATATAAAACAAAATGGTTAGAAATCAATATATATACGTGTATGTGTGTGTATGCATGTGTATGTGTGTGTATGCATCATTATGTGTGTAAGTGTCTATGTGTGTTTGTGTGTGTGTATATGTGTGTGTGTGTGTCTATGTGTATGTGTGTGTGTCTATGAGTGTGTATGTGTTTATGTGTATGTATGTATCTATGTGTGTGTATGTGTCTATGTGTGTATGTGTATGCATGTATGTATGCATATATGTGTGTATGCATGTGTATGTGTGTGTATGCATCATTATGTGTGTATGTGTCTATGTGTGTATGTGTGTATGTATATGTGTGTGTTGTCTATGTGTATGTGTGTGTGTCTATGAGTGTGTATGTGTTTATGTATATGTATGTATCTATGTGTGTGTATGTGTCTATGTGTGTATGTGTATGCATGTATGTATGCATATGTGTGTGTATGCATATGTATGTGTGTGTATGCATCATTATGTGTGTCTATGTATGCATGTGTATGTGTGTATGCATCATTACGTGTGTATGTGTCTATGGGTGTATGTGTGTGTGTATATGTGTTTGTATGTGTGTATGCATGTGTATGTGTGTGTATGTATCTATGTGTGTGTATGTGTCTATGTGTGTATGTGTATGCATGTATGTATGCATATGTGTCTGTATGCATGTGTATGTGTGTGTATGCATCATTATGTGTGTATGTGTCTATGTGTGTATGTGTGTAGGTATATGTGTGTGTTGTCTATGTGTATGTGTGTGTGTCTATGAGTGTGTATGTGTTTATGTATATGTATGTATCTATGTGTGTGTATGTATCTATGTGTGTATGTGTATGCATGTATGTATGCATATGTGTGTGTATGCATATGTATGTGTGTGTATGCATCATTATGTGTGTCTATGTATGCATGTGTATGTGTGTATGCATCATTACGTGTGCATGTGTCTATGTGTGTGTATATGTGTGTGTGTCTATGTGTATGTGTGTGTGTTTATGAGTGTGTATGTGTTTATGTGTATGTATGTATCTATGTGTGTGTATGTGTGTATGTGTGTATGTGTATGCATGTATGTATGCATATGTGTGTGTATGCATATGTATGTGTGTGTATGCATCATTATGTGTGTCTATGTATGCATGTGTATGTGTGTATGCATCATTACGTGTATGTGTCTATGTGTGTATGTGTGTGTGTCTATGTGTATGTGTGTGTGTCTATGAGTGTGTATGTATTTATGTGTATGTATGTATCTATGTGTGTGTATGTGTATGCATGTATGTATGCATATGTGTGTGTATGCATATGTATGTGTGTGTATGCATAATTATGTGTGTATGTGTGTATGTGTGTATGTGTCTATGTGTGTATGTGTGTGTGTATACATTATGACAGTGTATGTAAGCATGTGCATTATGTATGCATATAAGTATGTATGTATGCATATGCATATGCATTATGTATGCATATGCATATGCATTATGTATGCATTATGTATGCATATGCATATGCATGTGTATGCATATGCATGTAAGTATGTATGTATGCATATGTGTGTGTGTATGCATATGCATGTAAGTATGTATGTATGCATATGCATATGCAATATGTATGCATGTATGTGTATGTGTGTGAATGTGTGTGAATGTGTGTGTGAATGTGTGTGTACATGTGTCTGTATGTGTGTATGCATGTGTATGTGTGTGTATGCATCATTATGTGTGTATGTGTGTGTGTCTATGTGTATGTGTGTGTATCTATGAGTATGTATGTGTTCATGTGTGTGTATGTGTCTATGTGTGTATGTATCTGTGTGTGTGTATGTATCTATGCATGTGCATTATGTATGCATGTAAGTATGTATGTACATTATATGCATATGCATATGCATTATGTATGCAAATGTATGCATGTATGTGTTTATGTGTGTATGTCTCTCTATGTGTGTGTATGCATATATGTGTGTGTATGTGTGTATGTGTGTGTATATGTGTCTGTATGTGTGTATGCATGTGTATGTGTGTGTATGCATGTGTATGTGTGTATGTGTCTATGTGTGCATGTGTGTGTATATACTATATGTGTGTGTGTCTATGTGTATGTGTGTGTACCTATGAGTGTGTATGTGTTTATGTGTGTATGTGTCTATGTGTGTGTATGTGTTTATGTGTGTATGTGTATGCATGTATGTGTATGTGTGTGTATGTCTCTCTATGTGTGTGTGTGTGTATGCATATATGTGTGTGTGTATATGTGTGTCTATGTGTGTATGCATGTGTATGTGTGTGGATGCATCATTATGTGTGTATGTGTCTGTGTGTGTATATGTGTGTGTGCGTTTATGTGTGTGTATGTGTGTGCGCGTCTATGTGTATGTGTGTGTGTGTCTATGAGTGTGTATGTTTGGATGTGTGTGTGTATGAATGTGTGTCTATGAGTGTGTATGTTTGGATGTGTAAGTGTATATGTGTGTCTATGTGTGTATGCATGTGTATGTGTGTGAATGCATCATTATGTGTGTGCATGTATATGTGTGTGCATGTGTATATGTGTGTGCATGTGTATGCATTATGTGTGCATGTGTGTATGTGTATGCATTATGCATTGTGTATGTGTGTCTATGTGTGTGTATTTGTGTGTATGTGTGTGTGTGTCTATGCGTATGTATGTGTGTGTGTCTATGCGTGTATATGTGTGTGTACATATGTATGTGTGTGTAAGTGTGTGTGTGTGCGCATACCTGCCAATGGTCTCGCTCTCTCTCTCTCCCTCTCACGCGCGCTCTTTCTATCTCTCTCTCTCTCTCTCTCTCGGTCTCTCTGTTCTTGCTCGCGTCCAAGTCCTGGCACAAATGTGCCGGGAGAAATGAATTTTTTTTTTTACATTCCAGAGCGTCGCATATGCGATGCTCTGCAGTTTGCCAACGTCGTTAAATTCATCGCTAATCAGCGACGGTAATAGCGACGCTTTTTAAGTAGCGTCGCTTATGCGACGAGGGTCGGGCAAAAAAAAAATCCGAAATTCCTACTGTCGCTTATGCGACGACTTCGTTGCATAAGCAACGGTTCTCGTTTTTTTCCCGATTCGACGCCCCCCTTTTTCTTGTAGTGACCGGACTACCTACAAAGTGGCCACCAGACTGACTCCTTTCAAGCTTGCTTATGGATTGGAAGCAATTGCTCCAGTGGAAGTTGTAGTGCCCAGTTTACGCGTGGCCATAACTCAGAAGTTGCTACCCGAAAATTCTTTGCCATTTTGGTTGGACACACTCAGAGAATTGGATGAGCATCGATGGGAAAGTTTTCTGACTCTTCAAGAAGTGCAGTTGCGGCAAGCTCGTACACATGATCGGTATCATAGAACTCCTGTTTTTACGGTGGGACAACTTGTGCTATTTTACAATGCTAAATCAAATCGTACGGCTAGAAAATTCAAATTACGATGGTTTGGTCCTTACCGGATTAGTGAAAAAGTGGGCCCAGCTACTTTTCGGTTGACTACTTTGACCGGAGTTCCTCTTCCTAAAGTGATAAATGGTTCAAAGTTGCGGCCGTATCATCAAGCACTTGATTCGCACTGAAGTGTTCTGCGGTTGCCCGCGTATTTTTTTTTCTTTTTTTCTTTTCTTTTCTTTTCCTTTTCTTTTAGTTTTGCATGTTAATTGAATAAAGACCATAAACTCCTCGTTTTGCTACATAACCATGAATAATCGCTGTCGTTTGTTATTGATTCTGCTCATGCATGCACACCGTAGTTATGAAGGCTATCATCTCAACATCGCGCGATGATTGGCATTTTTGATTGCCTCTCGTTACCAAGTATCTATTTAATCTTCTTCTTTTCGCTGTTAATCGCTATTGTGTTTGCATGTTCTATGTGCTTTGCATTTTTTGTAATCACTGTGTATTTGTGCTACTTTGCGTGCGCATCATGGAAGCCTTGGCAAACTTTGCTACCTTCCGTGACGGACTTTCTCAGGACGTAAGTGAATTCTTGCGTGTCCGAGGTTTGTCCAACTTCACTGAATTGCCCTGGCATTCAGTGGAGTGCCATCCGTATTATGCTCAGATAATCGCTGCTATTGCTGCCACACCTGCTACGGAGCAGAGTTGGCCTATTACATGTTTCCCATCGTGTGTTGTAATCACCCTGCAGTCATTTGCTGCTGCTTTTCGACTCTCTCCGGAAGGACGAGAGAATGGTCCTAACCTTCCAATCGCTACTATGATTCAATTGTTCCCCAGGGACTCTTCGAATGAGTATGCTATACTCTGTCGCCCTAAGCCTGAAAGAGCAACTTTGCAATTTTTAGTAGCCATATTAAACTTACGAAAACGCACTTGTGTATTATTCTACTCGGTGATTGATATGGCTGCTAGAGAGCCTATCAATTTTGCTTCTTACTATTTCCGCCGCAAAGGTGATCTCCCACGTTCACGTTTACCGCACATCCTTCTTTTTTGTTTCCGGCCCTCCAAGCAGCGCAACCGCCTCCACGAGCTCCAACTTTATATCATGAGGAATCTGCTCAAATACTTGAAGACGACGAAGAAGATGATGAAGAAATCTTCCAGCTCCTCCACCGAAAACGAATCCGGATAAGTTTGTCTGATAGTCAAGTGCAAGGGCTTGCCACTGGAAATAAAGCAGACAAAAATGAAGAAGAGATTTTCCACGACACTGCTACCTCGATTCACCATGATTCATCCGCTCAGTCATCTCCAAACCAGCAACAAGATCAGAGTGTTACTGCTGATTCTGAAGACAGATCTTCTAAGGAAGAATCTTAGCAGCAGTCCAAACAAGATATGCAAGAAGATACGCAGATTATTGTTGCAGAAGTTTTGGAAGCTTTGATTGCGGCAGTAGATTCTGCAGTTGTCCAACCTCAAGTGTCTATGCAGCAACCCACCGAAAAAGTATTGGTGGCTAACACTGTGCAACCCACTCCTCCATCCATACATCCACTTAAACCTATTGTCCCCATTCCACCGATTGTACCTGAAGCACCGGATTCATCATCCTCTTCACCTAACTATTCTCCACCCAATTCCCATCAACTCCTGACAGCTTCTTCATCTCAACCACATCCTCCTCTTCTGTTTCCTTCAATTCCTATGTTACTGAGCTCGCATCCATGGGTCATATGTTGATCCAACTATCGCAACAACTACCAGCACAGATGAAAGAGGTTACTGATAATCTCAGAGAAGAATTCCAGCATAAAGTCGATGTTCTTGAGGCAGATATTAATCCACTCCAGGAAGAGCTAGATGTAGTAAAAGTAGAAATTCATGCCCTGCACGAACAGATGCGATGCTTTCAAGAACAACTTACCGAACAGAATTCATTGATCAGTCAGAGAGATACTGCGTTAGCAGAGATACAAGCCAAGGAAGAGCTATTAAGTGCTTCTGATGCAGAGATTATTCAGTTACAGCAGTTAGTTAAGGATAAGGAAGATGCCCATATAGCACTGGGAAATTTGCTAGAAGAAACTAGAGAACAATTAGATGAAGTTGTACGGTGAGGACAGGAAATGGCGGACTTAGCTAAGCGGACTACTGAAGAACTCCAAAGAGCAGAATCCAATTTATTTGAATCAAATTCTGCTCTTAAAACACAGATGACATTAGTCGCTCAACTTCAGAAGGACATCGCAGGAACTCGAAGAGAAAGAGATACTTATTACCGGACCATCCAATTTCAGAATCAAGAATTGGAGAGAAGAGAGAACCAATTGGGTGCTCAAGAAGAAAGATTATCTAGAGTTGATAAACAAATTCAAGACATGAAAGTGAACCGGGGTGCAGCTTTGGCAAATGACTTTTATCTGCAGGAAGCCTTTTTGCAAACATAGGCAGAAATTTTGATGAGCCAAGTAATTGCAACAAGTTCAGTAAGAACTGATGCTCAACTCGTCGAACCAGAGATTCTGAAAAAAATGTTAGACTCGCTAAAGCAAAAAATTGCCTGAACATTTAAGTTAAGCCCGAACAATGTATCTTCAAGGTATAGTTGATGAGCCATAAAATTTTGTATCTCTGCGGGTCCAAGTCCACCATGCGTGCCAGTGTAAGCCGCCAGATTGGCATTTGGAATTCTTTACTTTTCATATTCCGCACGAACTGAAAGGTCGTTGCGCAGAATTGTAACTACTTATACATCAATGAAAGAACGCTTCGGTGACGACCAGAAGAATCGCCAGACTGTCTATCTGGGCGATACGTTCTGTGGAGTTCCCATAGTGTTGTGTTTGAGAATTCTGAGTAATACTGTGTCTTTCTGTCTTTGTTTGATTATTTGCACTTGTACGGTAAAGACTGGGTTATGATAATGTTTACAGTAAGTTAAATATTGAATCACTATTGCGTTAAGTTAATTACTGTAAGTCTGTGCTACGGTAGTGTTTACCTTGTGCGCCGGGTACTGAGAAAGTATTAATTCGTGTACGAGCCGGAAGTCTGTGAGAGAACCTATCGGAGTATTGGTAGTAATTCGTATTATCAGAGCTTTTAATATTATTGTACGGAGAAATGAATGATTTAATTGGGAAAATCAAGTTATAGGGCTTCTGTTTAGCAGACCCCTTCCACTCCCAAGAAACCGAAAGAGCTTAAACGCGTCTCTAACGGCAAAGCGCGTTTAACAACCCCGCACTCCAAAGGAAGTATTCTTTTTTTGGGTCAGGTGCAATGGCATGGCAGGCACTTACGGGGTCTTCTTCATATAGCCATTCCATTAAACAAGCTAGCACATGTGAAATCGGCAGATTTTGTCTGGACAACTGAAGCACAAACAACATTTGAGTGCTTAAGAAAAATGCTAGCCATCGCACCGGTATTGAAAGCTCCAGACTGGATGCAATAATTAGTATTTGTGGATGCTTCAGATAGGGCTATTGGATGTGTCTTGATGCAGAAGGAGGATCGCAGTTGGTTCTGCCCTATGTACCATGCTAGTCGGAGACTCATAAATTCTGAATAGAATTATTCGACAATGGAACGAGAATGCTTGGTTCTGATTTATTCAATAAAGAAGTTTCGACATTACTTGTTGGGTTGTGCATTCACTTTTCATGTCGATCACAATGTGCTGTTGTATTTGGTGAAACAATAGAATTTGGTAGGGCGCCTTGCTCGGTGGGTCATGCTTTTACAAGAATTTGAATTTATTATCGTTCATCGCCTAGGTGCTAGTCATGCTATTGCAGACTTCCTCTCAAGCATAGATCATGGGGAACCCCCTTACCGAGTTGATGAATCTCTTTTGGATGCATAAGTTTTTCTAGTGGTCGAAGTGGAGAATGCTCCTCGGAACTACCCCCCATGGTACGAAGAAATGCTCAGTTTTCTTGAGAATGGCATTGCTCCCTCCTACTTAAGTTCAACATCATGGAAAAAACTTGGCCTTTGTAGTCTTAGGTTTACTATTCTTATGGGCCAATTATATCATAAGGACCCAACCGGCATTTGGATGCACTGCGTTCCTCCACACGAGGTGCAAGCCATCATTTCGAAGGCTCATGCTGGCGAAGCTGGCAAACACTTTAGTCATTTGATTACGATGCGAGAAATTCAACAGTCTAGATTATGGTGGCCAATTATGCACTTGGATGTGCAACAAGCAGTACGGAACTGTGATCCCTGCCAATGAACTGGAGAGCCTCCCGATAGTCAGCACTTTTCATTGCAGCTGATTTTGCCCCTCGAACCTTTTTAGAAATGGGGTTTGGACTTCATTGATCCCATCAAACCACCTACCATGCATACCGGAGCCTTGTACATTTTAACTTGTATAGATTATTGTACATGTTGGGCTGAAGCATGGGCAGCTAAGCAAGCTACTGCATGAACATTAGCAAGGAAGTTACATAATGATATCTTTCCGCATTATGGATTACAGCTGGAATTAGTTTTCGATCGGGAAACTCATTTTTGGGATCAGTTGATTGCCGAACTCACTGCAAACTACCTAATTAAGCATAAATTTAGTTCCCCCTATTATCCTCGAGAAAATGGATTGGTAGAAGCACTAACAAAGTTTTACTGCACATGCTCCAAAAACTAGTGCTTGATTCAACGGATCAATGGGAAATTATGCTCCCCACAATCCTTTGGGCTTACAGGACTACTTATAAAGTTTCGGTAGGTGGCACACCTTTCAAATTGCTATATGGACAAGAGGCCATACTACCCTTTGAATTTGCGATACCCAGTCTCTAGATTGCGGTGCTGAAGCGGTTGGTTCCGAAGGAGTCTTCTGCGTATTGAAGGGATCAGTTGCGATGTTTAGATGAACAACATTATCATAGCTTTTTATTGCTCCAGGAAGTTCATAGTCATTAGAAGATGTGGCATGATCGCAATCTCCGAACTAAGATTTTTTGATCGGGGGATTTGGTTCTATATTTTCACTCCAAAATGAAGAGAAAGATGGGTGAACTGAAATTATGGTGGACTGGTCCATTTTGGATTCATGCAATGTGCGGTCTCGATTCATTTCACTTGGCTACGTTGACCTGAGAAGTTATCCTCCCTATCATTAATGGGTCTAAATTATGGCCCTATCATTGTTCTCATTAAATTCGAAAAAAAAATATGTCTAAATACAAATATTATCATTAAATACATCAGATCGTGGGATTTCACGCATGTGCACATTATAACTACTTAACATGCAATCATATAGGCAATCATACATGCAATCAACGAACGGCAGCGGCCACAATGTTTCAAATCTGATGATTGTTTCTTATTTTGAGAGCCACAAATTAGTGTAGATTTGCGAGTTACGATTCCTTAATCAGTAATCATGGTGCAGACTCGCAACTCTCTACATAGGCA
The DNA here is from genome assembly GCA_020310875.1 of Ceratopteris richardii. Taxonomy (NCBI): domain Eukaryota; kingdom Viridiplantae; phylum Streptophyta; class Polypodiopsida; order Polypodiales; family Pteridaceae; genus Ceratopteris; species Ceratopteris richardii. The sequence continues at coordinate 4,090,604 of CM035417.1, forward strand.
GGCCGGGCATAAAAGGCTGTGTGCTTTGCCGAATTTGGCTTATTTGGCAAGTTTGTGTATAGAGTGACGACAGCAAGCAGAGCTACTGTGCATTATAATAGCGAGGCAGAAGAGGAGAACTACAACTATGGTGATCTCCTTCTCTGATCGCCACCTTCTATACATCCCAGAGAAGTTGTCACAGGAGCAGAAGGATTGGTTCGAGTGTAGGGTTCTTTTATAGTGTGCAATGCTGGATTGGCGTAGCATTCGACCTCATCCGCAAGCGAAGGATATCGCCATGGAGATAGCGAGGCAAACAAATGGCAACGACATCAAGTCACAGGAAATTAGTATTTACATTGGCCACGAAGTGTTCCAGTTGTCTACTATGCTAATTGCTGAACAATTTCACATGGCTAATGAGGGCATCATGTCGAGCATGGAGTTTGTAGATGCCGCATAAATTTGCGCATTTCTTGGCAAACCTTATTCGGGTGAATACATGTTTGCATAGTTATCGGATAACAACCCTTTGAAGTTGGGAATGTTATTAATGATAATGATTATTAACTTGCAAGCTACGCATTACGGAGTATCCCAACAGCTCTACACCTTGGTGAAGGAATATGCGAAGACACAAGTAATTTTTTTTCGGAAGCTGAAGAAGGAAGTCCACAGATTGTTCAAATGTACCAGACGAGCAGTGAATGTAGTGCTAGATTCCAAGGTGGGAGTAGTTTTACCTTCCTTTTCATGACTCCGGTGTAGTTACCTTGAGAATACACAGTATGCTCGAGTAAGGTATTTTTACAGATTCTAAAGAAAAGGGCGGTAGAGCGGAAATCTGGAGGTAACACTTCTCCAGAGCAGGCGGAGATAGAGGTTGATGAAGAGGAGTCTAGAAGGCAACAAGTGGTAGAGAATCAATGGAGAGAAGCAGAGAGAAAAGCAAAGGAAGAAGCAGAGAGGAAAGCGAGGGAAGAAGCAGAGAGGAAGGCAAGAGAGGAAGAGACAGCACGGAATCAAGAAAAAGAAGAGAGACAATAACACCAAGAGGAAGAGGAATCTTAGAGAAGAGAAGGGGAAGAAAGGGAAAAAAGAGATGCCGAGGAGGAGAGATGTCAGAAGCAACAACAAGAACAAGGCGATCATTTCGGAAGCTCTTCAAGTAAGATTCCGGTATTACATACTTTTCAAGTGTGCGGTGTCGGGAAGAAGGAGGTCGTGGCGGGAAGCCGGCGCGTGGGGTTGGATCAGGCCCCGCTCTGGTGCGCCGTTCCCGCTGTCCTGCGAGCGGCGTCTGCGCGCTGGGCGCCTCGCCTGTGCTCTCCGGAGCGTGCGCGATCCTCGTACGCGTGGGACCCTTGCCCCTCGGAAGTGTCGAGACGTGCGTGCGTACACGACCGTAGGCATTGGGAAAGAGACAAATCAGATACAACACTGATTCTCGAAATCACTGGGTCGGTGTGTATACAAACTCGATGATACAATAAAATCTGAATGATACAGTGATGCCCGCTACAGTGCGGGTCCGCGATACAAAAATCCGCTACAGTGCGGAACAGATAAATACAAATAAATGCCGCCGCTACAGTGCGGATCGGCTGGGATTCATGCCTGCTGAATTGATGTATTGTCAGAAGCCAGTCTTCCCCATCCAAACTCAGATAGTGACATGGTTGACGCTCCCATGGAATGATGGTATGACGAGAGAAGAGTTATTATCATTGAGAATAAAGCAGTTAGAACAAGAAAATGAAAAGTTGAAAGAAGCAGTCCAAAAGTTAAAGGAGTCAAGGCTAAAGAATAAGATCTATTTTGACAAAACCCATCGACTCAGACCACGTAGGATTGAGGTAGATGATTGGGTGTTGGTGTACGACAGTACATTCGATACTCAGTACGATGCTAAGAAGAAATTAACCAAACGATGGTTTGGGCCGTATGTGGTTACGTCTGTGTTTGAAAATGGTACGTATGCACTTCGTGAGTTAGACAATACTCTTTTGAGATCTTTGATTGCAGGAAAGAGGATAAAATTATTCAAGAAAAGAAATGAAGCGGATTATGAGATTGAGCAAGAACTTCTGGAGGGAACTGATGACACTGAGGCTGATGCTGATAAAGAATGATAGACCATGAAGATAAAGAAAAGTTGGATCAAAATGAAGAAAAATGACCAGGTGAAACGTTTCTGATTTGAGATGTGTTTTCTTTCTGATAGAGCATATGCATTGCATTGATGTGTGTGATAAAGATATGTATGAGTTTATGAAAATCATGTAGAATGAAGATAACAAAGATCTATTATGGGTTTGCATGAAGCATGAGCGGCTAGAAATTATATGAATAGGATCAGTTAGTGGACTAGAGACTTTTAGGAGTGAAAGCTTGGGAATGTGATGGCATGCTTAGACCGAGTGCATGTATATACTGATTGATTTGAACACTTAGTGAGTGGGAAACTTTGGATCTTACTATTTGTTTCTTATGAGATCTTACCTCCATATGGATCATGATTTATAAAGAAACATTCATACTCATGCCAGCTTATATGTGCGTGTATGTTGTTGGTGCGCTACGATGGGCTAGTAGGCAGGTGGAACCACCTTGGTCGGGTGATCAAGGCCATGAGCCGTAGCTAGTTTCATCGTAGGCCTGACCTATCTGTTGTCATGCGCCTGTATGGGTCGGTAGGTGGGTGGAGTCACTCTGTCCGGGTGGTCAGAGCCATGAGCTGACGTCGATTTCATGCAGGGCTGATGTTGTGTATGTCGTGCGCTATGTCGGGTCGGCAGACAGGTGGGGTAAACTTGGCCGGGTGGACAAGTCCATGAGTCGCACCCGATTTCGACATAGGCCGATTTGTGAAAAATAAAAGATAAAAAGAAATGCTGAGCTGAGATGAAGAGGAAAAGAAAAAGAAAAAGAAAAATGAAAAAGAAAAAGAAAAAGAACAAGAAAAAGAAAGAAAGATCTAATGGAGAGCCGATCAAGTATGACATAAATAGTAGGAATCGAGGTATATTCTACAAACTCAGTTAGTAGAAACATATGTATATGCTAGTACTTAGAATGAGCAGTTGGATCTGAACTAGTTGAACGAACAAAAGATCTAGAAAGCCGACGATTTATTCATGTGATTGCTTGTTAGATTGCAGACGCAGAAACATAGTATGATGTTTGTGAATCTTGAATCTACCTAATTTTCTAAAATTCATACTAATCTTTATAAAAATTGCATGACTGCATGAGATCATGATTTGAGTTTTGAAAAGAAAAACATAAAAAGTGTAAAGAGATTTTAAAAGAACCCTGATACTCTTCTATTGGATCTTGCAGGTTGGCCCATCGGGACAATGTGCAGGTTTAGCAGGGGCGAATGCCGGGACGAAATCCTGCAGGGAGTGTGCACTGAGTTTTTTTCAAAAAGTTCATTGTTTTTGAGTTTTTGTGTGATGTTTTGATCTAAAGAGGGTACATTTCATGCATGATTTTACTGATTTGATTGCCTGTGTGATAAGAAACCATGTTAGAGATGTGCATTAGAACCGTGCGTGTAAATAACTGACGTTAGACCCATGAAAACTTTAGGTTTGACCCTTGAAACTGACTGGAAACACGAGTTTACCCCATGAAAACTGGACTTGAACCCTTGGAAACCCTTGGAGTTTAGGCCAAATTTGTAAATAAACCCATGAATTGGCGAGTTTGAGATAATTGTGATCAAAACCCTAATTTCCCCGACAAAAATCCGTAGCTTAGACCCTTGAAATCGGTGTTTATCCTCGCCCAAACCCTTAGATTGATTAACCCTGTATATAGTGTGAAACCAAAACATTAATTTAGGAAAAATAAAAAGGACAAAATCAAAAATAGAATCAAGAGATGGGATTTTCCAAGAATAGTAAGTGAACATGCACGGTCATCTGAAATTGGAAAGTTGGTTAAGGAGGTTGGAAGTTTCTAGAGGAAAGCCCAAGGGTGGGGAGGCCTATAAATAGGTGCCTAAACTCATTTGTTCCTCCCCGTGGTCTTTCTTGTGGAACTTTCCTACAGGTATGCTCCTTGACCTTACTTCTTCATTCATGTTTTACTTCCTTTTTCATACTTCCATAATGCCCGAGAGGGAGGTGGTCTTTCGGATAGTTGTGTATGAGTTTTGTGAGAATGCATCCCCTCTATTAGTTGCTCGATCTTAGTTGTAAAACTTTTCAATGCATTAGAAGTTCTTTCATGTTGTGGAGAGATGGTGTTGTCGGTGGAGACTCCAGCCGTCGGTGGTTGTTGTGCTATAGACTCTAGAGCCGTTTCACAGAAGACTTGGCAGAGATGCGGCTGTACTATGTAGGCGCACAGTGCATAAGAGAGAGAGAGTCGTAGAGACATTTGGAGGCAGCGCTGATCTGTTGACATGGCATGTGTGTACGATAGAGATGTCGACGGCGGAGGCAAGAATTCAAGAGGAGAGAGATTGTGACTCTGCGCATCTAAAGAGAGACGGAGGACAGGGAGTCGACACAGGAGAATTCGGCTGCGTGAAATTAGAGAGAGAGGATTGATTCGCAGCACAGATATTCGTGGTGCACAGAGAGAAATTGCAAGCCTCTTGTGCCATCGACGCTTAGAGAGACACTTGCACGCTGTGGGTTGTCACTCTAGATACCGGGGAGAGAGATGACTTCTGTTCACTTGGGCACCAAACATAGAAGAGAGATTAGAGAGAATCTCGGCTAACAGATAGTGGAGAGCTCTGACGGCACCGCATCGCTGAACATACAGAGAGGCAGCTACAGTCGTGGAAGACAAGAGACATAGAGAGATTCGACTTGTTCGCCGCTACGTAAATTGCGAGGAGAGAGCCTCCAGAGTTTGACGCAGTGTGTGGGAAATATCCATAGATGAGAGAGAAGAGAGACAGAAGAGATAGGCGTTACGTAGAAGATTTCGGAGATATTGACGACAGAATGAGGCGCTGATGAGAGAGAGAGAGAGAGAGAGAGAGAGAGAGAGAGAGAGAGAGAGAGAGAGAGAGAGAGAGAGAGAGAGAGAGAGAGAGAGAGAGAGAGAGAGAGAGAGAGAGAGAGAGAGAGAGAGAGAGAGAGAGAGAGAGAGAGAGAGCTGGTGCTGAAATCCAGGGGGAGTCATGGCTCATGGCTGCGCAAAGTCAGAGTCGGCAATGGGCATGGATGCAGAGGTTGCCCTGCTACAGGTCAAGGGCACATCACATGCCTGGATGACCATAGGAGAACCCAGAGAGTACTAAAATCACGTGAAGAGATAGGTAATAGCGTTCGGCCACAGCGCTGATGTCGTGGAGGAGAGAGAGAATGGTTGAGAGGCTGAGTGTGCGCGGAAAATTCAAAGAGAGAGACGATGACTACGTGTCCAGAGAGAACGGTCGCTGTTGACGAGTTGCTGCTATCGTGGCGGTGAGGGAGAAAATCACACACAGAGAAGCCGGGGCAGAGAGAGAAGTGATTGTGCTCATGCAGAGAAAATCGTGAGAGAGAGAGATATGGAGGGATTTGGCGACGGCAGATGACGGATAGAAAGTTTATTTGTTTTGGGTTTTACTTTCTATTACTCAGAGGAAACAAAATATGGGTTCTTCCCATGCGCAAGTGATGAGACTTGATCGATATATACAAATAATCAATTGACGCTGCGGTAAAAGGTTTAATAAATGGCATAAGTGGTCATCTCAAAAACACATCTCAAATCAGAAACGTTTCACCTGGTCATTTTTCTTCATTTTGATCCAACTTTTCTTTATCTTCATGGTCTATCATTCTTTATCAGCATCAGCCTCAGTGTCATCAGTTCCCTCCAGAAGTTCTTGCTCAATCTCATAATCCACTTCATTTCTTTTCTTGAATAATTTTATCCTCTTTCCTGCAATCAAAGATCTCAAAAGAGTATTGTCTAACTCACGAAGTGCATACGTACCATTTTCAAACACAGACGTAACCACATACGGCCCAAACCATCGTTTGGTTAATTTCTTCTTAGCATCGTACTGAGTATCGAATGTACTGTCGTACACCAACACCCAATCATCTACCTCAATCCTACGTGGTCTGAGTCGATGGGTTTTGTCAAAATAGATCTTATTCTTTAGCCTTGACTCCTTTAACTTTTGGACTGCTTCTTTCAACTTTTCATTTTCTTGTTCTAACTGCTTTATTCTCAATGATAATAACTCTTCTCTCGTCATACCATCATTCCATGGGAGCGTCAACCATGTCACTATCTGAGTTTGGATGGGGAAGACTGGCTTTTGACAATACATCAATTCAGCAGGCATGAATCCTGTGGACCGAGTGTAAGTCATCCTATCAGCCCATAGTGCGAATGGAAGAAACCTAGGCCACTGCTTGATGTCATCGCTGCAAGCCTTAGAGATCGCCTTCACAATGGAAGGGTGACCTCTCTCGATTTTCCCATTTGCCTCTGGGTTATAGGCAGTGGTGAGAGACAATCGAATTCCATGATGATCAAAGAACTCTTTTGCCTCTCTCGCATCCAACTCTCCCCTGTTCGCAACCACTTTCTCAACGTATCCGAATCTCGAGATCACTTCTTCTAAAAGGAATTTGCATACATTATAAGTAGTCTTTGTACGAAGAGCTCGACCTTCCACATGGTTGGTCAATTCCTCTCTGGCAAGCACAATGTATCTCATCTTATCTATCTCTTTGGGCATAGTTAAAAGGTCGACCACCCACTTGTAATGGATACAAGGAGGGTAAGTCGGATGTAACGGGTCTCTGTGCCTAACTGATGAATGCACTTGGCATGTAGCACAAGTGTCTACAAAACCTCTCACACTCACATAAATCCCTGGCCACCAGTAAGCTTCCCTAATCTTCTCATATGTAGCATAAAATCCTTTGTGACCTGCCCATAAGGTCTCATGCATCTCTCTCATAACTTTTCTCTGAAGACTCCTCAAACTCAATACTCTCTGTGGACACTTCACCTTGCCTTTAGCGTGTCGCCAAATAAGCCCATCCTTCAAGAAAAAGTTGTAAGACTTTTTCCTGATGGATCTATACTTATTTGTGGACCAACCGGGGGAAGGTTTCAGAGTACTCAGATATCTTCCAATATCTCTCCACTCACCATCATACTCACTCTTACGGAACTGCTCATAAACATACACCAATGGATCATATCTCATCATATGTGTATCTCTCTCTACCTCATCATCATCATCAGACTCATCATCAAATTTCGCTCTTGAAAGCATATCAGCAACTGTATTCAACTTCCCAGCTATGTGTACAAATGCAGGATTTATAAACTTTATATAAGAGATCCATCTAAGCATAGCAATGTCCGGAGATGAACAATTTGCAATCATGCCAATCAGTGGAAGACAGTTAGTCTCAACTAACACATTTGCCCCAATGAAATACTCTTTATCGCTCTTTAAAGCAGTCACCAATCCCCATAACTCTCTCTTAATCTGAGGATATTTTCTTTGGGTATCATGTAGGATCTTAGCACCAAAGCGCACTGCATATCTCTGCCCCTCATCATCATCTTGCCCTATGACCCAGCCTATGCCAATAGGACTAGTATCAACGGTCAAAATGATAGGTCTCTGACCTGAATAGTCAACACGCTTCAGAATTGGAGCTTCAATTAGCAGCTGCTTCAGTTTACGCATAGCTCTCGACTGTTTCTCTGTCCATACAAACTTCTTTCTCTTTCTTAGGAGATCATATAAGGGGTTCGCAACGTGAGCAAAGTGAGGAATCCATATCACATAGAATACACAGGCTCCTAGAAACCTTCTCACCTCACTGACATTACGACACACTTCAGAGATCCTGCTAATGGCCTCAACTTTCTGCGGGTATGGCTTGCGGCCATAATGTCCACACAGATGTCCTACAATGAGGACCTCATCAATGCCAAAAACCGATTTCTCTAAAGAAAGTGTTAGCCCCACATCTTCAAACCTTTCAAAGATCTTCTCATAATCAGCAATATGATCTCTCACAAACTTTCTACATCCTGAAGCATCTAAACTCACATCTTTCACTCTTTCCTCACATCCCTTTATTGGAACATCATCAATGAATGGCATAGTCATAGATGGTATAAAGTCTCGTAAAACCAGATTCATGGCATTCATCATGTGAGCCACAGAATTCGTCGCTCCCTGCGGCAAAGTACACATGCGTACAAGGCCCAGTGGAGTCCTCATGGTCGTAATGTCTCTACTCTCCATAGCCAACTGAAACTGGTCATAACCTGAATATAGATCACCCATAGAGTAGATGGAATGCCCACCAAATGCTTCAGCAAATTCATCCACTATGGGTCTTGTCCCTACGTTTCTAATTGTGACTTTATTCACAGGTTGCAGATCCTGAATAAAACGAAGCTTCCCATTTTTCTTAGGCACCGTAAACCACCTATTTGAATATGGAGCCGAGGAGGGTTCCAATATCCGCATGGAAATCTTTTCCTTTAGCAACCTCATCAGCTCAGGTAAGTGAGCCTTTGGGACTCGTATAGGCCGGATATTCCATGGTATATGTGGCACTGTAAAGATAATCATGGGAGGTACTTGTTTCGGGTCTGCACAACCTATCTCATGTGGGAAAAGTGCAAACGCTTTTTCGTGTTTCTTGATGACTTCAATAAATTTTTGTTTCTCTTCTTCTCTCTGGAATGGTTTTTCTCCAAACTTGATCTCTTTAATAGTCTCATCAGTGAAATGATGCCCTATGAGCTCTCGTCGTCTCAGCATAGGGTCATCTGACACTCGCAGATATTTCTCATGACTATCTTCTGGCAATGGCTGAGCTATAGGCTTCACTTTCTTATCCACAGTCTTATACTTTGTATTTACACTTACTTCATGCTCTCTCATGAACTCATCGATCATCTCATACTCTTGGATAGAACCGAGCATAATCATTTCTGATTTCTGATTTCTCATTTCTCTCAAATGCCTGCTCAAGCTCTTCTAGAGTAGTCGAACTTCTCTCCAACTGGATAACATCTTCGATCTTCTCATCAGGTAACATCATTCCTAAATCCTTATAGTATCTTTCATGAACTTTTCTGAATTTATTTGAAACATTTTCTTTCTGTAAGCATAGCAACTTGAATGCAGATGAATAAATAGAAAAACTTTCAAAACTATGTACAAAGTCATGCGAGACATCAAACCAACTCCCACTGTTGTCTCGCTCAACAATGGATCCTTACAGAAATTTTGATCAGCAGAAGCTCCATACTCTCCAACAGGCATACACTCATCATGGTCATGTGAATTAATAGGTTTCTTTCTTATATTCTTTCTATTCCTGGAGTGATTTGGACACACAATCATCACTTGCAGAGAATGAAGGCCAGATCTAGAACGGATTCGTGCATAGGCAGATCCATCATCCATGGCCTTAGACTCCATTCTTACCTCAGCTATAAAGGGCTGCCCAAGGATAGCCTCTGCTTCTTCCATCTCTACATCTTCAGGTAGTGGAAACCTCTTTCTCTTAACCAGCTTTATAAAACTGTCCTTGAACTCAGGCTTCGCTATGGAGAAGACCTGCTCCAAGGACATGGTCTCTTGGCTCTTCAGTAAAATGTCATTTAATATCTCTCTTGCATCATTTTTCCTTTCCAACTCAGAAATTAATACAGCCTTTGGAGTTCTCTTCTTTTTCTTCTTCTTTTCTTTTTCAGCCTCTTGAATACTTTCTTGAATTTCATCTTTCTTTTGAACAGGTTCAGGTTCTTTCTCTTTCTCTTTAGTCAGTTCTTGAATCTTAGTTGGCCCAGCCGGCCTCTTTCCCTCTCTTATCTCCTTCTTCTTTGCCTCTGCCTGAGTAGCTACAGGCTCTTTAAACTGAACTTTCTTCTCTGGCTCTTTAGCTTTTTCTTCGGCCTCTTGACTTTGCTTTCTAGTCACTCTTCTTTCAGGCTCAGTCTCTTCCTGACTCTCATCTCTCTTCCTCTTTTCTTCTACATTTGCTATGTGCGAATAGACCGAGGATTCATCAACAGGAGACTTCCAGGCAGTCTTCTGCATAATGGCATCCCTAGCCCTCACTAAAGCCTCTATGGAATAATTTCTTTGGGGTCGAGGTCTAGGCACTTTTTCATCTTCCTCCTCAACAGGTTCTAATCGTGCAGCTCATGTACTTGCATTATTGCCAGATAAATCTTCATAAAACTTCTTCATTCCCCCCTTTCCCCAATTCACAGGTAGAGGAAGGCGGGTCTTGAAGTCACATAACTTCTTATCGATATCTATCACCAGTTGATGCTCTTTTGCTAGCTTAAGCTCTTCACAGGCAGATGAAAAATGCTCTTGTGCATCACACCATACGCATCTCTTAGCCCCTCCAAACCCACCAGTCACTCGTCTCTCAAAAGGTCCAGTGTTTCTTTGAAATGTGGTTTGCACTGGTGGTGTAGGTATCTGTTGGGCAACAGGCTACACTAGAGGTGCAGGCTGTGGCATCACATAGCCTTGCATATTTGGAATGGGCATAGTGCCTCTCTGTAATGTATCTACATAACTCGTACTCGCTTGAGGAGGAGTGGGGTCCTGATATCCCATAGAATTAACTTTATTGTGAATACTCGCCATTTCTTTTGACATAGACGCTTGCATCGTAATAAGATTCTCTATTTGTCGACTGAGAATCTCAACCTGTAGCTCTATTGCCGATCGCGAAGTGGACGCAACATTAGCAAAAGCTGACGTTGCAGGCACATTCGGAATTGCCGGAAGTGGAGCTTCCCTAGGCGGTTGTGGTGTTACCACTGCAGGTCTATCGTATAACACCGCCTGGCGTTGCCTCATTTGGGCAACCGCTTCTACCTCTCTCCTCACTACACCCCAATCTTCAGTCAATCCAAATCTCTTCCCAGGCTCTTCAATCCTCCTTTCGACCTCAGTCCTGTCTTCAAGACTGAAGATCCTAAGGAAAGATATAACTAAGTCAGGTTTCAAAGCATCTAAATCAGCCTGTGGAAGTTGTTCATATCTTCTCAAGAACTCATTCAAAAGTTGAGTGAGGGATGCAGTGGGCTTCGGAGAGCTTATCCACCGCAAGAACCCTTCTCTACTATGTTGGGAAAAATCTTCCAAATAAAACAACTTATGCAATTCTTTTCTGAATTCGGCCCAAGGCTTTGCTATATGTGCTGTAATAGGGGCTAAAATGGATCCTGATACTACCCGTGTGAAGTAATGTGTAAACACATCTTTGGGTAGACCATAAATCCGTGCCTGTTCCTCAAAAACATCTAGGTACTCGGTTACATTCAAGCCTGTAAACTTTCCTTTTTCTCTCAATACCGCTTGGACTACGCGGGCCCCTTGTTTCTCTATTACCATTTCCTTGAATATATCCTCCATCTCTCTTCTCTGCTCTGTCCTAGAATGTAGCACAAGGTCCAGTGTAAGTGGTTCAACTATCTCTCTAAGCTCAGAGTAGAGATCAGAGAAGAGGCTTGATGAGTCACGAGCCAGGAGGTAAAGGTCAGTCTAAGCTCTCTGATTTGCCTAGGCCAAAGTCTAGTCGAACTGTCCTCTCTTCGATTCCTAAGATTTCAATGTATTTTCCCCTCTTTCAATGAGAATTTTTTAATGTTTTCTAACGTTTTGTCTAAGCTAGAAAATCAGCAAATCCCTAATCTAAGCGGGAAAAAAATTCACACACGTATGGACTAAACTAATGCAAAGTGTGGATGCTCAAACTCAAGCAGCAAGACAATCTTTCTGTTTCAGCAGTGTATGTGAAGCAATGCAAATATTCAAATAACTTGAAATGCTGGTACCTGAAATCCCTGTCCGATGCCGAGGTTCTTGTCTGTCTTCTCAAGGAGTAGGTGACGCGATGAGGATCACCGGGCAACCGCCTCGCTTCACGTCGGGTTCAGGTGTTGGGAAGAAGGAGGTCGTGGCGGGAAGCCGGCGCGTGGGATTGGATCAGGCCCCGCTCTGGTGCGCCGTTCCCGCTGTCCTGCGAGCGGCGTCTGCGCGCTGGGCACCTCGCCTGTGCTCTCCGGAGCGTGCGCGATCCTCGTACGCGTGGGACCCTTGCCCCTCGGAAGTGTCGAGACGTGCGTGCGTACACGACCGTAGGCGTTGGGAAAGAGACAAATCAGATACAACACTGATTCTCGAAATCACTGGGTCGGTGTGTATACAAACTCGATGATACAATAAAATCTGAATGATACAGTGATGCCCGCTATAGTGCGGGTCCGCGATACAAAAATCCGCTACAATGCGGAACAAATAAATACAAATAAATGCCGCCGCTACAGTGCGGATCGGCTGGATATGATGTAGGCTTCTCGCTACAGTGCAGGAAGTCACCCTCAATCTTTGTCTTCTGGTCTTTGCGGTTTAATCTTTTCTTCACTTTTCTTCGATCCAAGCTTTTCTTCAAGTCCTCACTTTGTAGCTCTTTACTTCAAAATTCACAATAATCTCTGATTACGCAGTAACCTATAGGAAGGTTCCACAAGAAAGACCACGGGGAGCTAATTATACATTAATATCATTTGAAAACCATATTAAAAATATCGCTTCGTGCATTTTAACTTCTCTAATAAAGTGGTACTTCAAGTTAACTATCAACGTAATTCATTGATGTATCATTCTCTTCACGTAATGGACGTTTCGATTTTCCTTCTTTTCAAGTAAAGTTTTCGGTCTCAAAAATTCAAATCTTTTATAATGTGTGTTTGTAATAATGAAATAGTAGAACGTTTCAATCTTTTTGGGTTTCATTATAATGAGGAATTGATTTGTAAGTGATGATAACTAGTCATTCATATTAATCACTGCTTTGTATTAATCTCTGCTTTGTATTGATACTTGAATCTTTCATATTAGTGCATTCTCTCAATATTTCGTACCATAACATTGAACAACGTTGCTTATTGTTATCCCAATTTACTATGATTAACGCGGCCAGCACTTATGCCATTTATTAAACCTTTTACCGCAGCGTCAATTGATTATTTGTATATATCGATCAAGTCTCATCACTTGCGCATGGGAAGAACCCATATTTTGTTTCCTCTGAGTAACAGAAAGTAAAACCCAAAACAAATAAACTTTCTATCCGTCATCTGCCGCCGCCAAATCCCTCCATATCTCTCTCTCTCACGATTTTCTCTGCATGAGCACAATCACTTCTCTCTCTACCCCGGCTTCTCTGTGTGTGATTTTCTCCCTCACTGCCACGATAGCAGCAACTCGTGAACAGCGACCGTTCTCTCTGGACACGTAGTCATCGTCTCTCTCTTTGAATTTTCTGCGCACACTCAGCCTCTCAACCATTCTCTCTCTCCTCCACGACATCAGCGCTGTGGCCGAACGCTATTACCTATCTCTTCACGTGATTTTAGTACTCTCTGGGTTCTCCTATGGTCATCCAGGCATGTGATGTGCCCTTGACCTGTAGCAGGGCAACCTCTGCATCCATGCCCATTGCCGACTCTGACTTTGCGCAGCCATGAGCCATGACTCCCCCTGGATTTCAGCACGAGCTCTCTCTCTCTCTCTCATCAGCGCCTCATTCTATCGTCAATATCTCTGAAATCTTCTGCGTAACGCCTATCTCTTCTGTCTCTCTTCTCTCTCATCTATGGATATTTCCCCCACACTGCGTCAAACTCTGGAGGCTCTCTCCTCGCAATTTACGTAGCGGCCAACAAGTCGAATCTCTCTATGTCTCTTGTCTTCCACGACTGTAGCTGCCTCTCTGTATGTTCAGCGATGCGGTGCCGTCAGAGCTCTCCACTATCTGCGTGTTAGCCGAGATTCTCTCTAATCTCTCTTCTATGTTTGGTGCCCAAGCGAACAGAAGTCATCTCTCTCCCCGGTATCTAGAGTGACAACCCACAGCGTGCAAGTGTCTCTCTAAGCGTCGATGGCACAAGAGGCTTGCAATTTCTCTCTGTGCACCACGAATATCTGTGCTGCGAATCAATCCTCTCTCTCTAATTTCACGCAGCCGAATTCTCCTGCGTCGACTCCTTGTCCTCCGTCTCTCTTCAGATGCGCAGAGTCACAATCTCTCTCCTCTTGAATTCTTGCCTCCGCCGTTGACATCTCTATCGTACACACATGCCATGTCAACAGATCAGCGCCGCCTCCAAATGTCTCTATGACTCTCTCTCTCTTATGCACTGTGCGCCTACATAGTACAGCCGCATCTCTGCCAAGTCTTCTGTGAAACGGCTCTAGAGTCTATAGCACAACAACCACCGACGGCTGGAGTCTCCACCGACAACACCATCTCTCCACAACATGAAAGAACTTCTAATGCATTGAAAATTTTTACAACTAAGATCGAGCAACTAATAGAGGGGATGCATTCTCACAAAACTCATACACAACTATCCGAAAGACCACCTCCCTCTCGGGCATTATGGAAGTATGAAAAAGGAAGTAAAACATGAATGAAGAAGTAAGGTCAAGGAGCATACCTGTAGGAAAGTTCCACAAGAAAGACCACGGGGAGGAACAAATGAGTTTAGGCACCTATTTATAGGCCTCCCCACCCTTGGGCTTTCCTCTAGAAACTTCCAACCTCCTTAACCAACTTTCCAATTTCAGATGACCGTGCATGTTCACTTACTATTCTTGGAAAATCCCATCTCTTGATTCTATTTTTGATTTTGTCCTTTTTATTTTTCCTAAATTAATGTTTTGGTTTCACACTATATATAGGGTTAATCAATCTAAGGGTTTGGGTGAGGATAAACATCGATTTCAAGGGTCTAAGCTACGGATTTTCGTCGGGGAAATTAGGGTTTTGATCACAATTATCTCAAACTCGCCAATTCATGGGTTTATTTACAAATTTGGCCTAAACTCCAAGGGTTTCCAAGGGTTCAAGTCCAGTTTTCATGGGGTAAACTCGTGTTTCCAGTCAGTTTCAAGGGTCAAACCTAAAGTTTTCATGGGTCTAACGTCAGTTATTTACACGCACGGTTCTAATGCACATCTCTAACATGGTTTCTTATCACACAGGCAATCAAATCAGTAAAATCATGCATGAAATGTACCCTCTTTAGATCAAAACATCACAGAAAAACTCAAAAACAATGAACTTTTTGAAAAAAACTCAGTGCACACTCCCTGCGGGATTTCGTCCTGACAGCGGACTAGTGGATAAGTGGAAGACTAAGGAAGGAAGGGTGAAGTTACCCCCACTTCAATGCACATATGTTATCTACCTATGGATGTATAATGATGAAAATGTTAGACCAAAAATACTTGGCGACTTAGCCAGAGGGTTGTCATGGAGTGCGGTGAAGGTCGAGGAGTTTCAAAACAAATATAATTCTATGATTGCGGAAAAAGACAAGAGGTTTATGGAATGAGAACATATGATGGCATATATTAACCGACTCCAAGCAGAGGCAGAAGCTGTTAAAGCTGAGAGTGGTGCTAGAGACAATACAACAAATGAGGAATTGATGGATGATTTGAATGAGGCAATTTTGGAAAATAACACTTTAAAAGTAACTGTTGAAGAGAAGCCTAAAATTATAGCTCGATTACAAGCGGAGGTCGGACAAACGCAAAAGTCATAGTAGAAATTGACAAAAACCAATAAGTAGTTAGCTGCTAAGTTTCAGAAGGCTGAACAAGAAGTGTAGAGGTTAAAGGTGAAGGTCAAGGAATAGAGTGGTGAAATGAAAAGATAAAGCATATCGACTGCAGAAGTGGAAGAAAGACTGGCAGTCCAGAATTTGGAATTTACTGCCTTACATAGTGTGACCGAGAGATTTAAATAGAGATTTAATCGTTTAAATCGTTTAAATTGTTGAGAACCAAAATAAAACTTGAGGTTTTTCTCCACTCAAAGAGATTTTTATTTTTCTTTTCATAAAATACCCTACCCTATGCTAGCCTAGGTTACCCCCCATAAAATTGACAATGTGGTTGAAGGCCAAATTGCTAGAAATCGCATTGTAAGTTCAAATTTAAACCCTTATATGCTTTGAAGGGGTTTGTTAGTATGTGAAAGGCCATGGAATATGGGAAGTTGGGAGACAAAAAGGAGGATACATATGGACATGAAGGCTCTGCTATGTCATACATGTGCACATTCAAATGCAAATCATATTTTTCCCTCTTGATTTTGTCACATATGAACTTTGTTCCATCTCTCTCTCTCTCACACACACACACACACATTATGCATAGTGTGTGTTTGAAGAAGGGGAAAGACTAAGGTTGACATTACCTTGAACAAGTTTTGGTCCCTCAAAGCTTCATTTTTTGCTTTCAAAGCCTATTTCCGAAGCAATTTTGGGGTGTTTTTTGGAGCCATTTCGGAGCACTTTCGCACATAGTTCTCTCCGCACAGGTCCAAGAACATCAAGAAGAGTGTTCCTTGTACTTCTCAGACAATAAATATCAACCTTTGGGGCTGTATTTTCAGCCACACTCGTAAAACTACAGGTTTCTCGAGGGGTTTTCAGTTTTGGTGGGAGCAGTCGCTGCAAATTTATGCAGGTTTTTAAAGCCTAAAACATCAGAGTTGACAGACACTTGCAGGTGTTATTGGCTAGTTTTTGGGCTGTGTATTCAACCTTGTAGTGTCATTTTACTGCATATATTGAGCACATACACACCATGTACGCTTCTGTGGATACCGCTTATGTACGTCCATGTGGTCATTGATATAGCGGTTACGTTCTTTGCATAAAGCCTTTTACGTTTTCATAAAGAGGGTCGTGGTGAGGTTTTTCTTAACTGGGAGACACCCAAATGTCGGGGTCTCTTCGGTGATGCAGGGGGAAGACTTACCCAACCTCGCCATAGGAGATGTATGATAGTTGTTCATAGGTGCTCGATAAGCCTAGTTGGCTTCTATTGGGTAACTCATTATATGCAGTGGAGTCAGTGATTCACTATGCAGGTAGACATGTCAGTACTTGTAGTTTTATGATACTTTGACACTGGTCATATGCTAATTTTGCAGAGGATACTCTGGCAAAATTTTTCCAAATTTCTGGTTTAGTCAACTATACAGTGAATTTACTCCTTGATACACTTATTTGTTGGTGTTTGGACTCTTCTAGCTCCATTATCATTCTATTCAGTTCTCTACGATCATGGCATCAGAGGTCTCAGGCACATCTGGTGGATCAGGGTCTAGTGCTAGTGTTCCGAGGAGGAGCTATAACTTGCAGGCAAAGACCATTTTGAGATCCGAAAATTTGATGGCACAAACTTTGCTCTATGGAAGAATCAGATTAAAGATGTGTTGATTCAAAGGAGGCAATGGAAGCAAGTAAATGGGATTTCAAAGAAGCCTGCTGACATGGATGAAGATGATTGGGATGAGTTAGATGAAATGGCCAGGTCTACCATTCGCTTGCACTTGGCAGATAATGTTTACTTTACAGTATTAGACTGTGAAAGTGCAGAGGAGCTTTGGAAGAAGTTATGCAATACATATGAAAAAGAGACGACATCAAATAAAGTGTATCTGATGAGAAAATTATATGACCTTCGTATGAAGGACACAGATAGTGTTGCTGCTCATCTAAATGAGTTTGATGCTATATTCTCCCAGCTACAGGCTCAGAAAATGGATATGGATAATGAAATGAAAGCAGTATTGCTGTTATGCACCCTGCCATCATCATGGGATACGTTTTGCATGGCTATTAGCAATAGTGCACCTGGTGGTAAACTCGTCTATGATGACATATGTGGAGCACTCTTGAGTGAGGAGATTCGTAGAAAATCTATGGTTGGCACTCAAAGTGGAGATGCATATAATGTTCGTGATTCTTACCAAGGAAAGAATCAACAACGTGGCAGGAGCAAGAACAAGGAAAAGAATGGTCAACGGAATAAGAGTAGAAGTAAATCAAGGAAGAGGGATATCGAATGCCATTATTGTCATAAGAAAGGACACATGAAGAAAGACTGTTATGCATTAAAGAATGCTAAAGGTAAAGGACAGAATGTTGATGGGCATGTTAAACAGTTACCTGCACCATCTACTTCGACTGTGAAGATTGAAGAAATTAATGCTATTTCTGATGATGCTGATGTGTTGACACTTGATAGTACTGTGCCATCTGAGGCACTTATGACTGATTCTCTTTCCCACACCTGGCTGCTAGATTCTGGTGCTTCTTTCCATGTGACACCACATAGAGAATGGTTCTCTAATTATGCAGCAAAGTCTCTTGGTACTGTGAGACTTGGTGACTCTTACCAGTGTGATGTTGTGGGGATTGGAGATGTGGTTGTGCAGTTCATTGATGGTTCAAAATTTACTATGCATAATGTACGCCATGTACCTCAGTTATCATGCAGTTTGATGTCAGTTGGTCAACTTGATGACCTTGGTTACAAGGTGGTCTTCTATGCTCAGTCCTTTCATATATCAAAGGGCAATATGGTTATTGCAAAAGGAAGCAAAGTTGGCTCACTTTATCCTTTATTTGTATCACAGAAGGAACACTTGTTAGATGTTACTGAACAACCTATGGCTTGTATTTGGCATGGTCGTTTGGGCCATATATCTCGTAGTGGAATGGAAAATCTTTCTCGTTCTGGCTACTTACCTGTGTTATCTTTCTCTGATTTTTCATTTTGTGAGCATTGTCAATATGGAAAGCAAACCAGAAATGTGCATAGAACGCACATTGACTCTTCAATTCAGCCTTTAGATCTTGTTCAAACAGATGTGTGTGGTCCTATGCCCACTAGGTCCTTAGGTGGTTCTTTTTACTTTGTCACTTTCATAGATGATGCTACTAGAAAAGTCTAGGTATATCCTATCAAATCAAAGGATGATGTATTCCCTACTTTCAGAAAATGGCTTGCTTCAGTTGAGATTGAAAAAGGAACTAAGCTTAAGGCTTTACGTTTAGATAATGGGGGTGAGTATACCTCACATGAATTCAGCCTTTTCTGTCAGTCTAGAGGGATTCGTAGAGAGTTTACAGCTCCTTATACCCCAGTACAGAATGGTGTAGCTGAGAGGATGAATAGAACTATTCAAGATAGAGTAGTCTCTATGTTGCATCATGCAAACCTCTCACAAGGTTTTTGGGCAGAAGTAGTATTGACTGCAGTTCATGTGATTAACCTTTCACCTAGTACTGCAAAAGGTTTGAAAGTGGCACAAGAGTTATGGACAGGGAAACCACCATATTATGATCATCTTCGAGTTTTTGGGTGTGAAGCATATGCTCATATACCCAAGAATCTTAGACAAAAGTTGGACCATAAGTCAAAGAAATGCATTTTTCTTGGATATGGTCGAGAAGGACAATTTGGATATCGCTTATGGGATCCTGAAACACGGTCAGTGATCAGAAGTAGTGATGTCATTTTTAATGAGTCTAAGATGCATAAAGAACCCATTAAGGAGGTTGAAGTGAGAAGAGTGGTGTTTGAGGATACTAGTCCTCCGGTTAGCATGCATAAAAATGCTACACATAGGGATGTTCAAGAGAATGTCCATTCAGATCAGTCTGCACACGTTCCTGTTCAACAACCATTGAGACGTTCTGCACGTGTCTCATATCCACCTGATAGATATGTTCCAAGTTTAGATTTTGTTATGCTAACAGATGCCGGTGAGCCTTCTTGCTACAAAGAGGCTATGCAGACAGAGGATCATGTCAAGTGGGAGCGTGCCATGAAGAGTGAGTTGGATTCTATTCACAAGAATGGTACTTGGGACTTAGTACCTTTGCCAAAGGGCAGAAAAGCTTTACCATGTAAATGGGTATATAAGCTGAAATTCACATCAGATAGTGCTTCTCCAAAATATAAAGCACGACTTGTTGCAAAGGGTTTTAAGCAACAACATGGTGTTGGTTTTGAGGAAATGTTCTCTCCAATGGTCAAGATGACTACTTTGCGCATGTTGCTTGGATTCGTTGCAGTGGAGGACTTAGAGCTAGTCCAAATGGATGTGAAAACAGCTTTCTTGCATGGAGATCTTACAGATGAGATCTATATGGAACAACCAGAGGGTTATGTAGTTCCTGGCAAGGAAAGTCTAGTTTGTAAGCTCAAGAAGAGCTTGTATGGACTTGAACAGTCTCCTAGACAATGGTACCAAAAGTTTGATGCTTTTATGAAGTCCCAAGGCTATTCTCGGAGCAATGAGGATCATTGTCTCTACACAAAGAGATGTTCTGATGGCAGCTTGATATGCTTGATACTTTACGTCGATGATATGTTGATTGCTGGGAAGTCCTCTTATGATTTGTCACTTCTCAAAAAGAAGTTGAGTTAGACATTTGATATGAAGGATTTGGGGGATGCCAAACATATTCTTGGCATGCGCATTACTCGTGATAGGAGTAAAAGATGCATATACTTGTCTCAAAGTGAGTACATATCCAAAGTACTTCACCGATTCAATATGCAAGGTGGAAAGGCATTGAGTACACCTTTACCCACATATGTGAAATCGAGCAAGGATGACTGCCCCAAATCAGATGAGGAAAAGGAATTCATGACCAAAATTCCCTATCAGTCTGCTGTTGGTAGTCTCATGTATGCTATGGTAGCTACGAGACCAGACATTGCATTTGCAGTGGGAGTTGTGAGCAGATATATGTCTAATCCTGGCAAGAAACATTGGGAAGCGGTCAAAATGATTTTGAGATATCTGAGTGGCACTAAGAACAAGTGTCTATGCTTAGGTAGAGGGAAAGCATCCATTATTGGTTACACAGATTCTGACTATGCTGGTTGTGTAGACAATCGTAAGTCTACATCAGGGTACATTTTTCATTTTGCTGGAGGTGCTATCTCTTGGAGATCTCGTCTTCAAGAATGTACAACTATTTCTACCACAGAAGCAGAGTATGTTGCAGCAAGTGAGGCATGTAAGGAAGCATTGTGGCTCTCTCGTCTTGCTTGTGATATGGGTTTACCTCAGCATGTACCTCACTTGCTCAGTGATAGTCAGAGTGCCATTGCTTTGGCTAAGAATCCGGTCTATCATGCAAAGACCAAGCACATTGAGGTGAGGTATCACTTCATTAGAGATTGCTTAGCCACTGAGAGCATTATTCTTGAGAAGGTTCACACTCGAGATAATGCTACAGATGCTTTGACTAAAGCTCTACCACATGATAGGTTTCGACACTGTTGTCACTTGATGGGGGTTACTTGATTCTTGATCTTACGCAGTCACTTGTATACTGTGTAACATGCCCATCAGGTGGGAGGTATAGTTTGTATACTTACACTCAGGTATCCTTTATCATTCTTTATTTTTCTCCCATAGTTACTCTAGCCATATTGGCCTTTAGTGGGAGATTGTTACCGTTAGTGTCCATGTGAAAGGCCAAATGGCCACCGAACACTTCTTTGTATATGTTCTTTAATAAAACATATAGTGGCCTGGTCAGTTACGGACTGTAAGTTCGACCGCATTTGTAAGACCTAAGAAGTCTGTCTTCGTGCCTCCTGTGTACTGTGTCTTCTGTGTATTCTACAGTCTCTCCGCGGAGTACTGTGTGCGGCCTCAGGAGCTCGGTTTTCTAATCCGAACATATTGTCGTGGAGCTCTCGAGAAGGAGAGCGCACTGTGGTGCATCGCCGTTGAAACACTTCAGGTTGCAGGAATTCCTGAAGTAGAGAAACAAGCTAGTGGATGGAAGCAACATTTTGTAGATGCGAACCTCGTTTTGGCTGATAAGGAAGCGAAAGTGGAGAAGCTCAGAAAGGAGGCTGATCCACCGTGCATGCTAGTGTTAGCAGCCGGTGTGGATGACCACTTTCATTGTAATCACAATTCTTATTTCCAATGTAATTGAATGGAGGTTTACGGAGATGTCAAGAGTTTTCAAAGATTGTTAATTTCCATTATTCTATATTTCGGAAGTTCGGAACGGTGTGAAGCCCCTACCCCTTACAAAGAAGTATGGTGTCATATCTTACGGACGGCTTCCGGAAGTGACGAATACGGAATAATCAGATATGCTGATCCGTGGAGGGTGAAGTCTGTATTTCCAAAGTCATATGATAGAGATGATATTGTAATGTAACTGCATTCATACTCTGAAATCAAGAGTCTATTTTATTGTGTAGAAGCTATGATTCTTTGTACATTGTGTATGATGGATCGTCTCTGTTAATAATCAATGTTATTTTAAGCGGTGTGGAACAGAAACACATGTTTACGAGTATTGTGTATTTGTAAATCCCCGTTCTTGAACCTGTAAAGTGGCATACTATTAGTCTGTAGGCAATCAATATGCTCAAACAAGGTCCTAGAGGCAGATACAATAATTCATATGGATACAACAACAATGAATACAACAAAAAGAAGGAAAGATTACAAAAACTACATAGATGATCAATCGCAAGAGGATCCACTCCTGCTTATGAATATGGCAATGAAGGAAGGTAAATTAGATAAGCATGTGTTTTATATTGATTCTAGATGCTCAAACCATGTAGCAAGGAATGTAGCATTGCTTTCATACCTGGAAGATCCAAAGAATAAGCATGAGGTCCAAATAGGTGATGCCACAAGACACCTTGTGGAGAAGATATGGAATGTAAATACTTCCAATGAATATGAATATGTTGAGCAAAGTTCTCTATGTATCAAGTATGACTAAGAATATGAGGTGAGATTGTAGAGAAAGGTTTGCAAGTGAGGTTCACAAAGCATGGAGCCTATGTAGAACATCCATAGGAAGGTTTCAAGAGGATATCCAAGATAGGTAGACTGTTCACCTTTGATCTCCAAAGCACTGGGAACATAGCATTATTCAATTATGGTACCCCAATCCTATCATAGTTAGAGATTTTGCACAAAATATTGGCTCATATTGAAGAAAAAGACCTCAAATCAAAGTGTTCTTGGATTACCTAATATTTCAAGGCAACATATGATTTAGAAGTGCACTGCATGTCGATTGGGAAATGCATCACTACTAGGGGGGGATTTGTTGATATATTTAGGTAGTGATGTGTGTGAACACACTAGGACCGCCTAGTGTGTTCACACACTAACTCCTCAAATGACAAGGCATTTGGATTGTCTTTCATCATTTGGATGATAGAATAGAGACTAACTCCTCAAATGACAAGGCATTTGGATTGTTTTTCATCATCAACCGAAGATTAGAAGCAAAACTCTAATATGAATCAAGAAAACCATTCAGAACAGTCTGCACAAGTGAGCTATCTGGTATAACCTCATCAACAGAAATAAATTGTTCCTTCAAGTCTTGATCTTTGTTAGAAAACTATCCATAGAATCACCTTCATTCATGTGCTCACTCTCCAACTGTTTTCATAGGTAAGCAACACGAGCCGCATTCCTAGCTTGGTGTTGAGATATCAAGCTCAACATGTGATGATTCAGGATGACACATTCCAGTTTTTCGTTTCTCTGACATGTATAGTGGTCACACCGATATATGTGAGGGATACTTCATTGAGCTTTATTAGATTTATCTACCAAGAGTGATGGCACATTCGTTCCTTGCCTGCTCACTCATTCGCGGACATTAGGTTTTTCCTTATGTACTGATCTTTATATATTGCACTTGTTGTATTCTTGTTTTTTAGGTCATTCTTGTACATTCCTTTTTATGTAATAGAAGAAGAAGAAGAAGATCTCTTCCTTATCTCCTTCCTCATCACATGGTATCAGAGCCAGCATGGATGTAGAGAGCTCGTGGAGAAGGCGACAGTGAAAAGTACGCAACAAGGCATGGAGAAAATGCGATTCACAAACGACCTCCGTTTTCTACGAAAATTGGCATGAAGGTAGAAGACCTCCAAATATTTTTGAGAGTTATCCCTTTAGGATCACTTATTTTTGTTAGATCAAAGTTTTGGAGCCATCTCGACCTTTGTTTCAAGCCCGTAAGATGGGTCCCACAGAAAAACCAAGTCAGTTTCAGAAACTGTAACTTGCCTTGTGTTCGGCAACACTCATATATTCCAGATCTAGAATTTCAAGTGATTTCATGTACTATTGATACACGAAAGCTATGTTTTTCTAAGATCGAACCGTCACGTCATAGTGCACTAGTGTTCAAGCAGAAGTGCTGCTTATAGTGTTTTGTAGCGTTGTGAATTGCTGCAAAAATGGAAAACGTAGATGGAATGAGTCAGCTTATGAGCGATAAGCTAGACAAGAACAACTTCCATGCTTGGAGATTCAGAATGACGAATTTCTTGATGGGAAAAGGCTACTGGAAGTACATCGAAGGAGAGAATGAAAATGCCCCACAATTACCAGAAAGGAATCGGACTACAGATCAAGTAAGAGCATATGAGTAATGGAATCAAGGAGCACGAAAGGTAATGTACTGGCTATCTGTTAGCATACATGATAGCATGATTGGACACATACAGGATGTCGAGACTCCAAAAGAGGCTTGGAAAAATTTGGTCACATTGTATGAGACCAATACAAAGGCACAAAAATTGAAACTCAAGAATGAGCTGCATACATTGGAGAAGAAGAGCATGTTGGTAAGGGACTACACCTTGAAAATCAAAAGCATATGTGAGTCACTTGCATCTATTGGCATGAATGTAGATGATGATGATAAGGTGGAAGTGTGTCTTCGTGGTTTAGGAGCTGCATATAAGCAGTTCAAAACTTCTATACAGACCAGGGAAAATATTCTGAATTTTGTTGATATGATATCTATGCTAATTATTGAAGAAAAGAATCTTGGTGAGGATTCAAAATCCCAAGGAAAATCTAGTTTTGAGCAGGTATTCTACTCTGGTAGAGGAAGAGGCAGAGGTAGAGGTTTTGGAAGTGGAAGAGGAAATAGTAGTCAAGACCAAAGAGAACAACAGAATCATGCAGGAGGAAGAGGACAGTTTTGAGGCAGGGGGATCTAAAGAGGCTGCATAAATTTCCAAAGAAATGATTCAGGTAATGACAGTAAAGGATGTTGGAATTGTGGTAAACTTGGACAATTTGAACATGATTGTAGGTTGAAGAATCAAAATAACAGAAGGTAGTAGAATAAGTATGCATCCACAAGTGCAAATGATTCTGAGAACCTGTTCATGGTTCAACATCACATGATGAATACGATGTTTGCTTGTGTTTCAAAATCAAATGATAATGTCTGGTATGTTGATTCAGGTGCTTCAAATCACATGACTAGTCATGCGGAATGGTTTAGTACTTTTCAGAAATTGCCAGTTCCTGGATATGTTGAAATAGGTGATGACATATCACATCCTATTGAGCATACAAGAAACATAGCACTATCGATGGAGGATGGAAAGGTAAAACATCTTGCTGATGTGTTGCATGTTCCAAATATAACAAAGAATCTGGTTTGTGTTGGACAAATGGTTGACCAGGGATTACAAGTGAGGTTCAATGCCGATGGATTATATGTAGAAGAGTACAAGCAGGATGGACGATTGGTTGCCAAAGGAAACAATGTGGGTAGGATGTTCACCTTAAATGTGAAGATTCCGAAAATGAATGTAGCCATGTTTGCAACAGGTGCAGTAGTTATTGCAGATATAGATATGTGGCACAAACGGGTTGGACATGCAAACTTGCAAAGGCTGAAATTGATGCAGTGAAAGGAGATTGTCCATGGACTACCAAATTTCAATGTTGCAGCAATGCAAAAGGTATGTGCAACATGTCAATTTGGTAAACAGTCAAGAGCATCATTTCCACATGACAAGCATGTTAGTGAGAATGTACTAGAACTAGTACATACACATGTTTGGGGTCTAGCAAAGACCACATCTATGGGCGATTATAGGTTTTATGTTACTTTCATTGATGACCATACACACAAAGTATGGGTATATTTCATGTAAGAGAGGAGTGAGGTGTTCACTCACTTTCAAAATTTTAAAGCTATGGTGGAAAGCTAGATAGGGAAGTACATTCAGACATTAAGATATGATGGAGGAGGTGAATACATGTCAAATGAGTTCAATAGTTTTCTAAAAAATCATGGAATTCAGTGCCAATTTTAATGCAAGTACAGACCACAATAGAATGGCATTGCTAAATGCAAAAATAGACGTATTGCAGAAATAGCAAGAGCGTTGATGGCTAAAAAGAATATGCCTCATTGTTATTGGGCAGAAACTGTGCATATTGTTGTATATATCATGAACAAAACTCTGACTGCTGCTGTACATCAAGTTACACGTAAACAAAAGTTTACAGGTAAAAAGCCAATCTTATCACATGTGAAAGTTTTTGGTTGTATTGCATATGTACATGTCCCAGATGAATTGAGGACGAAGCTTGATCCAAAAGCAGAAAAGTGTGTGTTCATTGGATACTCCCTTGAGCAAAAGGGATATAAATGTTATAAGCTACTCACACGACAGGTAAAGGTGAGTAGAGATGTGGTATTTGATGAAATGCCAAGCTTCTATGCAGATGCCAAAGAAGGACTGAATCTTGAACCAAATGACAAAGAAAATGCTGAAAAATGAAGTGCAGAATCTTAAGTTTTGAGTGGACCGGATGCATCACCAAGCAATAGTTCCAACTCAAATCCATGGAGTGGAAGATTGTGTGGAAATTTCAGTCCAGAAAATTCATCAAATACATCCAAGAAAGGTAAAGAAAAGCTTTCTGTAGACCATAAAACATGTGTAGGTTTTGAAGACGTTGATGGAGATTCAAACGGTTCAGAAAAGAGTCTTGATGAGGAACTTGGACTGCCCTCTCTGAAGACTCAAGGAGTAAGAAGGGCACATGCAGATGATACAAGGAGAAGTGACCCAGGACCAAGAAGATCTGGGAGGATGCAGAATTCAGTGCAAATATTGATGTATGATAGTTATATGGCTCGTCATTGTGCCTACATGAAAAAGGTAATACAAGATACTGAACCTTCTTGCTTTGAAGATGCAATTGGAATTGTAGATTGGGAAAAAGCTATAGATGAAGATATGGCTGCACTTTATGGAAATGATACATGGAAGCTGGTTCCATTGCCACAAGGAAAGAAACCCATAGGCTGCAAATGGGTTTACAAGGTAAAACATAATGTTGATGGTAGCATAAGGAGGTATAAAGCACGATTGGTAGCTAAAGGATATGCACAGACATATGGCACTGATTATGAGGAAACATGCAGCCCTGTAGCTAAAATATCTACTATCAATAAGAAGGGCACATTTAGATGATATAAGGAGAAGTGACCTAGGACCAAGAAGACCTGGGAGGATGCAGAATTCAGTGCAAAGATTGACATATGACAGTTATATGGCTTGTCATTGTGCCTACATGACAAAGGTAATACAAGATGCTGAACCTTCTTGCTTTGAAGATGCAATTGGAATTGCAGATTGGGAAAAAGCTATGGATGAAGAGATGGCTGCACTTTATGGAAATGATACATGGAAGCTGGTTCCATTGCCGCAAGGAAAGAAACCCATAGGTTGCAAATGGGTTTACAAGGTAAAACATAGTGTTGATGGTAGCATAAGCAGGTATAAAGCACGATTGGTAGCTAAAGGATATGCACAGACATATGGCACAGATTATGAGGAAACATTCAGTCCTGTATCTAAAATGTCTACTGTCAAAACACTTGTTGCATTAGCTACAACAAAAGGATGGACTTTGCATCAGATGGATGTGAAGAATGCTTTCCTACATGGTGAGTTGCAGGAAGAAGTATATATGGACCAGCCACAAGGATATGAAGATTCAAAACATCCAGAATATGTTTGCAAGTTGCAAAAGGCTTTGTATGGGCTGAAGCAAGCCCCTCGTGCATGGCATGTAAGGATTGATGATTAATTAACCAGCATTAGGTTTTCTATGTGTGATGCAGATCACTAACTATATGCAAGGAAGGCTGATGACGGCATCACTATTGTGGCTATTTATGTTGATGACCTGATTGTAGGTGGTGATAATGAAGGAAACATCAAAGAGGTAAAACAACTTCTTATGCAGGAATTTGACATGAAAGATCTTGGTGGGCTATGTATTTCTTGGGCATTTACATATAGAAACAGGTATATGGATGTCACAAAGGCAATATGCCTTGAATATGCTGCAAAAGTATGGTATGGCTGATTATAAGCCAATTTCTATGCCATTAGATCAAAATTTGAAGTTGGATACTACATCAGGTGAAGCATTGGAAAATGCTACTATGTAGAAGAAAATTGTGGGAAGTCTTATATATCTCACAATTACAAGGCTTGATGTAAGTTATACTGTTGTACTTGAAAGTCAATTTATGCAGGTTCCCAGGAAGCCACATTTGGATGCTCTGAGGTGCACTCTACGTTATGTGAGTGCTACTTTGGATTATGCATTGTTTTATGAGGCTGGTGTAGATTTGTAGGTTTATGGATACACCGATGGAGATTGGACTAGTCACATTCGAGAATAGAAGATCTACTAGATGTTTTCTATTCTCACTTGGGAGTGCAGCTGTTACATGGAGCAGCAAGAAGCAACCCACTGTTGCTTTGTCGAGTACAGAGCCTGAGTATAGAGGTGCTGCAACAGTAGCATGTGAGGCATCATGGCTAGAAATGCTACTTCCAGATTTAGGTGTGGAAGTGGGAAATCCTATCACTATTTATTGTGATAATCTTAACAACATACAATTAGCACGAAATCCTGTTTACCATGCCAGAACAAAGCATATTAAGGTACATTATCACTTCATCAGAGAGAAGGTATTAGCAGGTGATATTGATCTTGTTTATGTGAGAACAGATGAGCAAGTCGCTGATATTTTCACCAAAGCACTTGGAGCTGAGAAGTTGAAGAAGTTTCGGAAGATGCTTGGATTACAGGATATGGCATTGAGCTTGAGGGGGAGTGTTGAGATATCAAGCTCAACATGTGATGATCCAGGATGACACATACTAGTTGTTCGTTTCTCTAACATGTATAGTGGTTATGCAGGTATATTTCAGGGATACTTCATTGAGCTTTATTAGATTTATCTACCGAGTGTGATGGCAAATTTGTTCCTTGCCAGCTCACTCATATACATAGAGCAATGAATTTAGCAAGTAAAGCATTACCCCCATTTTTTTAGGACCTGTGTATAGAATGACTAGTGATCAGTTCGATGAACTTTTCTCCCAATTCACTGAATCGAATGTCTTCAAAATTTTTTTACCATGTAGTAGACGTAGAGCTGATTCTAATGAGCTATAGAACATTGAAAATGGTTGAGTATTGACTGAGATATGAGCAGTACAAGATGACTATTTTGAGTGACAATAACAGAAAGATCAATAGATATAATGAATGATCTATAGTATTATAAAACAATGTTGTACATGATCATCGGCATGATAATCAATGCCCAATGATAGATAGAGGTGTAGGCTATAATGTGAGCCTCACTCTCTTGCAATGTGATCAATCAAACACTCGAGATTGTAGTGGTCTCTGACCGTGAGTTTTTACATTCATCTTTTATAGATGTTCCATTCAAAATTTAAATTTGAATTCAACTTTGGCTCTCACTAAAAAGTGATCCACTAATCTAGGAGATATTCTCTCTAATGAATTCATGTTTTCTTCAATCCAACTAACTCCACGAGTTTAGTGGCTTTTACGAATATTCCTTCAAGTCAATTTGACTTTTACAAATGGTAAAAGATAGAGAGACTCATAGCAATGGTTCTCATGGGACTTCAATTCTTCCTCATAAGGTCTTATCATGCTTAGCCAAATGTGTAGGCTTTTTATTTGCACCAACAGGAACCAACTCAAGAAGACATGAAGGTGATAGGTAATAAGTGGGTTTACAAAATTAAAAGAAACTCAAATGATTCCATTGCTAGCTATAAAGTAATGTTGGTGGAAAAAGATTTTTCCCACAGCTATGGGATTGATTATGATGAAGCTTTCAGCCTCGTAGCCAAGATTTCAATAGTTAGACTTTGAATGTAGTGGCCACATCAAAGAAATGGAGTTATATATATAATTTGGATGTGAAGAATGCCTTCCTCAATGAAGAGCTTAGATAAGTACTCTACATGAGACAACCTCAAGGATTCACTAATAGTAGGTACCCAAATCATGTTTGCAAGCTAAGAAAAACATTACATGGGCTAAAGCAAGCCTCAAGGGCTTGTAATTAGAGGTTAGTGGATTATTTATCAAGTTTTGGATATAAAGAAAGTGCTGTAGATCCATCGTTTTACTTGAAAATCAAGGACAGAAGACAGTATCCATATACATCTATGTGGATGATTTGATTATCACAAGAAGTGATATCACATGTATTAAAGATATCAAAACAAAGCTAGGAAAATTAGAGTTCAAGATATCTGATCTTGGGACACTAAAGTAATTCTTGGGAATAGAGGTAATCTATGCACACAATGATATCTTCTTGATTCAAAGGATATACTTATTGGATGTGCTACATAGGTTTGGTCTGAGTGGTCGTAAGCCATTTTCTCAGCCTATGGAGCCCAAAACAAAGGAAACGATAGATTTACATGCATGTGCTATATCCATTTTTTACTTGCACGTACTATTCCTCTCACCATAGATTCTTTAACTTTATCTCTGGGTAACGTGCTGTAGCTATCTTCATCTGCTTGAATTGAATCAAAAAAATTTTTGAATAAAATTTGATTGCATCTCCCTAGATTAATGACTTTAAAACCATCAAAATAATATGGAATCAATGGATAATATGACAATGAAGATTGGAGATCGTATGAGCATGATCATGATCTTATTGAAAGCTCAAGAAGACAGGAGAACATATTCTTGAAAGCATAGTATTTAGTAGGCCTCTCCTACTAGTATCAAATAAGATATGGGAATTCGCACTCATAAGAAAATGGAAAACGTAGAATCCAATGTATACTGAAACCGGTGAGTGATAGTTATGCCAATATGTAAACCACAGTTGGAATAGCCTTCTAAAAGCGAAAGAAAAATTTCATTTTTAAAACATGGTGATATCAAAAACCAAGATGACAAAAAGACCAAATCAATTAAGAAAAGAGATAAAAATTATAAATCATATCGATTCAAAGATAAGTCCAAACGTCCTGAGAAGGAGATGCCGTGTGCAAGGATATGATATGCAAAAGGTTTTCCAGAATTGAGAAGTGCGCACGAAATTTGTGCCCCAAAGTTGAGAAAATTCTATTATGAGGATGAAACATCTTGTGATACTCAGTAGTGGTCCGCTGCGGCTTGTGGTAATTATTCACAAGTTAAGTGTGGTACATAAAAGACAATTGATTTTAACTTACTGTAAACAGTTACTGATGAATAAAAGTGCAACACTCAGCACCTGACATCTATTATATCATTGAATAAAAGATGAAAAACGTATAAAATCCATACATAAAAGATCAATCTACATTGTAACTTGCTGCACTTCCTATTTTCGAAAGGAAAAAGGAAAGGCAAATCTAAGCAAAAACCAAAGGCCCAACAAAAATGCTACTGACAACGAGGATAGCGTTATAAGATTGTCGCAAAGCCACGTAATCGGGGGATTTGGGGGGGGGGGGGGGGGGGGGGCTGGGATCCAGAGTACTCGAAGAGAGGAACAATATATTCAACAGGATGAAGGATTTATGAGCTATAGCATCGTTGAAAAACTAAATAAGTATGCATATTATGCCTTGTGAGGACATGATCATGTAATAGGTGCAGCTCGGTATGCTGCAAGCCGACTAATGTGTGACACATACGACTCAACATTGTTTTTAGTACCAGTCGTTCGAGTGACGTACTTCAAGGCTGAACATGTGCAGTATTGGAAAATTGATTTATATGCACGTGTCATTGGTTCACTGTCTGCACAGAAATTTTCGGAGATCCTTTTCCCCACAAAGCACAGGAGGGAAACATAGGAAGATATGTAATGTTATTGAATAAGGGAGGATAAGCTGGACCGATAGCCGCAAGTTCCAACATCTACGAAATGCACAAAGACACTTATGCACAGATACAGACGCAGCACGCTGACACTAGACACATCAAACCATATTGCTACAAAATTCAGCAATTTCACCAGATAAAGCTTTAAGTCAAGATACTAGGTGATCAATCGCATGGACGCTGAAAGCAGTTGGCTATGGGGTTCATTCAAGAAACGCCACACCCAGTGATCGTTCCATAACGTGTTATCGCAGGAGTCCTCCTAATGAGAAATTGTTAAAAATGTACACTGGTAATTTATCTTATTAGGATCCTGAAATGGCATCATGTTCGCCACTGCTACCCTCGAGACTTCAAAACCAAAACATACAAACCAGCCTCTCTTACCATTATTCATGCATGCTTTGTATCAAAATATACAAACCAGCCGCTCTTACCATTATTAATGCATGCTTTGTATCAAGGTATATCTTTGTTTAGTGTTACATTGTGACGCTTACAAAATCTCAGAGCATGAAAAAGAACTGAAATTCACGACATCGCGAAACTATATTTCTTTCAGTCTCTCCGATGGTAACCGTCTTAATAGAGAAAAGACGGAGAGATGATCAGCAGCACACCAATGGCACTGCAGAATAGCTATACCCTATCTTCCCCGGGGGCAACACATGAGTAGCGAATGTTACGTCGAATGAAGCATGTTAAAAAGCTTATAATTACGATGATTAAAATAACCATCAACGCATATCCGATAGTTCCATTATGAAACGCCATCGGGTATGCAGATGGAGATAGATTGGTCACGGGCCCTGCGGCACTGCGGTTTTCCCAAGAAAGAAACCTGCAGTAGTACTAATCTGAATACGACAGACTGGGTACGTCTCTGTGGCGTAGTGGAAGCCGATGAAAGGCTGCAGAAATGATAAGGAGAGTAGAAAAGCTTACGAATTAAGGTATGGACAAAAGTAATAACAATTTGCAGACATAAGTGTGTGCGTCTGTGTGTGTGGAAGAAGAAGCGTGCATTTAAAAGCAGCTAACTATTTGTAAAGAAGTTGCAGGTTACTGAATCATAGCGTTCGCTTCTCCCCTGGAGTAGCCGAGACTTCAGCACCTGTGGATTTTCCTCCGGGCTCAGAAAATGCTGTTTGCGATTCCCACGACAAGCATATAGAAAATAGTACGCATATTAAGACCTGTTGCTTAACAAGGTTATGAGACAGTAAACTCGGATATTCCTTACCTCGCTCTACAATAAAGGAACCGTATGCTTGTGGTTCAAGGAAGACGATCCGTAGAATTTCGGACGCTTCTTGCAAGGGAACTTAATGTTACTCGATGAGATCGAAAAATCGCATGGCTGATACGCGTCAGAAGAAAAGTCATTGTTAGAAGCTCGAGCATAAGAATGCAGACAGACAACCATACGGAAACAATCTCTTTGTGCTTAGGATTAAGGAGAGCAGAAAGCCTTCATCCACATTGAAAGACAAGAAACCAAAAAACCATATCTGTGCGTACGATCAAACAAAAAAGAAAACCTTGACTGCAAAAGTAGGGAGGCCAACCCCATGGCAGTGAGGAAAAGAACTATTTGCCATTTGCTGTTTAGATACGTTCTTGCTTCATCTGCTCAATGGAAGAATCAACGAATGCACATAGGTTATGAATAGAGCCCTTCAACACGTTGAAAGCCTAATGTGCAGGAATCAGTCCTCCAATATGGAACATAATTGATCCTTAACTTCGAGGAAGGTGTCATTCAACACATCATCGCAAAAGAGGATGACAAGAAGATTGAAAATTAATGATCAACCTAAATGCTACCACACGGTGTGAAATTTATGTCAAACCCATCCTCGATATGCTTATGAAGCTCTTGAATTAGCACGTTAGAAAGTTAAAAACAAAGTGTTTCATCGGAGGAAGATTAAGTTATACACACACACATCTCTCTCTCTATATATATATATCTATATATCTATATATATATATATATATATGTGTGTGTGTATATATATATATATATATATATATATATATATATATATATATATATATATATATATATATATATATATATATATATATATATATATATATATATACACACACACCCACACACACATTTTGCACTTACTAATGACAACGTAGACATAGTTGAGGGAATATTAATGCCAAATTGCTATGCTAAGTATTTTGTGTAGACCCATGAGCATGACCCAAGTACACATGTAGATATGCACACACAAGAGATATCATGCACACGGACAAACATGCAAGAAAGATTCACTAACAAACAAGAAAATGCTAAGAAAACTCACAAGCTTGATTAAGAAGAGAATCAAGAACAAGCAAGAAATTACATGTGAAAAAAGTGAAGTTGTTCACACTCTTACTTCTGCCCTAATTAAAAAAATAAGTCCTAAACCCTCATTTGGTGTCCAATTCGAGTGCAAAGAAATCCTAAGAGAAGCTATTGTCTTCACGAAAAGAGTTGAAAATTGCAAGGGCTCCTTGCCATGCACAAATGTGGAGTACTTTATATGAAATGGCATTTGAACATATTTAGTAAGGGTGGATTCCTATACAGGCAAGCTTGAACGTGATTTTAGGAAATTTTGATAGCCCACTTGACTCTTGCTTTTCCTGCACATGTTGGTCTTTCTTGTTTGCTTCAAATCATCAAATCTTGGCCATCTTCTTCCTCTTGATCCTTCAAAACCCAATGGGTGACTTTCCACATCCAACACCTCCCCTCCTTCTAGAATCTATCATCTTTGGCAAACAATTGGCACATCTATTGATCTATGGGAACTGTGGGCATTGAAGCACGTTTGGATTGATGAGTTCCTAGAAAACAACATAGTACACACATTGCATGTGATATTTCTTGTTTTTTTTGCAAAATTATGGGCATGCTACTTAGTGTAGTGCATGGAAGAAAAACAAAGAAAGGTGCCTCGTGCACGACCCTTTAGGGGTGACCCTACGGAGGCCTACTCTAAAATACAAATGAAAAGAAATGGTGCAAAAATGAAAAATGTGTCTAACATAAGATGCTCCATGGATAGCTTTTGATAAAGCATCATATTCCAAGAATTGGAGGGATTTGACTAGGGGATGCTTGATGTTGACTTGGGTCTGATAATAGTGGCGTTATTGAGTATGTTGTTGAGCTTGATAGTTGAATCCTATATGTTATTGTGTAACATAGTGTTAATGTGTAGCATTATGGGTGTTGAAGTATTTCGATGAGCAATGCACCACAATGCGCTCTCCTTCTCACAAGCTCCACGCCGATATCCTCAGGGTAGAAATCTGAGCTCCTGTGGCCGCACACGGTACTACACACAGAGACTGCAGAATACATAGAAAACATAGTACACAAGGAGCATGAAGACAAACTTCTTAGGTCTTACGAATGTGCTCGAACTTACAGTCTGTGGCTGACTAGGCCACTATATGTTTTATTAAAGAACATATACAAAGAAGTGTCCAGTGGCCATTTGGCCTTTCACATGGACACTAACGGTAACAATCTCCCACTAAAGGCCAATATGGCCAAAGTAACTATGGGAGAAAAATAAAGAATGATAAAGGATACCGGAGTGTAAGTATACAAACTATACCTCCCACCTGATGAGCATGTTACACAGTGTACAAGTGACCGTGTAAGATCATGAATCAAGTAACCCCCATCAAGTGACAACAATGTCGAAAGCGATCTTGTGGTAGAGCTTTAGTCAAAGCATGTGCAGCGTTATCTCGAGTGTGAAGCTTCTCAAGAATAATGCGCTCAGTGACTAAGCAATCTCCAATGAAGTGACACCTCACCTCACTATGCTTGGTCTTTGCATGATAGACCATATTCTTAGCCAAAGCAATGGCAGTCTGACTATCACTGAGCAAATGAGGTACATGCTGAGGTAAACCCATATCACAAGCAAGACAAGAAAGCCACAACGCTTCCTTACATGCCTCACTTGCTGCAACATACTCTGCTTCTATGGTGGAAACAACTATACATTCTTGAAGATGAGATCTCCAAGAGATAGCACCTCTAGCAAAATGAAAAATGTACCCTCATGTAGACTTACGATTATCTACACAACCAGCATAGTCAGAATCTATGTAACCAATAATGGATGCTTTCCCTCTACCTAAGCATAGACACTTGTCCTTAGTTCCACTCAGATATCTTAAAATCATCTTGACCACTTCCCAATGTTTCTTGCGAGGATTAGACATATATCTGCTTACAACTCCCACTGCAAATTCAATGTCTGGTCTTGTAGCTACAATACCATACATGAGACTACGAACAACAGACTGATAGGGAATTTTGGTCATGAATTCCTTTTCCTCATCTGATTTGGGGCAATCATCCTTACTCAATTTTACACATGTGGGTACGGGTGTACTCAATGCCTTTCTACCCTGCATATTGAACCTGTGAAGTACTTTGGATATGTACTCACTTTGAGACAAGTATATGCATCTTGTGCTCCTATCACGAGTAATGCGGATGCCAAGAATATGTTTGGCATTCCCCAAATCCTTCATATCAAATGTCTGACTCAACTTCTTTTTGAGAATTGACAAATCATAAGAGGACTTCCCAGCAATCAACATATCATCGACATAAAGTATCAAGCTGCCATCTAAGCATCTCTTTGTGTAGAGAGAACGATCCTCATTGCTTCGAGAATAGCCTTGAGACTTCATAAAAGCATCAAACTTTTGATACCATTGTCTAGGGGACTCTTTAAGTCCATACAAGCTCTTCTTAAGCTTACAAACTAGACTTTCCTTGCCAAGAACTACTTAACCCTCTGATTGTTCCATATAGATCTCATATGTAAGATCTCCATGCAAGAAAGCAGTTTTCACATCCATTTGGACTAGCTCTAAATCCTCCATTGCAACGAATCCAAGCAACATGCACAGGGTAGTCACCTTGACCATTGGAGAGAAGATTTCCTTGAAATCAACACCATGTTGTTGCTTAAAACCCTTCGCAACAAGTCCTCCTTTATACTTTGGAGAAGCACTATCTGATGTGAATTTCAACTTATATACCCATTTTCATGGTAAAGCTTTCCTACCATTTGGAAAAGGTACTAAATCCCAAGTACCATTCTTGTGAATAGAATCCAACTCACTCTTCATGGCACACTCCCACTTGACATGATCCTTTGTCTGCATAGCCTCTTTGTAGCAAGAAGGCTCATCGACATCTGTTAGCATAACAAAATCTAAACATGGAACATATCTATTAGGTGGATGTGAGACACGTGCAAAGCATCTCAATGGTTGTTGAACAGGAAGATATGCAGACTAATCTGAATGGACATTCTCTTGAACATCCCTATGTGCAACATTTTTATGCATGCTAACCGGAGAACTAGTATCCTCAAACACCAGTCTTGTCACTTCAACCTCCTTAATGGGCCGTTTATGCATCTTAGACTCATTGAAAATGACATCACTACTTCTGATCACTGATCGTGTTTCAGGATCCCATAAGCGATATCCAAATCATCCTTCTCGACCATATCCAAGAAAAAATGCATTTCTTTGACTTATGGTCCAACTTTTGTCTAAGATTCTTGGTATATGAACATATGCTTCACACCCAAAAACTCGAAGATGATCATAATATGGTGGCTTCCTTGTCCATAACTCTTGTGCCACTTTCAAACCTTTGGCAGTCATCTGTTCCATCAAGCTTATGTTTTAGCTTGTATACCCATTTAGTGAGAATGGCCTTTTTGCATGGAGGCAAATCACATAAAGACCAAGTACCATTCTTCATAATAGCATCATATTCTGATTGCATAGTAGCCATCCAATTTCTGAAATTTGTGTGTCATCAAAAGAAAGAGGCTCATTCTCATCACAAAGACTAGAGGAAGCCATTGCATAACGATCCAATGCAAAGGAAGCACTACGAGAGCATAAACGGGTACAATATGACAAAGGTGCATCTAATTTGCTATCTTGCAAAGTGTCCACTAGCCACTCAGGCATAGTTTTAGTGTCTTCTACATCAATCTTCTCATCCACAACTGCATCATGTAAATCTCAGTCCATCATGAATGGAATGATCTACATTATCATGCAGAATAATTGACATGTTCTATTTGGACTAATATTCCCACAAAAAAATAGAGAATAACTCCTTGAATTTTAAGGCATTTGGACCCCCTTTTAGCATCAATTGAAGAGTAGAAGAAAATTTTGATATGAATCTAGAAGACCATTAAGAATAGTCTGCACAAGTGACCTATCTAGTAGGACTTCATTAATAGACATCTATTACTCCTTCAAATCTTTGATATTTCACAAAAAGCTTTCCACAAGAATCTCCTTCATTCACATGCTCACTCTCCAACTATTTTTGGAGGTAAGCAACAAGAGCCTCATTTCTTGCCTAGTATAAAGTTGTAAGTGTATCCCAAACATCCTTTGCTATTTTCCGAAAGTGAATGTGAGGGATAATGGAATGTTTGACGGACAAAGCTATCAATGCATGTACCTGAGCATCTCTACCATCCCAAAAAAGTTTCTCTATCGTAGGTGCAATAGGAACCAGAACACGAACATGAATTTGAAGATCATCATCTTCAATGCCATCTGTATCACGTTTAATAACTATATTTGTAAGTGTAGTAAGATTTTTTTCAACACGTTGCACAATATTCCATGCATGAAGCATCATATATGCCCACAATGGGTAATTAATACCATCCAACTTATCCTCAATAGCCAACATATATAACAAATCATTGCTTTTAGTCCTACTAGTTGACTAAATACCCTCATGCAGGAGAACGACTGTATAAGTTGAGCAAACACACTCTCTTGAGCTCTATTAAAGCTATAATCGACTTTGAGGCACTTGTAGTGTTGACCTAAAAACAATGTATATGTTTGGCACAAAAGGACAAAATTGCCTACATAGTCATTGCAATACTGCGTTTGGAGGCCAAAACATGCTCAGCTCAAACATTTGACACCATTAGGGAAAAAAGTGAACCTTGTATGGGCCTTTTCGATTAAGGAGTGATTAGTGATGGACCAATCAAAAGAGGGTGGTGGCTACAATCTGTACCCTATAAATTACTAGGGTGAAGGGGGAAGAGGGGACAAGATTTCCCTACCTTTAGGGTTTTCTTCTAGAGAGAGAAGAAATCTCGTAATTAGACTAGGATCAAAAATTCAAATTTTTTAAAAGTTGTAAAACTCATCATAATACCATTAAATGACCCCTTATCACTTTTCAGGGTCAACAACATTATTTTTGACTTCTAATTAAAATCTGTTAGCTGTCGGATTGGCAATTGTAAAGTCTGAGTTTTCAAATTCCGCACGAACCGAAAGATCGTTGCGTAGATGTTGTAACCTTCTTATAAATTAATGAAAAGAGACGCTTCGGTGACGACCAGAGATCACCAGACTGTCTGTCTGGGTGATATGTCTGCGTAGTTTCCGCGGTGTGTTTGAGAACTCTGAGTTATTTTGTGTCTTTCTGTTCTGTTTGATTATCTGCACTTGTACGGTACAGATCGAGTTACTGTTATTGTCTCTGTTGTTTATAGTAGTTTGTGTTTGGGTCAGCTCTTTAAGTTAGATAAGTAATTCTGTATTTCGATACTGAAATAGTGTCTACGCTGTATGTTGAGAGCGCGTCAACTGGAGTGTATTCGGTAAGATTTTGGAAGAGTCTGATTACAAACAGTAAGATTGTAAGAACGTAACTAGAGTCTTGATAAGTAATTCGTATTGACAGAGATTCTTAATGTTAAAGTATGGTCATGTGAGTGAGTTGATTTGGGAAAATCAAGTATAGGACCTTTGTTTAACAGACCCCTTCCACTCCCAAGAACCCGAATAGAGTTTAAACGCGTCTCTGACGGCAAGACAAGCGTTTAACACTGGCGCCGTCTGTGGGAAAGTGGCACCAGAAGGTGGCAACAAATTGTTGTAAATTGATTGTGAGAAAGAATCCATAGATTGTGAATCAACTGAGCGGTAGAAGTAGAAAGTATTGTAAAAGTGATATATGCCGGTTACTCAGTCCGGCGAGTCATATCCAAAGTATAGACAGCCTTGGGTGGTACCAAATTTGCGAAGGACACCCCCAGGAGGAAGAAGCACAGATCGGTTAGGCTTGGTAGTCGAAGAAGCAAAGAACGTTAGTAGCAATTCCGATAGCATTCCGACGGAATATTCTGTGATTCCGGTGGATTCGGTGAAAGTTCGACACAGTCTGCAGAAATTTCAGAGTCTACAGAGGATAGGAGTGTGTTATCCAAGGAAATCACTACTGGTGAAAGAATACTTGGGATTGAAGAAAGTTCCACTAATTACGGTGGAAGTTCGGTCCCAGTTGCAGAAAATTTAGATTTTTCTGGTGACAATGTTTTACTTCCCGGTGAATCTTCATTTCGGACACCATTGTTTGGCCTCAGTGTGCCTACATTTGATACCCAAGAAGAGGATTCATTATTTGAATTGAAAATCCGTACGAGGCTGAACGAGATTTTCACGTCGCAAATTGAGCAAGCTGATCATCCAGAAGCTGAAAGACCGGAAACATCCCCTCAGAACTCAAGGGATAGTAATAGTACCACTACTAGCACCATGAGTGGACAACATCAACAACAACAACAACAACATCAACAACAACCGCCGCTTCCACTCCGGCCGGTTCCAACAGGAGTAATGTACACTAAATTCGGTGCCCGTTGCCCATGTACGCACCTTTGAGATAAGTTACGCAGTGCTTAACCATCCACCTGATCCGGCATATAAAGCCATTGTATTGCAGTCTACATTAGTTAATGAAGTAGCAAGATGGCTTACAGAATATGATTTTATTATGAAGCAGTAAGGGATGCATTTCTATAGAGATTCCGGATGAAGAAAAATCCTCCCAAAATTTTTTATTATCTGCAGAACAACAAACAGAAGATGCACCAAACCGTGCAGGAATATGCAACCCTATTTCCAACTCATTTGAGGCAACTACCGCCAGCCCATGCCAACCTACCGAATGATATCATCACTCAATGTTTTATTAATGGTTTGACTCCGCAACTTAGACAGATTAGGATCACACGCTGTGTGGGAGCTATGACATTAGATGCGGTTATTGCAATGGCCTTGCAACTCGAGCATAAGGTTGGAGGTTTTACCGAAGATGTGAAATGGTTAAAAGCCAGTAAAAATGCTGTAGAAGATCCGGCTAAACAGATGTACTGCACCAAATGTAAGAATCCTGGGGATACTAGTGCTACTTGTGCACTTAATCAACTATATTGCGCTATTTGCAATATTACCGAACATTCCACCGAAAACTATGCCTATAATGCCAAAGTGTAGGGAACAACAACAATAAATGCCATTATACAGGAACCAGGACAGCCTGCCACTCACTATGTACCTCCTCAGATGAGAAACAACCAGCAGCAAGGATACGGAAATTATCGGGGATAGAGGAATAATAACTACAATGCAAACGGCTGGCAGACAGGTACATCGCAGGAAGGTGCTGCTTTGCAACCCCCTCGTTGTCATTTTTGCGGCGAATTAGGACACATTCGAAGATTTTGTAAAGATGCAGCTGAATATGATCAGAGGAAGAAAGAGCGCCAGAACCCAATGACGAATATGGTTCTTATCTCACCCTTAGAAACACAAGCTGCAGTAGTTCAGACCAGATCCGGAAAGCCACTGCAACCAGCAGCTAAAGTGTTTGAACCAGGCATACGTGAACAGAAAAGCATGTATGACAAAGCTAGCCAGTGGACCACCACAGAACCTCCCGTGTTCCGAGATCCAATTCTGGTGACACAAGTTTCGTTGCCAAGGGAAACGGCGCAGGAACAAGAGTCAATCCTAGTAACCGACGCATCATCTTCAGAATCAGTAAAAAGTACAAATCAAGCAGATCAAGCATGGGAAATTTTATCTAAGGCATCCATTACTCTTCCTCTTGGACAGTTGCTTGCATTAGTACCAAGAGTTCGGCAACAATTCCAGCAGCAGTTCAGTTCTGCGTCTTCCTGCATTCCAGCGACAGCAACGGTACACCCGGAAACTGACTTTACGGTGGATCATTCGGTCCCCTTAATTACGGTATGGTACAAAAATCATAAGATTACACAAGTACTAATTGATGGTGGTTCCGGTGTAAATATAGCCACTGCAACACTTTGTAAAAAGTTAGGATGGACGAAAATTGAGCCTGTCCAGTTTTTTGTTAGAATGGCCGACCAATCCCGAGTCCACCCAGTGGGACTCGTACGGAATGTCCCAATAACTTTGCAGGGTACAACTTTTAAGATGAATTTCGTAGTTTTAGAACTACCGGAGTCTAGTCTTGATTAAATCTTCTTTTTGGCTGTCCTTGGTTGAAACAAGCTAAGGTTATACAGGATTGGTCCGCACAGGAACTCACTTTCAAAGACAATAATCGTAAAATTGTTGTCAAATTAGATGCTATTCAGCCCTATGAATTACATGCTAGACCTTATGTGGTAGAACCAGTTCACATGTTAGATGGTTTATCTGATGATGAAGAAGAAGAATTTTTGAAAAATAACATAGATTTGATTCCCTTGGGGACTGTAGATTTGCAATCCGTTGTAGATAACTGGAATCCGACAGTTTGTATGGTAATGCCTGTGACCGAAGAAGTAGAGACAGAAGATACTGCTGCAAAGGATGAAGCTGCTATACAACAACTTTTACAGTCAGTCGATGATTTAGGAAAACCTCCTCAACTCTATGTTCCTGAAGATCAGTTGATCACCTATAATTTAGGAGATGAAGTACATCCGCGACCTATTAAGATAAAAGAAGGATTGTCTGAAGTATTTCAAGCAGATTTGATCCAGCTTCTTCGTGAGTTCTCTGATGTTTTTGCATGGGATTACGGTGACATGAAGGGTCTGGACCCTCGCATCTATCAGCATCGGGTTGTACTTAAACCAGAAGCAAAACCAATTAAACAACCTAGCTATCAGATGAATCCTAACTATGCAGCACAGGTCAAGGTAGAGCTTGATAGGTTATTAAAAGTCGGATTCATCGTACCAATAGAACATGCAGAATGGATATCTCCGATTGTTATTGTTCCTAAGAAAAATAAGCAGCTTCGAATATGTGTGGATTACCGGAAATTGAATGCAGCCACGGTGCCTGATCCGTTTCCTCTTCCATTTCTTGACACAATGCTAGACAGAGTAGCAGGACACGAAATGTAAACCTTTTTGGACGGTTACAGTGGGTATAATCAAGTCAGAATGGCTGAACAAGACATACTGAAAACCGCTTTCATTACCAATTGGGGTGTTTTTGCTTGCACAGTTATGTGGTTTGGATTAAGAAATGCTCCTAGTACTTTTCAGCAATGCATGCAGGAAATCTTCTCACCCTATCTTACTTCTTTTATGCAAGTATATCTAGATGATTTCTCTTTATTCGGTAAAACCATTAATGTTAAGCGGGTAGGTATGGTTGATAAATCAAAGACGAGGGCATCTGATCCCTGATTAATGCTGATGAAATTCAGAAAAATCTAATGCGCATGCTGAAATACCTTTATTACTATCAGTATTATGCTCAAAATTTTATTAGTCAATTTGATTGCTAAATATGGTATGGCTGCGTATCGAGCAATCCAAAATTCTATGGTTTTAACCATGTACTCTTTGGTTGGTAAGTAATTACGAGGTGGACTGGGAAGTAGTGGATAATTGAGCCA
Organism: Ceratopteris richardii; assembly: GCA_020310875.1. NCBI lineage: Eukaryota > Viridiplantae > Streptophyta > Polypodiopsida > Polypodiales > Pteridaceae > Ceratopteris > Ceratopteris richardii. The sequence goes on from CM035417.1 coordinate 4,134,236, forward strand.
CTGATTATTTATGCTTCCTTGGTGCTATCCATCCCAAAATTGCATCCAGAAGTGTGGTCTGGGCACTGGGCAAAAAGATGGGTTGACTTGAAGTATATAAGGTGCCGATTCCCATTGTACCTGTAGTGTAGGATTCTTCTCCAAAACTTTCCTTCTCCATATAGGATCCGCTTTGTCAAATTCCTCTTGTGTATAGGTAAATGTGTGCATGCTGAACTGTAAGTTGCTATCTGGATCTTTATTTGTAGTGGTCTTAATGTATTGGCGTGTTTGTTCTTTGAGTAATCCATATGGTACATTGAAGGGTTTCATTACCTGTTCCCGATTTTTGCTTTCAATCTTTGCTTCTCTCATGACTTTGATCACTTGATCTTCAAAATCTTCAGTAAGTTGGGACACCAATAGTGCCCGCTCATTTCGGCTTAGTTCTACAACAACCCGAGTATATCGTTCAATGTTGGTCTCGATTTCCTCCCTTATCGGTGAATGATGTAGGGGGGGAGAAAGAGGAAGTACCTCAGTCTCCTCAGTAGCCGCTGTGGAGTGTGGAACTACTAGTGTCCCCTCTTTGACCTACTGTACTGGTTGACCTTACAATTGCTTTATTAATTCATCCTTCTCTTTAATTTCTTATGTGGCTTTCATAATCGTTTCCTTGTTTTTGAGGAGCTCCTCTCCTATAGGAGCAAGCTGATTAACATCTTCATTGCATTGTACTATATATTGATTTTCTACCATTTTCCATTTCTTTCTAAGCTCTACAATGTCGTTCATGTACCTTGTTGCCCAATCTGCTATGATGGCTTGCTCCTGCTTTAGCTGATCTTCATACTTTGCTATCCGCTCTTCTAGTGCTTTTCTGTTGGTTTGTCATGTCACGAGCTTCGATCGGTTGGTTGCACAAAAGGGCTGTCATTAGCTCTTTATTCCTGTTCCCTAAATTATCAGCCTCATCCATGTACACCTTGATTTGAGATTCAAGGATTTTGCTTCTAGCATTCATTCGTGCTTTGTCTGCTTTGCTAGCCTCATATTTGCTTTGTAGTTCTTTTAGTTGTTCTTTTAGCTTCTGATTTTCCGTTTATAGTGTGTTGCATTGATGCTTGGCCTCTTGGGCTTCTACCTCTTTCTCTACTAAGATATTTTGTGCTTGACTTAATTGGGCAGATAGATTCTCACCTATTTCTTGAAATTTATTCTTCTCGCACATTGCTTTGTCATAGTCAGCATCAGCCTCAAGCATTAGCTGTTGAGTATCCATGGCAGTTTGTATCATTTGTTGTACTACTGACTTGTGATGAGCGACATCTACGTTCAACCATGTTTTTGGAATGCTTGGTGCTTCCCCTGTTCGTACATATTTTCCTTGCTCCACATGTATGGTCTCGTTATTCGGTTGCCATACTTGGATCTGTACTTCATGGTTTATTTTCTTCTCTTCCTTATTGGTAGATTTTGTGGCACTCCCTTGAAATGTTACATCCATCGGGGATGGTTCTGCTCTGACCCTTATTGTTGTGAAGGGTTCCGATTCTTCAACTGTGTTTTTGACCTTTTCTTCCTTGGGATTCTTGAACAGGACTTCTCCCGCTAGAATAGTCTCTTTGATCTGGATGTCGGATGCTTCATTCAATTTGATAACATGGACGCCTTCTTGATATGTGACTTGCTTTGTGATGTCCTTGATATTGTCATCCAACGTTCGATCTCTCTTTGTGTCTTCCATGCCAAAGTCATCATTCACTTGATTCAGTTCTTCCCATTGGCCATCGTCTCTTGAATCACTTCTAATATCTACATTTAGCATAGAGGTCTCTTGTTCTTCTTGTATGTCTGATGATGAGCTTGAGTTCATCAATCCCAATTCTCTATATCTGTGAACCTTGGTCAGCCTCTTTTGTTGTTCCGAGTCTTGATGGGCTTGTTGGTAGTGGTGCCCTTGCACTGATAGGTTTACCTGTCCTTCCATGTACTAGTGAGTAGCTTCCATTGCTCTTGTCAATTCTTCTTCCGTAATAGGTCGATTGTCTTCAAGTCTAGTCCTTGGAAGTACATGTGCTTGCTTTGTAGCTGGAGCTTCTGCTTTTGCCTGCATCATTTCCCGTAGCCTTTTGGTACCTCTCATTCTTGGCTGGGAGCTCGTTTCTGCTTCATTTACAATCGTGACTCCCTTCTTCTTTCTGGGAACTGTAGCAATCTTTGCATATTTGGCCATTGCTTCTGATGACTGCATCTCTTTCAGATGTTCCCTAATGCCCAAAGCATGATAGATCAATATGGTTAAGGCAATTCTTCCATTTAGGAACTTCTTATGATTCCACTATTTCTTTGCTTCAAAGAGTCGTTCTTGAATGTATGGAGTCTTGTTAACTTGATTCCCTATCTGTTTGATGGCATGGGATAGCATTTGCACAATGATCTTCTATGGAGTAGTATATCTGTGCATGTTGGGAAAACAAAAGTGTTGGTGAATGAGCTTGACCTCCTCCTCTATGTCAATACGATTGATACCTATGAAGGTTCTGGTCTTCGCTCCTTGACTCTCTCTCCTCTTTCAAAATCGTATTCCCGTCCTTTTCCCATCCAAAAGCTTCCTTAATTAGGTCGTGTGTGAATTGTATAATGACCCACTCTCCTGCAACATCTAGAACTCTAGCCTCAGGTACCAATGGATCATGCAATGCCGGCTGCAAGGTGTTCATGATTTGTGTACAATGCTCGATGTCCGGTTTGTATATAGGGAGTTCAAAGTATTTATGGATACCAGCTTTCTTCATAATGTCCACCATCGATGGAAGTTCATGCACTACTTTGAATTCTTGGGACAATATGGGGAACTGATGATCAGTGTCCATGATTTTAATTGTCACTAGGAACAAATAATCCCCTGCCTGTTGATCTTCCCTAAATCAGTGACCTTTTGCTTTAATCATGCTTTGTAGAGGGAATTCCAACACCTCTTGAATGGTTGCTTTAGAGTCCTCAGAAGCCATCTGCACTCGTATGAAAAGAGCATTAGCTTCCTATAGAAGACATGTCTTTAGTGATGTGTGTTGTTGTTGGAACTCAAGGTCAAGCACAAGCATGGAAGCACATCAGAAAGGTGGACACACACAAGAAGAAGGAGTAAGTAGGGAGCTCCAAGAAGTACATGTCAAATTATCAGAAGAATCCTCTAGAAAATAGTGATTTCCATCATTAAAACCATTATAAATACCATTTTCTATTTTTGTAGCTCCATTTTGTGCAAGCCGAGTAGTCCTCGAGCTTGAGGAGCATTAGAAGTATCATCCTACCAGTTTTCATAATTTTTAGACTCCGTTTGAGCCTTCAAATAAGCCCTAGAACCTAATTTTTAACTAGGCCGGACACTAGGTCTGGACAGGGCCAAAACTAGTCTAAAAACTATAAAAAGAGCTAGAGAGCTCATTTTTGAGGTTAGCTTCTTGTAGATTTCAGCTTTGTAATAGATTTCTTTTGTAATCAAGTCCTTCCATTGTTCCTCTCTTTGATCTTACCTTGTGCACGTGTGTGTGTATGTGTGTGCATGTTTGTGTGCTTTCACTCACGCACTTGTGCCTTCACTTGCTCGTGGTCTTCATACCGGTCCTCACGTCTCCGCGGATTGACAAGTAATGGAGGTGGTGCTTATGCTTGAGCTACACCAAATTTTGGCGCCGTTGTCGGGGAGAGAGCTTCGAGGACGAGCGTTGTGATGGTAAGATCATAGATTTGCGACGTTGGAAGGTAAAATTATCAGAAGAATCCCCTACAAAATAGTGATTTCCATCATTAAAACCATTATAAATACCATTTTCTATTTTTGTAGCTCCATTTTGTGCAAGCCGAGTAGTCCTCGAGCTTGAGGAGCATTAGAAGTATCATCCTACCAGTTTTCATAATTTTTAGACTCCGTTTGAGCCTTCAAATAAGCCCTAGAACCTAATTTTTAACTAGGCCGGACACTAGGTCTGGACAGGGCCAAAACTAGTCTAAAAACTATAAAAAGAGCTAGAGAGCTCATTTTTGAGGTTAGCTTCTTGTAGATTTCAGCTTTGTAATAGATTTCTTTTGTAATCAAGTCCTTCCATTGTTCCTCTCTTTGATCTTACCTTGTGCGCGTGTGTGTGTATGTGTGTGCATGTTTGTGTGCTTTCACTCACGCACTTGTGCCTTCACTTGCTCGTGGTCTTCATACCGGTCCTCACGTCTCCGCGGATTGACAAGTAATGGAGGTGGTGCTTATGCTTGAGCTACACCAAATTTTGGCGCCGTTGCCGGGGAGAGAGCTTCGAGGACGAGCGTTGTGATGGTAAGATCGTAGATTTGCGACGTTGGAAGGTAAAAAAATTGTCATTTTTGTTCATTTTCTGATTTTTCTTCTTCATCTTCTTCTTCATCATCATCTCCACCTTCTTCCATCTTCTTCTTCATGGAAATTTCTTGTTTTTTAGTGGATTTTCAGCATTTTCATACCAATTTTTCATGCATTATTGTGTGGGAAGGAGTTAGGAAGTGCAAGGGAGAACAAGCGCCTGTGTTTTTCATGATTTTCTGCTCATACGGAGCTCGCCATTGCTCGGCGCTCAAAAATTCGAAGTTCCCGCCAAAAAACGCGATTTTGTGATGAAAATCGCGATTCTGTGAAAATTCAAATTTTTTTGAAAATCACGATTTTCTGTTTCCCGCCTAAAAGCTTGCTGAAAGAATCACGATTCTGTGGTCATTCTCAGAATCGCGATTCTGTGGTTGTGATCAAAATCGCGATTCTCACAAATCACGATTTTCAGCCAAAAACACGATTCTGTGAGAACACGATTCTCTAAAACACGATTTTGTGAAAACACGATTCTCTGAGAAAAAATCACGATTTTCATGTCAAAAAACACGATTCTGTGAACCACGATTCTGTGAAAACACGATTCTCTGCTCAAAATCGCGATTCTCACAAATCACGATTTTCTTTAAAAACACGATTTTGTGAAAAGGCGATTCTGTGAAAACACGATTCTCTGCTCAAAATCGCGATTCTCACAAATCACGATTTTCAGCAAAAACACGATTTTCAAAACACGATTCTGTGAACCACGATTCTGTGAAAACCCGATTCTCTGCTCAAAATCGCGATTCTCTAAATTTTGAAAACCACGATTCTCTAAGACAAAATCGTGATTTTCATGTCAAAAAACACGATTCTGAGAACCACGATTTTGTGAAAAACACGATTTTGTGATTCACGATTCTGTGAACCACGATTCTGTGGAAACACGATTCTCTGAGACAAAATCGCGATTCTCTAAAACACGATTCTGTACTCAAAATCGCGATTTTCAAAAAAACACAATTCTGTGCTTGTACTCAAAATTGCGATTCTCTAAATTTTGAAAACCACGATTCTCTAAGACAAAATCGCGATTCTCTAGAACATGATTCTCTAAAACACGATTCTGTGAAGACACAATTTTATGAATCACGATCCTGTGAACCACGATTTTGTGAACCACGATTCTCTGAAACACGATTCTGTGCTCAAAATCGCGATTTTTAAAAACACGATTCTGTGCTCAAAATTGCGATTCTTTGACTTCACAGCATCACGATTCTCTGATTTCACACAATCGCGATTCTCTGATTTCACACAATCACGATTCCCTGATTTCACAAAATCGCGATTTTCTCCAAAAGGTCCTGTTTGCCTGTTTTGACCCCCAGGAGCCTGATTTGACATAACTTTTTCATCCAAAGTCCATTTTTTGAGCTCTATAGCTCGTTGGAAAGCTTGTTTCAAATCCTACATGGCCTCAACTTTTTTTATAAGAATAATGCGTTGATTTTTAGATAGGATAATTTGAAGTTGGGCCTCATGTGGGACTAGGAAACCAAGGGGGCTCCAAAGAATTTTTGAGCAATACCAAGGGGGAGAAAAATTGTATCATGGGAAAGAGAAAAGCAAAGAGAGAAGAAAGGGGGCTAAGATGGGAAAAGAGAAGGGAGATAAACATGAAGTGCATGAAATAATCTCACATGAGTGTGAAACATCTAGAGAAAAATTGCAAGGAGTCAAGGAAACGGAGGAAATGTCTAAGGGGGTTGGATCCTTATTTGCAACAAGAGAATATGATAATACTTTTGTGGATATCAGAATAGGATATGACCATAGAAGGTGTAAGACAATAGTTACGCAATATAACACAGGAGCAATAGCAGAGAAGATAACAGATATAGAAGAATCTCAACAATTTTCTACTAGCAGCAAGTACAAAGATGATGGCGTTGTCCACCCGTGCGCTCTCAAGGTAGAGCTTAAATGGTGATCTAGACAACTCTAGATAGGGAGATACAAGGTAGAGGTATGCTAGCTCAACTCAGTGTCTTAGGTAGTGCAGAAGTCATGTATATATAGGATCATGGGTGGCCTGCCATGGACGGCTATACATGGGCGGTAGAGCGTGGGCGGCCACCGCCCGCGTAATTGCCATACACGGCTTAGACTGGTTGAACCGACCTAACAAATATAAATGATTTCTGACTCAGACAGGGAATATTCCATGGAATATTCCCTTTATCGTCGCGCCGGGGGCGCTGCCCCCGGACCCCCACCAGGGGGCCCGCTAGCCCCCTGGGACCCCCCAGCCAGGGGGCCCGCTGGCCCCCTTGGACCCCCCAGCCGGGGCTGCTCACTGCTGCCCCGGACCCCACAATTGGGGACCCTGGTAACTCCCTTTCCTTATAATACCTTACATGGTCCAATATGACCTTCATCCAACATGCAAAGTTGGGATTCCCATCAATTGGGTAATGCACGCTTGGCTTCTCGTCATAAAGGGGGCCTTACAAAATGTGCATACAATCATGAGGGGTAGACATTGATCATATACTAACAGAAGGTTGGGTGTTTATATCAATCCTAATTGTGAGTGGAATTTAATTTATATTGACCTAGTGGTCATTATCTTAGAGAACATTCAACCAACAACTCACTGGATGGTGAACATTATGATTGCATGGGTCAAGTTGTGTTACCCGTTATGGTGGATGATATGCAATTTTTGGAAACATTCTTTGTCATGGATTGTATAGATGAAGACTTGATCATTGGCACCCAAAGGTTCATTACACAAAATCATCAAGAATTTGAGGTGTCTTCTCCACCTATTACCCGTGCTTCTACATATATGTCTATGGAAAATCCTAATGACTATCCACCTTATGATAATTGGGGGCAAAATCATCTTTTCAAAGAGTGTGCTTTTCATGAAAACATTTTTCTTTCTACTCATGTTTTTGAATCTAATCCTTCTTTGAGTAAATCACAGGAAACCTTGGAGAATGGAGAAATGGAGGACTCAAAGTGTTTGGGGGATGTGGAAGACCCTCTCTTCTTGTAAATCTGGATTCCCCTCATGAAACCATAAGCAGGGATGATCTACACTCATATGATCAAGAAAGAGATGATCAAGAAGTACCAGGTATCATTGATGTGGAGAATAATGTCAAATCGATGGTCAATCATGAAAATGCATCACCCATTTGTACATCTAGAGATTCAATGTGTAATACGGATAAATGTGCTGACGAATCTCTAGATCAATCTCAAACCACACAACCCATTGATCCCTTGCATAAGCCTGATGAATGTATAGAAGACCAACCTTTATTGCATTCCCCATGTAAAGATGAGTTTTCTCAAAAAATTCACATAGAAGGCCCCAAAGACCCTTACATCAAGAAACAGAAATCACAATTTCTTGGTAATGTAAAGCAAATTTGGGTGGCCAAGAAATTACTTAGAGCCCAACCAAATCGCACTATGATATGGGTACCAAAGAAAGCCCTTCCACAAAATCAGCCCCCTCACACTAGACTTCAAAATCTATGGTCTAGGCCTACCATGACTTATCTTCAAGAAAGACCACTTCCAATCGAAGGACACAAAGCAATCAAGCCGAAACTCAGAAAGAATCCAGGGGGGGACTTCAAGGCAACAACCTGCACAACAAAGACACCAAGGTGAGGTAAGGGACTAAATCAAGCACAGAGCTCCAAAAAAGATCAAAGAACCTCTTCTACAAGTATATGGGTATGGAAACCAAAAGCATCGATAGGCCCCACAGAACCACAATGCCAACCATAGTGCCAACCATGCCGGATCAAAGCCTCAAGAAAGCATCCAAACATGGAGCCGCCAAAGGAGATCACTAAACAAGCGAAGACCAATCTCAAATGGATCCCTATAAGGAGGAAGTATCAATTGTCATTCGGGGATCCAATGGATACTTCTAACAAAGGCTGCCATAGCATTTGCAAATAACATCGAAAGCCTCGACGAGCGACAACCATGTGGACATGATGCTTAAAGCATATCAGGCCAGAATCCAAGAAGGGCCCAATGCAGCAAATCATGAGAAATGTTACCCTAGAGCCGATCTAGAGATAGAGCGAACAAAGCTTTGTGCTAAAATGGTCGAATTGGCTCAAGCCATGTTTGAGACCAGTCACCTTTTCACTTGCTCTAGCTCCACTAGAACACCATTGCATTTTGATGGTCTGTTAGACAGATTGGAGATATTAATTGCAAAGTCTGGAAAAGGAACCAACTCCCAGGCTAAGGAGAAGGCAAGTGATAGAATAAGCATTCCTCCCCAGGGAGCTTATGTTCCTAACTCTATTGAACCAGACACCTCTTCTTCTATGAATAGGTATTCACCAGAGTTCCTGAGAGAGATCCAAGAAGAGAAGTGGGCAAAGGAGAGTGAAGTCCCTCCTCCCATAGAACTTGTGGATGACGCACATGATCAGTTCCCACAGGACATCCCTTCTATTTATGAAGAACAGGAAAGTGCCCACTCTCATGAGAGGTTAGACTTTGAGTCTAATTCTTTGCAAGAGTTACCACATTTCACAGGCCCGTGGGAAGCAAAGTCCACTTGTATGAGAGCACCCACAATCATGGTAAGAAACGAAGATTCAGTCATACCTAGGAACACGGAGGTAGTGAAGAACACTAAGGTGCAGTGCAATCTCACTTTGGAAGAGCTGCTTAAGGTTAGACCAGAAGTGTGGAAACATGTAGCCAATCAAGTGCCCGAAGTAGCAAAACCGCGTTCCCAGGTAGGATCCCAGAGAATAGTGCCAGAAATACCCTTGGATAAGATAGGAGACATGAGTGAGGGCGAAGAGGGAAACACATATCTCCCCATCACTCATCAGGGCTACACAACCAAGGCCATTTTGGACTCAGGTGCAGGAGTTGCAATTGCTACCACTTCCTTATGGAAACGTTGGGGCAAGCCAGCACTCAGGCCAACGAGAATGAAATTGCAGATGGCCGATGGTCATATTGAGAGGCCCTTAGGATTGCTAGAAGGAATAACTCTCACTACATGTGGTGTTGAGTTCGAGCATACTTTGGCTATCTGTGACTTTAGCAAAAATCAAGCCTATGAGATGATTTTGGGAAGACCATTTATGCGGCAGTTGCAAGTGGTACAGGATTGGGGAACCAATTCCTTGTATTTGTAGCACTTAGGTGTTACAACCAAAGTCAATCTCAAGGATTACTCTCATAGAGATGTCCCTCCTATCCAATGGAACCCCATCCATAGAGCCAAAGATGATACGGAATCGGTGCATTCCATGGGATCAGGATCCTCATGGATGCATGAAGACACTCACTTATGGATGTGTAAAGTGGCAGTGGAAGAGGAGAAAAGAGAAAAAGCCAGAGAGGTAGGTGCGAAGGAAACACATAGATCAGTTCAAGACCCAGCCTATGCACCTGTAGTATTTCCAGACGAAGAATTTGAACCTCACGGCTGGGCAGAAATTCTAGCAACTATGGATGTAGCCATCAATGAAGAGCAATGGACACCCCACTGTGATGAGGATGGCTATGACATTTCTATCTTCTCCATAGAGCCAATCATGGGAGATGCAGTTTTAGAAGAATGCGAACCTAGCCCTGATGCATTTGAAGATGCAAGTGACTTCGATCTAGAGTCAATCATTATGGACCCACCTTTTGCATCAGATGAAGAATACTTCTATGAAGTAGAATCTCAACCCCAGAGGCACGAAGAGCTCACTAATGATGTGAGATTAACCACAAGAGTGACCACTAAGAGTGAAGGAAAGAAAAGGAAGAAGAGAGAAACCGCACCAGAGGAGGAAGATTCCCTGTTTGAGGTCCCTGAAAATTTCAAGAAGTATGCAATAGAAGATAGGAGAGTCATGGTAAGAATGCCAAAACGCAATGCACAAGCAGGAGAGGCCTATGATAACAAAGAAACCACCAAGAAGGTAGTGGTAGCCATTGAAGAAGGAGAAGAGAGGTGCACTTACATAGGACATGACCTCACTGAGGAAGAGGAGCATGAGCTGATAGCTTTGCTAAGAGAGTACAGAGATGTATTCGCTTGGAGCTACAAAGATTTGAAAGGAATGGATCCGGACATATGCTCACATACGATTCCCATGACCACAGAGGCCAGGCCCTCAAAACAAAAGCCATACACATACAATGACTGCCAAGATCAAAGAAGAGATAGACCGCTTGTTTGAAGCTGGATTTATCTATGAAATTGAGCACACTCAATGGGTATCCCCCATTGTAGTGGTGCCCAAAAAGAACGGCAAATTACGAGTATGCATTAACTTGAAGAAGGTTAACACAGCCACTATCAGAGATAATTATCCGCTTCCTATCACTGAGCATCTATTAGAAAGGCTACTTGATTGTAGCCCGAAAATCCATCAAGGAAGCTGTACACTTCCTTGCCTGCTACTCTTTCTAAGAGGTGTTCTGTGATGGGAAGCGGATAGTTATCTCGAATTGTGGCTGCATTGACCTTCTTTAAGTTAATGCATACACGTAATTTACCATTCTTTTTGGGCACCACTACAATGGGGGATACCCATTCAGTGTGCTCAATTTCATAGATAAATCCAACTTCAACCAGTCTATCTATCTCCTCTTTGATCTTGGCAGCGTAATTATCATTGTATGTATATGGCTTTTGCTTAGAGGGTTTGGCATCTGAGGTCATGGGGATGGTGTGTGAGCATATGTCAGGGTCCACACCTTTCAAGTCCTTGTAACTCCAAGCGAGCACATCTCTGTATTCTCTTAGCAAGGCTATCAATTCTTGCTCTTCTTCTTCCGTCAGGTCATGTCCTATGTAAGTGCATCTCTCTTCTCCTTCTTCCATGGCTACCACAATTTTCTTTGTGGTCTCTTTGTTATCATAGGCCTCTCCTGATTGTGCCTCTTGTTTAGGCATTCTGATCATGACTCTCCTGTCATCTATCTCATACTTCTTAAAATTTTTTGGGACCTCAAACAAAGATTCCTCTTCTTCTTGTGTGATTTCTTTCTTCTTCCTTTTCTTTCCTTCTTCCTTAGGGGTTACATGTGTGGCTAGCCTTATGTCTTTTGTAAGCTCTCCGTGCCTCTGGGATTGAAATTCTACTTCATAGAAGTATTCTTCATCTGATGCAAAAGGTGGGTCCATAATGATTGATTCTAGATCGGAGTCACTTGCATCCTCAAATGCATCAGGGCTAGGTTCGCATTCTTCTAGAACTGCCTCTCCCATGATTGGCTCTATGGAGAAGACTGAAATGTCATAGCCATCTTCATCATAGTGAGGTGTCCATTGTTCTTCATTGATGGCTACATCCATTGTTGCTAGGATTTCTGCCCAGCCGTGGGGTTCAAATTCTTCGTCAGGAAAAACTACAGGCGCATAGGCTGGGTCTTGAATTGATCTATGTGTTTCTTTTGCACCTACCTCCCTGGCTTTTTCCCTCTTCTCTTCTTCTACTGCTACTTTACACATCCATAAGTGGGTGTCTTCATGCATCCATGAGGATCCTGACCCTATGGAATGCACCGATTCCGTATCATCTTTGGCTCTATGGATGGGATTCCATTGGATAGGAGGGACATCTCTATGAGAGTAATCTTTGAGATTCACTTTGGTCGTAACACCTAAGTGTTGCAGGTACAAAGAATTGGTTCCCCAATCCTGTACCACTTGCAACTGTCGCATAAAAGGTCGTCCCAAGATCATTTCATAGGCATGGTTCTTGCTAAAATCACATATAGCAAATGTATGCTCAAAGTCGACACCACAGGTGGTGAGAGTTATTCCTTCTAGCAATCCTAAGGGTCTCTCTATGTGACCATCGGCCATTTGTAATTTCATCCTCGTGGGCCTGAGTGCTGGTTTGCCCCAACGCTTCCATAGGGAAGTGGTAGCAATTGCAACACCTGCGCCTGAGTCCAAAATTGCCTTGGTGGTGTACTCCTGGTAGGTAATGGGAAGATAGGTGTTCCCTTCTTCACCTTCACACATATCTCCTATCTTATCCAAGGGTATCTCTGGCACTGTCCTATGTGATCCTACCTGGGAATGAGGTTTCACTATCGCTGGTACTTGTTTGGTGACATGGTTCCACACTTCTGGTCTAACCTTGAGCAGCTCTTCCAAAGTGAGATTGCACTCCACTTTGGTGTTCTTCACTACCTCTGTGTTCCTAGGTATGACTGAATCTTCGTTTCTTACCATGACTGTGGGTGCTCTCATACAAGTAGAATTAGCTTCCCATGGGCCTGTGAAGTGGGGTAATTCTTGTAGAGAGTTAGACTCAAAGTCTAGTCTTTCCTGAGAGTGGGTGCTCTCCTGCTCCTCATAAATGGATGGGATGTCTTGTGGGAATTGGTCGCGTGCATCATCCACAAGTTCAATAGAAGGAGGGACTTCACTCTCTTTAGCCCATTTGTCTTCTTGAATCTCGCGTAGGAATTCTGGTGTGAACCGATTCATAGAAGATGATGTGTCTGGCTCCGTAGAGTTAGGCACATAGGCTTCAGGCACATAGGCTTCCTGAGCAGGAATGCTTACTCTTTCACTTGCCTTGTCCTTGTGTTGAGAGGCGGGTTCCTTTTCTGATTGTGCAATCAGCTTCTCTATTCTTTCTAACAGTCCATCAAAGTGCAACTGTGTCTTCGCTGAACTAGAGATATTAAATAGGCGACTGGCTTCAAACATGGTCTGAGCCAATTCCACCATCTTAGCACAAATTTTGGTTCGTTCTAGCTCTAGTTCTGCTCTTGGGTAACACTTTTCATGATCAGTTACGTTTGGCCCTTCTTGGATTCTGGCTTGATATGCTTTAAGCATCATATTAAGGTCTTCGGGAGTGGGATCTGCTAGGATTGATCCTACTCTAGGGGGTGGTGGAAGTAGGTGAGGCGGGTTGGAAGGTGGCGGGTCAGATGGAGTTGGGAATGGTGGAGGTGGGGTAGTGGGAGAGGGAGTTTGAGATGTGAGTTCAGTTATCCTGGCCTTTGTTTCTCTGAGGCTTTCCTCGAGTTCACTCATCTTTTTTGCCCATTGTCTTTTCATTCTTTCACGACTATCCTTCCAAGCTCTAGTCCTTTTCTTTGTCATGCTCTCTGTTTCACTAACATCTGGGCTCTTTTCCTGGCCTACCCCTTGATTTTGCTGCCATGCTTGAGCTCTAGTGATCACTTGCACTGGTGTAGTGGAAGTCACACTCCCTGTGGAGTCTACAACTAACTCAATAACGTTGATGGGAGTGATTTTTGGCATATTATTGGGGTTCTTTGGGCAATCTCGTAAGAGATGCTCCTTTCCACATTCCTGGCAATAGCCCTGGATCGTCACTGATTGGGGTTGTGGAGGTGGAGGCAAGGGACAATCACGAATGAAATGATCTCCCTAACATCTGTAGCATGGTCCTTTGGGGAATGGGGGTCTTACTTGCCTAGGTTGAGGTCTAGGGTTGGGGTTTGCATACATGACGTTTGTGTAATCTGACTCCCAACTAGGTTCATTTGGCTCTTCACTATAGTAGGACTCACCATGTTCTAGAGACTGCATGTAGTAAGCCTGGGGACTATCAACATGTGTAGAATCAAAGCTATGGTCACTCCGGTCACTTTCAGAAAGCAATGGTGTTACAGGGACTATAGCTCTATTCAGGTTCTCTTCTGCAGCTGCATATTTTACTGGGATCACATTAGTAGAAGCAGGTGGTTGCTGTGCTAGCACTGGCTGGGGTCTCAGTTGGTTTTGGTAGGGTTGGTAGGTTTGTTGAGGTCTCACATACTGTTGAGGTGGGTACTGGTTCTGGTATCTTCCTTGTTGAGGGTATGGTTGTGGGTACGTCTGTCTAACGGTTTGCTTATTGTAGGGACAATCTTGCGCGGTGTGATTGGTGTACCTTCGTTCTATGGTGCAATACTGGCTACTAGGATTAACTTGGGGTTGAGCCATAATGGGGCAGACATTCGCCATATGGTCGCCTCCACAAGTATAACATCTTTTCACAAGGGCAAACCTTGGAATTTGTTTGCTAGAGACACCTAGTTTCTGAGCTACTTTCTCTGCTAATTCCTCAATTGATGTGGATTGCGAGGAAGAGAGGCTAGAGGCACTATCTGAGTCCTTGTAGATTTTGGAAAGCTCTAGTTCCTTCCCTAGGTTATCCTCGATGTCAATGCACATGCGTACACACTCTTCTATAGTCCTAGGGTCCTTCAGATACACATATGACCTCAATTTGGTACTTAGCAATCCATCCAAGAATAAAGCCACTTGCTTAGCTGGTGTGGGTAGCTCAGGGGCAGGGCATCTCTCCAAGTATTGCCTAAATCTTCTTCCAGCAAGTCTCACGGTCTCTTGAGGGGTTTGCTTGAAGCTGTGAATCAGCGAGGAAGTGTTATGTCTTATGCCACTTTTAGAGAATTCGATAATGAATGCCTCTGGAAGTTGGTCTATGCTCCTGAACTGCCTCTCATTTAGTGGCTGAAACCATGTCAGGGCAGTGTTCCTAAGGGTTAGACCAAAGGCATTGTACTGCGTGAATAGATCCTCCACTTGTTCAACTCTCAAGACTTGCCTAAACTCAGCCACATGATCGTATGGATCTCCAGTGCCATCGAAGTAGTTCTTCATGGACTTAACTAGCTGAGTCGGTCTCAAAGTCCTTGTGTGCTCTCTAGGTCGTGGTAGAGGGAACTCATCCGCGTTTCTTTGATTCCTGTGAGCTCTAAGTATCTCAGGTTCTACTCTATTTGTTTCCATTCTCGTTTTTTCTCTACCCCCTGGGTTGGCAAAGCTTACTTCTGGCCTATCTCTACTTCTGTCTCTTTGAATTCCATGAGCTTGGGATGTTCCAGCTCCAGGGTGACCATAGGACACATTCAATCTTGGTTGGGGGAAAACGAATTCACCCTTCCAAGTGTAAGCATGTCTATCATGTTCTGTAACCACAAAGATCCTCTCTGAAGCATGATCTAAGTAGGTCACGCTGCCTGGGCTATCAGGGTCCTTAAACTCATAGATCATGATTGTTCCTATATCAGTTGGCTGATCAGATTTATACCTCCAAAAGGCTTTGTCAGTTTCTCGGTTCAGAAGCAGATCTATGCTCTTATTATCTTGGGGAATCCACTCTGGTGTGATAATCCTAGTGAGAAGAGATTTGCCTCGGGGGGTCCTCGGTTCTTCACCCCTGTTTCCTTGCTCTAGGTCACCTAAGTCCGTTCCTGGGATCTCATTCCCAAATTCATCAGTCCTATCTGGATGACTGGTGACTACATATATTGTCCCTTCCTTGTCTAAGTAGGCTCCGTTTTCGAACTTGACAGCTGGGCGCTCTAGTCCAATAGATTGGTCAGGATTCTTAATCTGTACCACAGATCTTCCTAGGCCGTCCTCATAGATGCTAGCACCTAATCGGTTGGTCCTAAGGTATTCCAACTGCGTTTTGTAAGGGCCTTCTACCCTGTGCAAGTATGGCACTCCTGAACTTCCCGTAGGTCGGTCCATGCCTTGAGACATTTCTGATTCACTAGTCGCAGAGCTAGGGTAGTATGAGTGGTGGCTCAATTGCTGGGCCCAAGACCTAGCAGTGTGGTTGACACTAGCCTCTGAAGACCTAAGACTTTTTCTATCTGTCCCTAGATGTCGCCCTGATCTAAGGTTCATAAGCCTAATTGAATAGCCCAATTTTGCCCAAGTACAACCTCGTTGCTGAGTTCTTTTGTATCAATCACTTGATTCTTTTTTTGGTGGATTACCGCGTTTATAATCTTGTCTAATATCACGTCGTCAGGTATTCTTGAGTGTATTTTTGCACTGTACGTTGATCGTTCCTCGTTAGATTCTTTCCTTTAAGGTTATCGCATCACGAAGAGATTATATTTAATCTTGAACTTGAGTGCATAGGTAGTCTTCAACTTGATTGATGCCTATCGCCGTCCTGGCCTACTCCTATCACTAGTCGTTCTTAGCCTAAGCTAGGAATTGACAAAGGGAGTTGAGAATATTCCGACCTTTCTTGTTGATCCCTTGCTTTATGATGCTCAAGAACCCGAGTCTCAAGCTTGCAAAGAAACCCTTGCTTTGTATGCTCTCAATTGCTCTCAATGGACCTGTAAAAGTCCCAAAATTAGCTCAAGACTTAAATTCAAATGACAGACAGGTCACTTTCATGCATGTAATTCACAGGCCAAATCCCCTTTGCCTTTATGGAAAACAATCCCAAGGACCCTTCAGCTTTCCTACCCCGGGGGATGGTCAACTTCAAAATACCCTATCTAATTATCCTGATATTAATTTTCACATAACCAGTAGAAGTTTTGGTTGTACTCCCCACGAGCTTTCCAACAAAACAAGAATCACAGCAAACGGATTTCGTATGAGAAAGTTATGCTAGATCAGGGTTTTGGTGCTAAAACAGGGTTCAACAGGCTAACAGGTCACATGATTTTTCTCAAAAATACATGTGTAGGGACCTCACAAATCACTAATTGCTAGACCAATATGCCCAAAAACTATCCCCAAGGCTTAGAATAAAAACCCTAATTTTTTTGGCCGAAAAGCCTGTCAATCGCGATCGAAAGGTCTGTCAATCGCGATTGACAGAGGTGTCCGTCGGGGCCTGCCGGTCGTGATCGACACGTCAGTCGCGATTGACAGTGTCAATCACAATCGACAGAGTCGGTCGTGAGTTCTGTCAATCGCGATTGATGGTGTCAATCGCGATCGACACTTTTTCTCGGTTTTTCGCCGTGAATTCAGTCGATCGGGGATGTGTCCGTCGCGATCGACACGTGGCTACGCGAAAAAGTCAATCAATCATTGAATTTCAGCCGGTCGCGATCGACGGTGTCAATCGCAATTGACAGGGTCTGTCGGTCGCGATTGACAGGGTCTGTCGGTCGCGATTGACAGGGTCCTACGTGGTAGTCAGTCGGTCGTGGGTTCTGTCGGTCGCGATCGACAGGTCTGTCGGTCGCGATTGACAGGGTCTGTCGATCGTGGCTGTCGATCGCGATCGATGGTGTCGGTCGCGATTGACAGAGAAACACGGAATTTTTCAATTTTGTTTAGTGATTTGGAATGTGCTCTTTGTGCTTGTCCTAGTGGTGCACTTAGTTTTACCAATAGATGAAATTTTCTGTCAATCGCGATCGACAGAGGCTGGCGACTGCGAGACAGTTTCTGAGTATTCCGTACCTGCGCAACGTGCTGGAGGGGATGATGCTACTAGAACCTGCAAGAAAGCTCAAAAAGCACGCAAAAACAACACACACAATATCGCTCTCTCGCTCTCTCTCACAAGTGGAATGAGGGAAATGAGGTGGAGAAGGTGGTATAAGCAAAAAACTGAAATTTTTTCGCGATGATGGAGATGGAGATCGGACGCCCATACAAAGCCTTTTGCAACCTGCAAACATATTCTAGATGCTTTGAATCTTCATATCCTTGTGGCTGGTCCATATATACTTCTTCCTGTAACTCACCATGTAGGAAAGCATTCTTCACATCCATCTGATGCAAAGTCCATCCTTTTCTGTAGCTAATGCAACAAGTGTTCTAACATTAGACATTTTAGCTACAGGGCTGAATGTTTCTTCATAATCAATGCCATATGTTTGTGCATAACCTTTAGCTACCAATCCTGCTTTATGCCTGCTTATGCTACCATCAGCATTATGCTTTACCTTGTAAACCCATTTGCAGCCTATGGATTTCTTTCCTTGTGGCAATGGAACCAGCTTCCATGTATCATTTCCATAAAGTGCAGCCATCTCCTCATCCATAACTTTTTCCCAATCTGCATTACCAATTGCATCTTCAAAACAAGAAGGTTCAGCATCTTGTATTACCTTTGTCATGTAGGCACAATGGCGAGCCATGTAACTATCATATGTCAATCGTTGCACTGAATTACGCATCCTCCCAGATCTTCTCGGTCTTGGGTCACTTCTTCTTGTATCATCTGGATGTGCCCTTCTTACTCCTGGAGGTTTCACAGAGGGCAATCCAAGTTCCTCATCAATACTCTTTTCTGAACCACTTGAATCTCCATCAACATCTTCAAAACCTGCACCTGTTTTACTACTAGCAGAAAGCTTTTCTTTACCTTTCTTGGATGTATTTGATGAATTTGCTGGACTGAAATTTCCACGCAATCTTCCACTCCATGGATTTGAGTTGGAACTATTGCTTGGTGATGCATCCGGTCCACTCAAAACTTGAGATTCTGCACTAGATTTTTCAGCATTTTCTTTGTCATTTGGTTCAAGATTCAGTCCTTCTTTGGCATCTGCATAGAAACTTGACATTTCAAACATCTCTGCTCTGTTAGATATGCTCAATACTCCACCCTCATGTGACCACAAATGATCCATGGTGCTCTAAGTTGTAAGGCCCCCATTATGAGGAGAAGCCATTATGAGAGCCCGGACATTTGTGGAACCCTAACTTCTAAGTTAGATGAGGTCTATGTGTGACCGTTGATGGTTATAGATGATCTTTGTGAGCCTAGCCATTAGGTTAGGTAGGGCATAAACTTTCAGGCTATTGGGTTACCATTTAAGGTGAAAATAAAGGCCCTGTGGCGTCGCGCGGTTTCCCCATAGAACCTTAATGGGGGGAGTGCAGAGGGGGGCTTGCCCCCTTCTGCGGGGTCCGAGGGGCCTATCCCTCCGGCCCGTAGGGCGTAGGGCCGAGACGGTAGGACTTCTGGTCGTGGAGATATTGTCGGATCATATATTTTACCGACTATTTTGTATCTCCTGACTACGTTTATCTATACTGAACCGCCTTGTAAAAGCTATATAAGCACGACCCAGGTTGAACTTTACATAGCATTGTGTACTAGTAAGCCCTTCATCTAGAGTCTCTCTAGATTGCCATCTAAGCTCCATAGTGGG
Source organism: Ceratopteris richardii (assembly GCA_020310875.1). Classification (NCBI taxonomy): domain Eukaryota; kingdom Viridiplantae; phylum Streptophyta; class Polypodiopsida; order Polypodiales; family Pteridaceae; genus Ceratopteris; species Ceratopteris richardii. The sequence continues at coordinate 4,153,491 of CM035417.1, forward strand.
AGCGCACGGGTGGACAGCACCATCATTGTAACTGCATTACGCTCGACGATCTGAGAATTTGAGTTCTCTATCTCTCAGTCTACGTCTATCTTTGTCTGCGTTTTTCTCTCAACTCTGTCTACAGGTCTATTCCGCTGTGCTATTATTTTCTTACATGGTATTAGAGCTGAGGAGGCTCTGAGTGGTGTAGAAGCAGAAACGCAGAGGTTGTAGGGGTTTGAACAACAAAAGAGAGAAGATGTCAAGCGGTGCGTCGTCATCTACAACTGGGGGCCAAGGTGGTTCATCAACAGGAGTAGGTGGCGCACAAGCAGGAGCAGCAATGATGCCGGTCATCCCAATGTTGCGGATACGGCCACCAGCCTTTAGAGAAGGTAAACTTGATGGTACGAACTACACCCTGTGGAAGTTCAAAATCACTTCTATTCTTGATTCATATGAGCTTTTGCAGACTATTCTTGGGATTGATCATGAGCCCCAAGAAAGACCTGATCCAAATAATCCTGGTCGAATGATTCCTCCTGATGCTGATCTTCTACGTGCTTGGAAACGTAGAAATGCAGATGCACTCTATGCTCTTGTTACAAGTACTTCTGATAGTGTTCTGACTCTCATTCAGCATACTACGAAGGCATGTGAAGCATGGAACATATTGAGAAATCAATATGAAACTCGTAATCAGACACGGATTCAGAACTTGGAGAATCAGCTTGCAGCAGAACGGTTTGTTGATGGGGAGACTGCAGAGGTGTTTATCACTCGCATAAAGAATCTACGAGATTAAATGGCGGGAGTAGGTGTTCAAAAGTCAAGTGAAGAGCTAGCTCGACGGTGTCTTTGAATCTGTCCACCTAAGTTTGATGGTCTGGTAACTGCTCTTAACACTCAAATCAGACCTCAACCACTAACTTTTGAAGAATTCAGTGCCTTACTCATGGAGGACGAGCTCCGGCTCAAGGCAAGGAGTGGTGGTTGCAAAGGAGATGCTGCATTCACAGCAAATGCCAAAGGAGGCAAAATAGACTGGCATCAAGAAGGCAGAAGAGAAGAGTGGCTCTTCAAAAGGTGGCAAGGGCAAGGAATCTGCCAACACAGCAGAAACAGAGCTTGAGTTATTTGTTACGATAGAGGAAGTGTGCTCCTTGGCTGAAGATTCAAGAACAGATGACTCATGGGTGTTGGACAGTGGTGCATCTCGTCACATGACAAGTAGAAAAGACCTTTACAGTTCCTTACAGCCTCTAAAGGAACCCATCACAGTAAAGGTAGGGAACAATGCAAGATGTCCTGCAGAGGGCGAAGGTACGGTTTCTTTCATTAACTCTAATGGTGATATCAGAAAGCTTTCAAATGTGCTGTATGTTCCACAAATAAAACGAAATCTACTTTCAGTAGCTTCTATAATTGATCAAGGTCATCAAGTATCTTTCAGTAAGACATGAGCTAAGATTATGGATGGTAACAACAACATTGTTGGGACTAGCATAAGGAGGAACAACCTGTATGAGTTGTGTGCTCTTACAGCCACTACAAACGTGGGCACAAGTAAGCTGTGGCATGAGAGATTCGGCCACATTGGATACCCTGTACTGAAGGAGATGCATCGTAGAGGTATGGTTGCACACCTACCATTGCAGAAATGAAGGAACCATGTGAAGCTTGCATGATGGGCAAGCAACAGCGGAAGGCGTTTCCACAAGAAAGCAAGAACAGGGCAAGCTATCCTCTAGAGTTGGTGCATGCTGACTTGTGCGGAAAAATGCCTACACAGGCCTTGGGCGGATCTTCCTACTTTATGTTACTTGTCGACGACTATAGTAGGAAGAGGTGGGTGTACTTCCTTCGCGATAAGGCTTAAGATTTTGGTAAGTTTAAAGAATGGCTTTAGCTTGGTGAAACTGAAACAGGGAAGAAGATGAAGAAATTCAGGACAGACGGTGGTGGTGAGTTCACATCAACAGAGTTTGAAGATTTCTGCAAGAGTAAGGGAATCAAGCATCAACTCACAGTGGCACATAGTCCTCAACAGAACGGTGTTGCAGAACGTCGGAATCGAACCATCATGGAGATGGCAAGGTGCATGTTGAAAGGAAAGGGCTTGCCTAATCAATTTTGGGTAGAGGCTATCAATACTGTTGTCTACATCTTGAATCGAAGCTTCACCAAGGCACTTGATGGAAAGACTCCACAAGAAGCCTACACTGGTAAAAAGCCTTCTGTTTCCCATTTCAAAGTATTTGGAAGTGAATGTTATGTACATGTTCTAGATAGGGAGAGAAACAAGCTTCAACCAAAAAGCATCAAATGTATCTTCCTAGGGTACAACGAAGATAAGAAAGCTTATAAGCTTTATGACTCTGAGGCTAAGAAGATCATGGCAAGTCGTGATCTGGTGTTCAAGGAGGAGCAGCCACATGCGATGGAGGAGGAAAAGAGATCTTCCACTTTATCATCAGGTGAAGGGGTAATCCACTATGAACCTAGCCCAAGAGCTATCCCTTCTACACAAGAGAAGGAAGCATCATCTTTAGATGATGAGTCTGAAAGTCACCAACCTACCGACACCCAAGTGGAAAAGCCATTGCCATGTTGGGTGAGGCAGCTCTATGATTCTGCAAACCCCATCCCACAGTCACTAGAACAGGTTGTAGATGGACCGAGGCGATCACAGAGAATAAAGGAACAGAGACGGGCAAGCGCCCATATTGTAAACATAGCCTTGATGGCTGATCTCATTCAAGAAGAAGCGAAGGAACCAAGCAATGTGGAAGAGGCACTCCATGATCCGAATTGGAGGGCTGCCATGCAAACAGAATACAACAATAACATGAAGAATGGAACTTGGGAGCTAGTGGATCGACCCCCTAAGCGTAAAGTCATTGGCATCAAGTGGGTTTGGAAGATAAAGTACAAGGCTGATGGTACTATAGAAAAATATAAAGCAAGACTTGTTGCATAGGGCTACTCACAAGTTGAAGGCATTGACTTTTGTGAATCATTTGCCCCGACTGCAAGAATGACTACTATCCGAGTAGTACTAGTTGTGGCTGCACATAAGCATTGGCCAGTCTATCACATGGATGTCAAGTCAGCGTTCCTGAATGGAGACCTCAAGGAGGAGGTATATGTGTCTCAGCCACCAGGGTTTGAGGCTCCCCATTCAGAGAACAAGGTATGTAAGCTGAAGAAGGCATTGTATCTGTTGCGGATGTGTGGTATTCTTCTTTCTCTCTGATACCACTCCTTGTTGACGCGACGAAGGCTGAACCTTATCAAGCCTGCGGAAATCGCCACGCCCAAGAAGAACTAAGCTAGAGTGATTCAGAACACCTCTGTAATCAATCAATAGCTTAGCAAAGTCTAGCGCTCAACATATAAGACTGCGCTCTAACTTCACTGGAAAAGTTGCACCGAAATTTCACCGGACTGTCACTGGACTGACACTGTAATCGTACCGGAATTGTACCGGAATGAACTTCAATTACTTCAAGTGAACATACATGAAGTAAGGAGGTGACGCGTGAACTTTCTTGACTTACTGAACTCTTTCTGAAGTTTAAGAGAAAACTCCACCAGTTCAGACAACCTCTTTCCGGTCAGACTTTGTACTATGTGTGGATATCTTTTCCACCGGAAACTTTGATCAACTGAAAGTAGAGATTTCTAGCTACAGAATGAGCTATCTCTCACACAAAACTTCGCATTACTCTGCGAGATCTACTTCGTTCTTCTATCGGAAATTACTCGTTTACAATAAGAACTGTAACTGACCGAAAATGCGTTTACTGAGAAAACGTTAACTGTTAACTAACTTTAAAAACATACTCTGTTTCTTCCGCATACAAACAGTACGCACAAACATCCACATGAACATGTGTTTTCTATTAGAGAAGATGTGTACAAGTGAGCTTGGCCTCTTCTTGCTCAAGCTACAGAAACTCTCCTATACTGAGTAGTTTCTTATTACCATCTCTCTCAGATGAATACCTGACGTTTCAGGTTTCTGTTATTCATCTTTACATATGCGATCTCTGGTGTCTTCTTCTACATACGCGATCTCTGGCATCTTCTTCATAACTAAAACTCTCAGTCTCTCATTCTCTATATCTCTATATCTTCTTCTACATGTGCTCTTATTTATACTGCGCGCTCTTCTCACGCACGTTCTTGTTCGCACTTCCCTTCTATTATTCGTATGCACGTTCTCTCTATGTACAGTTTGATTCGGTGTAACGAACTCTGATCCTAAAAGATTCTGTACTGTACATAACGGTCGTGGATATGTCCCTCCACTAAGGCTTTTGATTTTCTCTGATTCTGCTTCCTTCTTTTTCTCTTTTTATGTCTGTTTGTCAAATTCGTGAGTGTTTCTTCAACAGCTCCCCCTCAATCACTAATTTGACATCTTCTGATCTCTCATATACCTTTCTTTCTTTTATACCTGCCATCTCTTTGAATCTGTTTGTCTTTGTTCCATCCAAGCTCTTTGTCAAAATATCTGCAATCTGATCTTTTGTCGGAGTGTATACTATTTCTATCTCTTTCTCCATTATCTTTTCCCTCAGGAAATGATACTGAATCTCTATGTGCTTTGTTCTTGCATGAAATACTGGGTTTGCTGCAAGATATAACGAACTCATATTATCTCCATGTATGATAGGTATACCTTGATCAATACCCATGCTTTTGAACAAGGTCTGCATCCATATTACTTCTTTTGCTGCTTCTACAAGTCCTTTGTATTCGGCTTCTGTTGACGATAACGCTACTGTGTGTTGCTTCTTTGAACACCAGCTTACCAGCTTATCTCCTAGGTATATCATATACCCGTGTGTTGACCTTCTGTCATCTTGACTCCCAGCCCAGTCTGAGTCACTGTATGCTCTGAGTTTTATATCCGACGTAAAAGGATAATATAATCCTTCTTTTATAGTTCCTTTGACGTATCTAAGAACGCTTTGTCCTGTAATCCAATGTTGATCTGTTGGACAATGCATGAATTGTGAGAGAACTCTCACTGCATAACTAAGATCCGGTCTTGTTAGTGTAGCATAAATTAAACTTCCTACTAATGACTGATATTTCTTCATATCTTCAAACTCTGCTCCACTGTATCTACTGAGTTTATGATTTACTTCAAGCGGTGTTGAAGCTTCTCTACAATTCTCCATATTAATCTTCTTTAGTAAGTTTAGGAGATACCTTTCTTGTGACACATATACACCATGATCTGTGTATGTGATTTCCATTCCTAGAAAGTATGACAACTTTCCTAGGTCACTGATCTTGAACTCTCTTTCGAGTAGTTTCTTTACTTCTGTAATCCCTTCATCTGATGTTCCTGTGATTATTAAGTCGTCTACATAAATACAAATGTAGATCATTCCTTCTTCTGTTCTTTTTATGAGTAGACTTGCATCTGCCTTCAAACTTTGGTATCCAAGTTCATTGAGGTACTTCACAAGTCTGTAGTTCCAAGCTCTTGGAGCTTGCTTCAATCCGTAAAGTGCTTTCTTTAATCTGCAAACAAAGTTTGGGTATCTGGAACTTTCGAACCCTTCAGGTTGTTCCATGTACACTTCATCAGAAATGTATCCATTCAGAAATGCGTTCTTTATATCTAGCTGACTTAGCTTCCATCCTTTTGATGCAGCTACAGCGATTACTGTTCTTATGGTTGACATCCTTGCCACCGGACTAAACGTCTCATCGTAATCTATGCCATGCTTCTGGGCATAGCCTTTGACCACCAGCCTTGCTTTGTGTCTGGCTATCCTTCCATCTGCAAATTTCTTTATTTTGAAAACCCATTTATTTCCGATTACTTTCTTACCATTTGGTTTCGGAACAAGTTCCCATGTCTTGTTCTCTTCCAGTGCGCTGATTTCTTCTTCCATTGCTTCTTCCCATTGCTTCTTGCCTTTTGCTTCATCATAGCTCTGTGGTTCTTCATCATCTTTGACCATATATGCATAGTCTTTCTGAGTTATGTATGAGGTATCATATGAATACCTTTCTGGTTGTCTTCTAGTTCTGCTTGACCTTCTTGGTACGTATTCTTCGTGTGTATCTGAATACACGTCTTCATCTTCGTTTCTCATACCTGATCCGTTCCTGGACGTACTTGCCTGCATATGATTTTCATCTCTGTTTACCTGAACAATTGATTTCCCTTTCTCTCTTCTTTTTATTTCTTCTTCGAATTCTTCAGTCGTATGACTTTGATCTGCATACCAGCTTTTCTGTTCATCAAATGTAACATCTCTGGACACAGTAAATTGTTTGGTTAGAGGATTCCATAACCTGTAACCCATCTGCTTTTCATCATATCCGACGAACACATATTTCTCTGCTTTCGGTTCAAGCTTATGTCTGAGTTGAGACGGTACATAAGCATACGCTACTGATCCAAACACTTTGCAGTGATCAAGTGTTGGCTTCTTTCCCCACCAAGCTTCATAAGGGGTCATTCCTTCCAATGCTGTACATGGTAATCTGTTTACCAAGTATGTAGCTGTGTTTACAGCTTCAGCCCAAAGATAATTTGGACAATCTTTTTCGTTTAGCATAGCTCGTGCGAACTCGACTAGAACTCGGTTCCTTCTTTCTGCTACTCCATTTTGTTGTGGTGTATATCTGCAGGTTATTTCTCTTTTAATACCTGCATTCCAAAGATAGTCATTGAATTCTCGGGAGAAGTATTCTCCCCCTCCATCAGACCTCAGTCTTTTAAGTTTTCGTCCTATAAGTCTTTCAGCATATGCATGAAAATGCCTGAAGGCTCCAAATACTTCTGATTTTTCTTTCAAAACATAAAGAGTTATCCACCTTGTTGCATCATCAATGCATAGAACATAGTACCTTGATCCGCTGATTGATCCTTCTTTCGTTGGCCCCCATACATCTGTATGAATAAGCTCGAGTACTTCATCATGTTTGAATCCTTTCTTCTGGAAAGGTAACCTGTGGGCTTTTCCCAACTGGCATGCTTCACACTTGTGAATCATATGTTGATTCTGTATATTTAGTAATCCCAATACTGACTGATTTGTTATCATAGCTTTAATTCCTTTTTCATTGAAATGACCCAATCTCTTATGCCAGAGATCAAGTTCTGTAATTACCTTTTCTCCATGTGTGAGCAACGCTTGGCCAATGTTCCCTTGTACTCTTAAAGTAAAGAGTCTGCCTTCTTTCTTACCAGAGACGATCTGATTGTATTCGTTCTCGGGATCTTCTACAAATACACCTTTACTTGTAAATCTGACCTGAAAACCTTTCTCAACTACCTTTTTCTAGTTCTGACATTAGTTCTATATTTCCTGACAAATGATTAGAGCATCCAGAATCAATGTAAAATACCTTTAGGTCTTCATTATCTGATGTGCTGATAGAGTTCATCATCAACGATGTATGACTTTCATTCTGCGTGTCGTTTGCGTAGTTGTTGTAGGTGGTGTTGTAGGATTGATTCTGTCCCCAACTTCTTACTCCACCTCTACCATAGCCTCCTCTTTGATTTTGTCTTCCTCTTTGATATCTTCCACTTCTGCCTCTGATATTACTGTTTTGATTTTGATTTGATCCTTGTTGATTGTGCCAGTAATCATGAGCCAAATGATTACTGAGTCCACAGATCCAGCAAGCCTTCTTGTTGGTATTCTGGTTACTTCTTCCTCTTCCAAAACCTCTTGCTCTTCCTCTGCCAGTGCCTTTACCTCTTGCGTAATAGGCCTGAGAGCTCGACTCTTCTTCGTCTTTTGACTTACCTTTGTCTTTCTTTTTGTTCTTCATGTACATTGCAGAGCTTTGTCCTTTATCTGCATCTCCTTTCAGGTCTTGCTCATATGTGAGCATCAAACCAAGCAACTGATTTAAATCTGGCACAAAATGATTTAAGGAGAGTTCAGTTGATAGTACGAAAGGTTTCCACCTTTCATCTCCTCTCAAACCTGTGAGCACTTGCGCTATCAATCTATGATCTTCGACTTCTTCATTTATGGATCCAAGACTATCTGCTAGATCCTTCATTTTAGTGACGTAGTCACTTATGCTTTGACTCGACTTCTTTTTGAATGTCGTAAATTCGGACCATAAGCTAGCCTTCCTGGCTTTCGTAGTATTTTGGAAATGATCTTCCAATGCACTCCATATGTCCTCTGCTTTCTCCAGACCTCTAATATGCGGTAGTAGATGGTCTGTTACGGTATTATAGATGTAAGCTCTTGCCGTTGCATCTTTCTTCTGCCACAGCTTCAAGGCTTCTAACTCTTCTTTCCGGTTGACTATCATCTTCGAAAGTCGGCTTCTTTTCTTCTTCGGTCACGTACATCATTAAGTCCTTACTCATAAGTAAGACTTCCATGCGCATTACCCATGTGGGATAATTATCTCTGTCCAACTTATCAATAGTAACGTGGTCTGCCATGATCTTCTTGTTTCTGTTACTTCCGGTGAGCTTTTGAGAATCTTTCTGCTCTTCAGAATCTTTCTCATTCTGGTTCCACTCATTGTGGTTAACCGGCTCTTGTTTCCAATAATGGTGAATACTCTGGGCTCTGATTAGATATGCCTAGCTCTGATACCACTGTTGCGGATGTGTGGTATTCTTCTTTCTCTCTGATACCACTCCTTGTTGACGCGACGAAGGCTGAACCTTATCAAGCCTGCAGAAATCGCCACGCCCAAGAAGAACTAAGCTAGAGTGATTCAGAACACCTCTGTAATCAATCAATAGCTTAGCAAAGTCTAGCGCTCAACATATAAGACTGCGCTCTAACTTCACTGGAAAAGTTGCACCGAAATTTCACCGGACTGTCACTGGACTGACACCGTAATCGTACCGGAATTGTACCGGAATGAACTTCAATTACTTCAAGTGAACATACATGAAGTAAGGAGGTGACGCGTGAACTTTCTTGACTTACTGAACTCTTTCTGAAGTTTAAGAGAAAACTCCACCAGTTCAGACAACCTCTTTCCGGTCAGACTTTGTACTATGTGTGGATATCTTTTCCACCGGAAACTTTGATCAACTGAAAGTAGAGATGTCTAGCTACAGAATGAGCTATCTCTCACACAAAACTTCGCATTACTCTGTGAGATCTACTTCGTTCTTCTATCGGAAATTACTCGTTTATAGTAAGAACTGTAACTGACCGAAAATGCGTTTACTGAGAAAACGTTAACTGTTAACTAACTTTAAAAACATACTCTGTTTCTTCCGCATACAAATAGTACGCACAAACATCCACATGAACATGTGTTTTCTATTAGAGAAGATGTGTACAAGTGAGCTTGGCCTCTTCTTGCTCAAGCTACAGAAACTCTCCTGTACTGAGTAGTTTCTTATTACCATCTCTCTCAGATGAATACCTGACGTTTCAGGTTTCTGTTATTCATCTTTACATACGCGATCTCTGGCGTCTTCTTCTACATACGCGATCTCTGGCGTCTTCTTCATAACTAAAACTCTCAGTCTCTCATTCTCTATATCTCTATATCTTCTTCTACATGTGCTCTTATTTATACTGCACGCTCTTCTCACGCACGTTCTTGTTCGCACTTCCCTTCTATTATTCGTATGCACGTTCTCTCTATGTACAGTTTGATTCGGTGTAACGAACTTTGATCCTAAAAGATTCTGTACTGTACATAACGGTCGTGGATATGTCCCTCCACTAAGGCTTTTGATTTTCTTTGATTCTGCTTCCTTCTTTTTCTCTTTTTATGTCTGTTTATCAAATTCGTGAGTGTTTCTTCAACAAAGAAGGCATTATATGGGCTAAAACAAGCCCCTAGAGCATGGTACCAACGGATAGATAAGTATCTCTTGGATCTAGGGTTCAAAAGATGTGCTTTTGATGCTAACTTGTATGTTCTAAAGAAAGGACGGAAGACAATTGTGCTTGTACTCTATGTAGATGACCTTGTAATTACAGGAAATGATGATGCACTTCTTCAACAAACAAAAGATGCCCTGAGGTCAGAATTTGAAATGACAGACTTGGGCTTAATGCATTATTGCTTAGGTCTTGAAGTCTGGCAGGAACCAGGGAAGATTTTCATCTCTCAACAAAAGTATGCAAGGCAGATATTGAAGGCATTCGACATGGAGGATTGCAAGGAAATTTCTACACCTATGGAGGTCAACACAAAATTATCTATTGAAGATACTTCACCTCTAGTGGACATTGGAAGATACAGGAAATTAGTTGGAAGTCTCATCTACTTGTGCAATAGCATACCAGACATCTCTTATGTTGTTGGAGTAGTAAGCAGGTTCTCCAACAAGCCTTGCCAAACTCATTGGAAGGCAAGCATGCAGATACTCAGGTATGTGAAAGGAACCACTGATTATGGTATTCTTTACGAAGAAGGATCATCTCTAGTCGGATACTGTGACTCAGATTGGGCAGGAGATATTGATACCAGAAAATCAGTTTCTGGATATTGCTTTTCTTTAGGATCAGGGATTTTCTCTTGGATCAGTAAGAAGCAACCAGCTGTAGCATTATCTTCTACTGAAGCTGAGTACAAAGCTGCATGTGTTGCAGCATGTGAATCAGTATGGTTGAGAAGGATCCTATGGCACATAGGAATACAAGGGCAGGAGGCTACAAAGTTGAAGTGTGACAACCAAAGTTGCATGGCCATCGCCAAAAATCCTGTTTTCCATGCATGTACCAAGCACATAGAAATCCAGTATCACTATGTGCGTGAGTTGATTGAGGACGGGGTCGTGGAGATAAGCTATTGCCCTACTGAAGAAAATGGAGCAGACATCTTCACCAAGGCTCTTGGGAGAGAGCAACTTCTTCGACACTTTCCAAAGCTTGGGATTGGACCAAGGAGGTAGTTCACCATCGGGTGGACATTGAGGGGGGGTGTTAGATATGCTCAATACTCCACCCTCATGTGACCACAAATGATCCATGGTGCTCTAAGTTGTAAGGCCCCCATTATGAGGAGAAGCCATTATCAGAGCCCGGACATTTGTGGAACCCTAACTTCCAAGTTAGATGAGGTCTATGTGTGACCGTTGATGGTTATAGATGATCTTTGTGAGCCTAGCTGTTAGGTTAGGTAGGGCATAAACTTCCAGGCTATTGGGTTATCATTTAAGGTGAAAATAAAGGCCCTGTGGCGTCACGAAGTTTTCGCATAGAACCTTAATGGGGGGGAGTGCAGAGGGGGGCTTGCCCCCTTCTGCGGGGTCCAAGGGGCCTATCCCCCCGGTCTGTAGGGCCGAGACAGTAGGACTTCTGGTCGTGGAGATATTGTCGGATCATATATTTTACCGACTATTTTTATCTCCCGACTACGTTTATCTATACCAAACCGCCTTGTAAAAGCTATATAAGCATGGCCCAGGTTGAACTTTACATAGCATTGCGTACTAGTAAGCCCTTCATCTAGAGTCTGTCTAGATCGCCATCTAAGCTCCACAATGGGAGCGCACGGGTGGATAGCACCATCATTGTAACTGCATTACGCTCGACAATCTAAGAATTTGAGTTCTCTATCTCTCAGTCTACGTCTATCTTTGTCTACGTTTTTCTCTTAACTCTGTCTATAGGTCTATTCGGCTGTGTTGTTATTTTCTTACATGCTCACCTTCACCTGTCGTGTGAGTGGGTTATAACATTTGTACCCCTTTTTCTCAAGGGAATATCCAATGAAGACACATTTTTCTGCTTTCGGATCAAGCTTTGTCCTCAACTCATCTTGAATATGTACATATGCAATACAACAAAAAACTTTTAGATGTGATAAGTTTGGCTTTTTACCTGTAAACTTCTCTTCAGGTGTAACTTGATGTACAGTAGCAGTCGGAGTTCTGTTCATGATGTATACAGCAGTATGCACAACTTTTGCCAAATAACAATGAGGCATATTCTTCTCAGCCATCAAGGCTCTTGCTATTTCTGCAATATGTCTATTTTTGCGTTCAGCAACACCATTCTGTTGTGGTGTGTACCTACATGAAAACTGACGCCGAATTCCATGATTTTTAGAAAACTACTGAACTCATTTGACATGTATTCACCTCCTCCATCAGATCTTAATGTTTGAATGTACTTCCCTGTCTGCTTTTCCACCATAGCTTTAAAATTCTGGAAGTGAGTGAACACCTCGCTCTTTTCTTTCATGAAATATACCCATAGTTTGCATGTATGATCATCAATGAAGGTAACATAAAACCTGCAACCACCCATAGATGTGGTCTTTGCTGGACCCCAAACATCTGTATGTACTACTTCTAGTACATTCTCACTAACATGCTTGTCATGTGGAAATGATGCTCTTGACTGTTTACCAAATTGACATGCTGCACATACCTTTTGCATTTCTGCAACTTTGAAATTTGGTAGTCCATGGGCAATTTCCTTTGACTGCATCATTTTCAGCCTTTGCAAGTTTGCACGTCCAATCGGTTTGTGCCATATCTCTATATCTGCAATAACTCCTGCACCTTTTGCAAACATGGCTGCATTCATTTCAGGAATCTTCACATTTAAGGTGAACATCCTACCCACTTTGTTTCCTTTGGCAACCAATCGGCCATCCTGCTTGTACTCTTCTACATATAATTCATCAGCATTGAACCTGACTTGTAATCCCTTGTCAACCATTTTTCCAACAGAAACCACATTCTTTGTTATATTTGGAACATGCAACACATCAGCAAGATGTTTTATCTTCCCGTCCTCCATAGACAATGCTATGTTTCCTGTATGCTCAATAGGATGCGATATATCATCACCTGTTTCAACATATCCAGGAACTGGCATTTTCTGCAAACTACTAAACCATTCTGCATGACTGGTCATGTGATTTGAAGCACCTGAATCAACATACCAGACATTATCATTCGATTTTGAAACACCAGCAGACATCGTATTCATCATGTGATGTTGAACCATAAACAACTTCTTAGAATCATCTGCACTTGTGGATGCATAGTTGTTTTGTTGCCTTCTGTTATTCTTTAACCTGCAATCACGTTCAAAGTGTCCAGGTTTACCACAATTCCAGCATCCTTTACTATCATTACCTGAATCATTTCTTTGGAAATTTATGCGACCTCTTTGGCTCCCCCTGCCTCGAAATTGTCCTCTTCCTCCTACATGATTCTGTTGTTGACCTTGGTCTTGGTTACTGTTTCCTCTTCCACTTCCAAAACCTCTGCCTCTTCCTCTGCCAGAGTAGAATACCTGCTCAGAATTGGGCTTTCCTTGGGAGTTTGAGTCCTCACCAAGATTCTTTTCTTCAATAATCAGCATAGATACCAGATCAGCAAAATTCAAAATATTTTCCCTGGTCTGTATGGAAGTTTTGAACTGCTTATATGCAGCTCCTAAACCACGAAGGCACATTTCCACCTTATCATCATCATCTACATTCATGCCAATAGATGCAAGTGACTCACATATGCCTTTGATTTTAAGAGTGTAGTCACTTATCGACATGCTCTTCTTCTCCAATGTATGCAGCTCGTTCTTGAGTTGCAATTTCCATGCCTTTGTATTAGTCTCATACAAAGTGACCAAGCTGTTCCAAGCCTCTTTTGGAGTCTTGGCATCTTGTATGTGTCCAATCATGTTATCCTGTATGCTAACAGATAGCCAATACATTACCTTTCGTGCTCCTTGATTCCATTCCTCATATGCTCTTAACTGATCTGCAGGCCGATTCCTTTCTGGTAACTGCGGAGCATTTTCATTCTCTCCTTCGATGTTCTTCCAATAGCCTTTTCCCATCAGGAAATTCGTCATTCTGAATCTCCAAGCATGGAAGTTGTTCTTATCCAGCTTATCGCTCATAAGCTGACTCATTCCATCTGCGTTTGCCATTTCTGCAACAATTCACAAAACTGCAAAACACTACAAGCAGCACTTCTGCCTGAACACTGTCGCACTATGACGTGACAATTCGATCTCAAAAAACCATAGTTTTTGTGTATCAACAGTACACGGAATCGCTTGAAATTCTGGATCTAGAATATATGAGTATCGTTGAACACAACGCAAGTTATAGTTTCTGAAACTGACCTAGTTTTTCTGTGGGCCCCATCTTGCGGGCTCGAAACGGAGGTCTTCTACCTTCACGGCGATTTTCGTAGCAAACGGAGGTCGTTTGCAAAATCTCGTTTTCTCCACGCCTTGCCGCGTAGTTTTCACCGTCGCCTTCTCCACGAGCTCTCTACAGCCAACCTGGCTCTGATACCATGTCACGAGGAAGGAGATAAGGAAGAGAGCTCACACACACACTCTCACTCTCAAGGAGAAGCACACACACAGATTGAGGCAAGGAAGAATGATCTTCTTCTTCTTCTTCTATTACATAAAAGGAATGTACAAGAATGACCTAAAAACAAGAATACAACAAGTGCAATATATAAAGATCAGTACATAAGGAAAAACCTAATATCCGCGAATGAGTGAGCTGGCAAGAAACAAATGTGCCATCACTCTCGGTAGATAAATCTAATAAAGCTCAATGAAGTATCCCTGACATATATCGGTATGACCACTATACATGTCAAAGAAATGAGAAACTGGTACGTGTCATCCTGGATCATCACATGTTGAGCTTGATATCTCAACACAAGTATCTTCCTTGCCACTGACCACAAATAAGATGGAGCAATGCCATTTTCTAGAAAACTTAACATTTCTTTGTACCAAGTAGGGGAAGTCTGAGGAGCATTCTCGATTTTGGCCACCGTAAAGACTTCCGCATCTAGGAGAGTATCATCAACACCTTCGGGGGGTTCTCCATGGTTGATGCAAGACAAGAAATCTACAATGGCATGACTTGCACCAAGGCGATGAACAATGTCATACTCAAATTCTTGCAACAAAAGGACCCACCTGGCGAGCTATCCGACCAAGTTTTGCTGCTTCACCAAATACAACAGACCATTATGATCTACATGGAAGGTGGATGCTCAGACCAACAAATAATGCCGAAACTTCTTTATGGAATAGATAAGACCTAAGCATTCCTCTTCTATAGTCAAGTAATTCTGCCCTACTGTTGTTAATCACCGACTAGCATAATAAACAGGGCAGAACCAACCTCGGTCTTCCTTCTGCATAAGGTCACTCCCAATAACTTTGTCTGAGGAATCCACAAACACATGCAAAGGCTATTTCTAGTCTGGAGCTTTCAGAATGTGCATTGTGGCTAACATCTTTTGTAATCATTTAAAGGTAGTTTGTGCTTCCTCTGTCCATACAAATTCCACCAGTCGGACATGCGCTAGCTTGTTCACCGAGATGGCAATATGTGCTAGCCCTCGTAGATGTCGGCCATGCCACCGAACCTACTATTGAAGCTCAAAGTCAAGGACAAAGCATGGAATCACATCAAAAGGTGGACACACAAGGAAAGGGAGCAAGTAGGGAGCTCCAAGAAGTGTATGTCAAATTTTCAGAAGAATCCCCTACAAAAATAGTGATTTTCATCACTAAAAACCATTGTAAATACCATTATCTATTTTTAGTAACTCCATTTTGTTCAAGCCGAGGAGTCCTCGAGCTTGAGGAGTATTAGAAGTACCATCGTACCAATTTTCATAATTTTTAGACTTTGTTTGAGCCCTCAAATAAGCCTTGGAACCTAATTTTTAACTAGGCCGGACACTAGGTCTGGACAGGGCCAAAACTAGTCAAAAAACTATAAAAAGAGCTAGAGAGCTCATTTTTGAGGTTGGCTTGTTAGAGAATAGAACTTTTTTAAGAGAACTCTTTTGCAATCTAAGCTTTCCATTGTTCCTCTCTTTGATCTTACTTTGTGCGCGTGTGTGTGTATGTGTGTGCATGTTTGTGTGCTTTCACTCACGCACTTGTGCCTTCACTTGCTCGTGGTCTTCATACCGGTCCTCACGTCTCCGCGGATTGACAAGTAAAGGAGGTGGTGCTTACGCTTGAGCTACATCAAATTTTGGCGCCGTTGCCGGGGAGAGAGCTTCGAGGACGAGCGTTGTGATGGTAAGATCGTAGATTTGCGACGTTGGAAGGTAAAAAAATTGTCATTTCAGTTCATTTTCTGTTTTTTCCTCTTCATCTTCATCATCATCATCATCTCCACCTTCTTCCATCTTGTTCTTCATAGAAATTTCTTGTTTTTTAGTGCATTTTCACCATTTTCATACCATTTTTCATGCATCATTGTGTGGGAAGGAGTTAGGAGGTGCAAGGGAGAGCAAGCGCAGTGTTTTCTTCATGATTTTCTGCTCATATGGAGCTCGCCATAGCCGGCGCTCAGAAATTTGAATTTCCCGCCAAAAAAACACGATTCTGTGATGAAAATCGCGATTCTGTGAAAATTCAAAATTTTTGAAAAATCACGATTTTCTATTTTCCCGCCTAAAAGTTGGCTGAAAAAATCACGATTCTGTGAGAACACGAATTGTCGCTCAAAATCGCAATTTTCAGAAACACGATTTTGTGCTCAACATCGCGATTTTCTTGTCAAAAACACGATTTCGAGAAAATACGATTTTGAGAAAATACGATTTTCAGTGGGCTCAAAATCGCGATTCTCACAAATCACGATTTTGTGCTCAACATCGCGATCTTCAGAAACACGATTTTGTGCTTAACATCGCGATTTTCTTGTTAAAAACACGATTCTGAGAAAATACGATTTTCAGTGGGCTCAAAACCGCGATTCTCACAAATCACGATTTTCAGCCAAAAACACGATTTTGTGAAAAAGGCGATTCTGTGAAAACACGAATTGTCGCTCAAAATCGCGATTTTCAGAAACACGATTTTGTGCTCAGCATCGCGATTTTCATGCCAAAAACACGATTCTGAGAAAACATGATTTTGTGAAAAAAACACGATTTTGTAAATCACGATTCTCTGAGTCAAAATCGCGATTTTCAAAAACACGATTTTGTGCTCAACGTCGCGATTTTCAGAAACACGATTTTGTGCTCAACATCGCGATTTTCTTGTTAAAAACACGATTATGAGAAAACACGATTTTGTGAAAAAAACACGATTTTGTAAATCACGATTCTCTGAGTCAAAATCGCGATTTTCAAAAAACACCATTTTGTGCTCAACATCGCGATTTTCAGAAACACAATTTTGTGCTCAACATCGCGATTTTCAGAAACACGATTTTGTGCTCAACATCGCGATTTTCAGAAACACGATTTTGTGCTCAACATCGCGATTTTCTGAGTTCACAAAATCGCGATTCTCTGAAAGTTCACAAAATCGCGATTTTCTCCAAAGGTCCTGTTTGTCTGTTTTGACCCCCTGGAGCCTGATTTGACATAACTTTTTCATCCAAAGGGGGCTAGAGAACCAAGGGGGCTCCAAAGAATTTTGAACAATACCAAAGGGAAAATTTGGACTCTTGACTAAAGCTTATGAACCTGAGATCTGGTAGACACTTAGGCAAGGATAAACAAAGCAATAGATCTTCTGAGGCTAGTGTCAACCATACATCCAAGTCTTGGGCACAACAACTAAGTGGTCATCTTTTACTAAGTTCAGACACAAGTGATTCAAAAATGTCTTTTAGTATGGGAAAACCTGCAGGTGGCTCAGGGACTGCCCATCTACAAACACTTGAAGGTCCCTATAAGACACAGTTGGAATATATTCGGACCAACCAATTAGGTGCTCGCATCTATGAGGATGGTCTGAGGCGATCAGTGGTCCAACTCAAAAATCCAGATCAATCCTTTGGACTTGAACACCCGGTGGTCAAGTTCGAAGAGGGTTCATACATTGATAAGGAAGGAACCATGTATGTGGTCACCAACCTACCAGATAGGACTGATGAGTTTGGAAATGTCATTCCTGAGAATGAAATAGGAGACCTAGAACAAGGAAATGTAGGACAAGGACCCCAGACTCCTAGAGGTAAGTCAGTTTTGACCCGAGTGATCACTCCAGACTGGATCCCTCAAGATAACAAAAGCATAGAACTATTTTTGAATAGAGAAACAGAGGAAGCCTTTTGGAGATTCAAGCCAGATCAACCTAGCCAATTGGGCATAGTCATCATCTACGAGTTCAAGGATCCAGAGATACCAGGCAAAGTTGTCTACCTGGATAACACATCAGAGAAAATTTTCTTGGTAACAGAACATGATAGACATGCATATACTTGGAAGAATGAATTGATTTTCCCCCCACCAAGATCCAATGTTTCCCATGGCCTCCAAGGAGTAGGATCATCCCACGCTCATGAAGCCCAGAGAGAAAGAACTAGAGAGAGACCTGAGGTAAGTTTTGCACACACCGTGGGCAAGAATAGATCAGGATTCGAAAATGAAAGACCTGAAAGAGAGAGACATCAAGCACATAGGAAAAAAAGAGATGAACATGATTTTCCATTGCCTAGACCCCGAGAGCACCCAAGAACCCTTAGACCCACTCAAGTGATCAAGGCAATGAAGAATTATTTTGACGGGTCAGGAGATCCTTATGATCATGTGGCCGAGTTCAAACAAGTGTTAAGAGCTGAACAGGTTGAGGATTTATTCACCCAATACGAGGCATTTGGTTTGACTCTTAAGGGCACTGCCTTGGCTTGGTTTCAACCATTGAGTAGTCGCAACTATCGCGATATAGGTCAACTGCTAGACGAATTCATTGTAGAATTTTCCAAGAGTGGTATCAGGCATAACACATCATCCTTGATCCACAGTTTCAAGCAGACACCCCAAGAAACAGTGCGACTAGCAGGTAGAAGGTTCAGACAGTACCTAGAAAGATGCCCTGCTCCCGAGTTACCCACACCAGCCAAACAAGTGGCTTTGTTCTTAGATGGCTTACTGAGCACAAATTTAAGATCATATGTATATTTGAAAGAGCCTAGATCCATAGAAGAGTGCGTGCGGACATGCATTGACATAGAAGATAACTTGGGTGAGGAGTTAGGATTATCCAAACTCTATAAGGATTCAGATAGTTCTACTAGTCATACTTCAAAAATCTCCACGGAAATAGAGGAGATAGCTGAGCAAGTTGCCAAGAAGCTGGGAGTCCAAAATAAACAAACACAGAGAGTCACTCCAGTGAATCGGTGTTATACTTGTGGGGGCGACCACATGGCTAATGTATGCCCAATGCAAAACCAAAACATTAGAGAAAGGAATGCTCCATATTGCACTATTGAGAGAAAATACACAAACCACACGGCTCAAGATTGTCCCTACAATAGGCAGGCTGTTAGACAGAATTATCAGCAACCTTACCCACAAGGTAGGTATGAGAACCAATACCAACAGCCATATTATAGACCACAACAGCAATATCAGGTACCATATAAGCCACAACCTGTCTTGGGAAACCAACCACCAGCTCCAGCCAACGTGATTCCAGTCAAATATGCTGTGGGAGAGGAAAATCCAAATAGATCATTGGTGCCCCTAACCCCATTGATACCAGATAATGATTCTCATGCTCATAGTTCAGACTACTCCCATGAAGGTAGTCCACATGCGTATTACACAGATTCACCTGAACATAGTGAGATTTACCCGTATCAATATGAGGCACAACCTATGGAGAAAAATTGGGAGCCAGAATACTCCAATGTCATGTACACAAATCCTAACCCTAGGCCCCAATTGAGACAAATGAGACCACAAGCCCCTAGAGGATCTTGTTTTAGATGTCAAGGTGATCATTTCATTCGTGACTGTCCCCACCCATCATCTCCGAGTCAAGGACAGGCTATCACAATACAGGCTTTTTGCCCTGATTGTGGCAAAGACCATCTCCCTAGAGATTGTCCAAGAAACCCCTCCAGTGCACCCAAGATTACACCCATTAATGTGGTAGGCTTAGTGGCGGATTCAAGTTCAAGTAGCAGTAATGTGGCACCTATACAGGCAGTTACTAGGGCACAAGCATTAAAACAAGATAAACCAGCAGAGCAATCGGAGTCGAGTGAATCAGGAGAGCCTAGTAAGAGGAAAACAAGAAAATGGAAGGATACCAGAGAAAAGGCCAATCGTAAGTGGAATAAAAAGTTATCGGAACTAGAAGAAAGCTTGAAAGACGCAAAAACAAAAATAGAAGACATTGCATCTCAAAACCCCTCGCATGCCGAAACTCCATCCATTCCACCTCATCTCACCCCACCACCCATTGTAAATAGACCGCAACCAGCATCTGTTCTTGCAGACCCCACCCCAGAAGGCTTGGACATGATGTTCAAGGCCTACCAGGCTCGACTTCAAGAAGGGCCTACAGCTGCAAACCTAGACAAGAGTTACCCTAGAGCGGACTTAGAGATTGAACGGATGAAAATGTGCATGAAAATGGTAGAACAAGCTCAAGCTATACTTGAGACTAGTCAAAAGTTCAATCAGACAAACTCTGTCAAAGGGGATTTGCATTTCCAGGGCTTACTAGAACGATTAGAGCAGTTGGTAAACAAACCACAAGTTTCTTTACCTCCACAGGCTCAACCAGTTATTGAAAGAGGAAGCTCACCACCAATGGGAGCTTATGTTCCTAATTCCACGGATCCAGGAATACCTCCTTCAATTCAACAGTACTCTCAAGAATTCTTGCGGGAAATACAAGAAGAGAAATGGGCCAAGGAGAAGGGTAATTCCCCTCCTATTCCTGAGATTGATGATCTTCATGATCAATTTCCCCAAGACATTCCATCTATTTACGGAGATGAAGCAGAACAACAAGAAGACAAAAGGTTAGATTTTGAATCTAATACCTTAGAAGAACTGCCTCAATTTCCAGGCCCATGGGAATCTGAATCTCTCCAGATTAGAGCTCCCACAATACTAGTAAGAAATGAAGACTCAGTGGTTCCAAGGAACACCGATGTCGTGAAGAACACTAAGGTTCAGTGTCAACTCACTGTAGAAGAGCTGCTCAAAGCAAAACCTGAGCTTTGGAATCATGTGAAGGATCAGGTTCCAGAACTTGATTCCAACATGCCAAAAGCAGGCTCCAAGCAAAGGGTACCAGAGATACCTCTAGACAAAATAGGGGACATGTGTGAGGGTGAAGAAGGTAATACTTATCTTCCAATCACCTACCAAGGTTACACAACCAAAGCAATCATAGATTCAGGTGTTGGTGTTGCTATTGCGACCACCTCCTTGTGGAAGCAATGGGGCAAGCCCACATTAAGACCAACTAGAATGAAGCTTCAAACGGCTGATGGTCATTTTGAAAGACCTCTAGGATTGCTAGAAGGGATCACTCTAACCACTTGTGGTGTAGAGTTTGAGCACACATTTGCTATATGTGACTTTGAGAAAAATAATGTCTATGAGATGATCCTAGGAAGACCCTTCCTACGACAATTGCAAATAGTAGAGGATTGGGGAACTAACTCCTTGTACTTACAGCACTTAGGGGTCACCACCAAGGTCAATTTGAGGGATTACACCTTCAGAGATGTACCACCCCTATAGTGGAATTCTATCCACAAAGCGAAAGAAGATTCCATCTCTGTGCGTTCTGAAAGTTCACCTGATCCATCATGGCTGCATGAAGATACTCATTTGTGGATGTGCAAGGTCGCAAAGGAAGAGGAAAAACGTTTAAAGGCAAGAGAAGAAGGAACTTCGCTAGGAGATAGACCAGTTAGAGACCCAGCCTACACACCGATGATCTTTCCAGATGAGGAGTTTGAGCCTCATGGCTGGCCAGAAATCTTAGCCACCATGGACATTGCTGTCAATGAGGAACAGTGGACACCTCATTGTGATGAGGAGGGTTATGATATCTCAGTGTTCATGTGTCAACCCTTGCTAGAAGAATGTGACCCTAGTGATGTCATAGAAGAAGAAGAGAATGACGATGATCTGGAGTCTATTGTGATGGATAGTTGCTTTAACTCAGAGCAGCACTATCTAGAAGATATAGGAGTGTTCACCCAGAAAGAAGAAGAACCTCTCACAAGTATTAAAACAGTAAACTCAAAGGATGGAAGTGAGAGTAGTCAAAAGAAAAAGAAAAGAAAAGCAGTGAAACAAGAAGAGGAGGAATCATTGTTTGAAGTACCAGAAAACTTCAAGAAATATGAAGTTGACGACCACAAAATTTTGGTACGAATGCCTAAGAGAGAGGCCATCATAGGAGAATCATATGATAATAAAGAAAAGACCAAGAAGATTGTAGTGACCATTGAAGAGAACGAAGAGAGATGCACATATATAGGAGATGACCTAAGTGCAAGAGAAGAAATGGAGCTCATAGCTCTATTAAGGGAATATAGGGATGTGTTTGCATGGCACTATAGAGACTTGAAAGGGGTAGATCCAAGAATTTGCTCTCATACTATCCCCATGACTACTGATGCTAAGCCCACCAAACAGAAGCCCTACACATATAATGATACCTATGTAGCCAAAATAAAAGAAGAAATTGATAGGTTGATTGAAGCTGGATTCATCTATGAGATTGAGCATACCGAATGGGTGTCCCCCATTGTTGTGGTACCCAAGAAGAACGGGAAGTTGTGAGTGTGTATTAACCTTAAAAAAGTTAATGCCGCTACGATTAGAGATAGTTATCCACTTCCAATCACAGAACACCTATTGGAGCGTGTTGCAGGCAAGGAAGTTTATAGCTTCCTTGATGGATTTTCAGGTTACAATCAAGTAGCCATTGCCCTAGAAGATCAACACAAAACAGCTTTTGCTACAGAGTGGGGAATCTTTGCATTTCGTGTGATGCCATTTGGGCTCACCAATGCACCTGCAACATTCCAAAGGCTCATGTGTCATGTCTTCAAAGAGTTCTTGCGAAAGAGCTTAGAAGTGTATGTGGATGATTTATGTGCTCATTCCCAAGAAAGAAGGTTTCACATCCCTGAGCTCAGACAAATCTTCAACAAGTGTAGAGAATATCGAGTGTGTCTGAACCCAGAAAAGTGTGTGTTTATGGTGCGTCAAGGTAAAATCTTAGGTCATATTGTTTCTAAGAATGGAATCTCAACAGATGAAGATAAGGTACGAGCCATAGCGGAGCTACCAAGGCCAAGGAATATTAAAGAGGTACAAGCCTTTATGGGCCATTGTGGATACTACCGTAGGTTTATCCACATGTACGCGATCATAGCTAGACCCCTTTATGCCTTGTTGTCTAATTTTGAGTGGAACGACGAATGCGAGAATTCTTTCAACGAACTGAAGAAACGTTTGTGCACGGCACCAATACTCACCACTCCTGATTGGAATAAACCATTCCATGTCCATGTGGATGCATCCAATCATGCCATAGGATGTGTGCTAGCACAACCCACAAGTGAAGGAAACTTAGATTTGCCCATAGCATATGCTAGTAGACAGCTCACTGCAGCTGAACGGAACTATACCACAACTGAGCGAGAGGGCTTAGGCATGGTATATGCTGTGAAGAAGTTTAGACACTATTTATTGGCCAACAAGTTCAAGTTTTTCACTGATCATCAAGCTTTGTTATATTTGGTCAATAAACCTTGCAATACTGGACGCTTAGTAAGATGGTTCCTCTTACTAATGGAATATGACTTTGAAGTTGTTGTCAGGAAAGGTAGAACCCACCTTCGGGCAGATCACCTTTCTCGCATCACTTCAGGAGAGTCACCGCAAGGAGTGTCTGACGAATTACCCGATGCTTATCTGTTCAATTTAGAAGTTGTTCCTAAATGGGCAAATAAGTTGGTACCAGTCCTAACCTTTGGCCCTGCAAATAAGAATGTGAAAACATCACAATAAGAAATTGTAAAATCACAAAAATATCACATATTAGCAGGAAGCATGTACAAACAAGATACTGAGGGTGTATTAGCTTGTTGTGTGGAGGATGATGAACATAGTAGTTGGTTGCAACAAGCCCATGATGGAATGCTAGGAAATCACTATTCTAAACAACGAACATTGCAGAATCTAAAACGTTTAGGAGTGTATTGGCCTAGCATGGACAAAGAAATACATGAGTGGATTAAGAATTGTCCAAGGTGCAGAGAGAGACCCCCAGTGGAGCATGCGACCCTTTATCAAGTGTCATTAATTCCAGATTGGAGTGCTCCATTGGTAGAGTTTATGAGATCGGGAAGATTACCCAAAGAGGCTAGTCTAGCAAGAAGACGAAGCATGGAGCAAGAGGCTCAAGGCTATGCCTTAGTAGGGGACAACCTATACCGAAGAGGCAAAGATGGTTACTTAAGACTATGCGTTCATGAATCAGACTATTTAAAGGTCTTAGAGACTGCACACAGCGGTGTTGCAGGTGGACATTTTGGTCCTGACCGAGTGATCAAGACCATTCTATTCTTAGGACTTTGGTGGCCCACTCTTCATATGGACGCACATACCTATGTGAAGAAATGTGACACATGCCAACGTGCACAATATCCAGTGAGAAAAGACGAGATGCCCTTGAGGCCAATGATGGGAGGACGTGCATTTTCGAAGTGGGGCATAGACTTCATAGGTCCTATTAACCCCCCAGCTAGAAACTCCCATGCAGAGTACATCATTGTAGCCACAGATTACCTTACAAAGTGGGTAGAAGTCAAAGCCACAACAAAGAATGATGCTCAGACTACGGCTAAGTTCTTATTCGAGAATGTGTTCATGAGATATGGACTACCAATAGAGTTGGTGAGCGATAGAGGCACACACTTCTTGAATGAAGTCATTGAAAATATTCTCCAAGAATTCTTGGTGATCCATAAGAAATCTGCCCCCTATCACCCACAAGCCAACGGACAAGCCGAGAGTACCAATAAGATCCTCTGTAACGTATTGACAAAACTGGTAAATAATAAACGCTCTGATTGGGACAAACAACTTCATCATGCTGTTTGGGCTTATCGAGTTGCCTACAAAACGGTACTCAACGCCACCCCATTTCAGATGGTCTTCGGACAGAACGCTGTGCTACCATTAGATTTCTTAATCCCTGCCTTAAAAGTAACACAAGAGTATGAGTGGAGTGGGCATGAATTGTCCTCTAGGATCTTTGATCTCGAACGCTTGGGTGAGACGAGGCTACGAGCGGCAGCAGGCATATACGCTGCAAAGAAGAGGCAAAAGGCATACTTTGATGCACACATCAAGGATAAGGGATTGAAAGAGGGAGATCTAGTGTTGGTATACACACTAAAACAACATGCCCGTAAGTTGGAAAAAAGAGGATACGGACCCATGATCATTAATAGAATTTCCACTAGCGGTGCAGTTCACTTGGCCACTCTAGAAGGAGATATCTTGCCAAACTATATTAGTGGCTGTAGAGTCAAGCTATATCAAGAACCTCTTACTGAGGATATGCTAATGAGACTCAACACTGCTAAGAAGCGAAAAGATGAAGAGTTAAGAGTGAGAGAAGAAGCACAGGTAGAGGCCAGAGAGCGTATTAGGCGAAATAAGTTAAGGCGATTAGGCCTAGAAGTCAACTCAAAAGCCCCAAAATATCACATGGATATGTGTCAAAAGTCAAGCATAGCGACTTCTCAGGTCATTGAGCGAAGACCCTTTGTGACCATAGAGATAGGACAAGGGAAGGGTGCAAGGACGGTGAAAGCATTGATTGACTCAGGTGCAGCAAGTAGTGCAGTTAGAATTTCCTACTGCCAAGACTTGGGGTTGAACATCAATCCCATAGAAGCTTATCTCATAGGATTGGGAGGTGTGGAAACCCCTTGTTTGGGTGAGGTGGAACTTCCCATCTACCTTCAAGATGTTCCAATGAAAGTCAAAGCGCTAGTATGTCAAGATGAGAACCTTACAGAACCACTTGTCTTGGGTCAAGATTGGATCTATGACCATGCAGTTAACTTAAACCTAAGAAGTCAAATTCTTCAAGTTTGGGTACATGAACAATGCATTACATTAGAATTAGAGAACTGCATGCTCCTAAATCATGGCACCACACACTCTCTTAGTTCTTCCAAGACTAATCATATGAAAGAAGATGTTGTATGTGTCAAAAGCTCTATGATGCAGAAGGAGTCAATCGTGGAAGACCAGGTTCGAAGGCCGGTGGATCTTTCTTCTTCTCCAAAGAATCAAGTAGCCACAGTAGTGAGTCCACCACACAAGCAAACACAACCGTTCACGACAACTGCTACATCAAATAGAAAGACACCATTCGATAAAAAAGCAGTTCCGAGCATGAAGCAGATATGGGTACGCAAAGGAGAGCAAACACCAGCCTTGCCCCCACAAATCCCATCCATGCACACCAACCAGGCCAGAAGACGAAGGAAGCAGCTCAGACAAGCTCAATCACAAGGTATCCAACAAGTTTGGGTGCCTAAGAAGTTAGCTGCAGCTCAACAAGGGCAATTACAGATGTGGGTACCTAAGAAGCTCCTACATCCACAACAACCTTTGTTCTCCCACATGCAAAAGGTTTCAACAAAGAAGCCAAAAAGAGAAAAGGGTAAGAACCACGTACAGAGACCAAAGGAAGATCAAATCAGCTCTTCAACATTAGTAGGAAGACATGCAAAAAGGATATGGGTTTGGAAGCCAAAAGTGCAAGTAGCCTCCACCGAACCAAAGCGTCAACCACACTGGATACCACAGTTCAGAAAGCATCCAAAGAGAAAGACGCCTGAAGTGACCTCTACAGTGCCAAATGATGTTCTAAAATGGACTCCAATAAGGAGGATTACATCAGTTCGAGACTCAATGGATACCTCCACCAAGGTCGGCATCAACCTCCACAAATAACATCGAAAGCCTCGAACGAGCAACAACCATGTGCTCCTTGCACAACCCTATCTTTTGCACCATTCAGGTCATGCATTTCCAAAGTATGCATTAATATAGGGCCACATTACACGGCCGTGCATAGACACACTTGAGAATCCCATGCACAAGAGCACAGTGACATATGTCAAACATTTCTATTGATACTAACTTTTGTGTTCTTGTTTTTTGATATCCTTTTCCTCAAAAAAAAAAAAAAAAAAAAAGGGAGAAAGAAAAGTGGGAGAGAGCTTGTTCCCAGGTTTGGCTTATGAAACATGAATGAGTCATGCTTAGTTGAAGGTGGAACTGTTGATTACTAGGCATTTATCAATTTGGATACAAGTGTGTCTCGGACCAGCAGTGAGATTATTGCTGCCTTATCTGGTAGATGACAAGCATTTGGCATGAACATGGCATCTACAACTATGATTTTCTCTTACCATGGTAGGAATGAAGAGCTTGAAGGTCCGCAACTTGAGTGATGCTTAACTACTTCATGTACCAGAGCATCCAAGGAGATATCTGCAAAAGGTAGTTCTGGAGGAGAAGACTCCTGCATATGGTGAGCTAAAGAGAATATGTGAAACTCAGCTTGGTGTAGTTACCCGATGTTGCTTGCCAAGGAATATAAAGCAATTCAATTCTCAGTATTTGACAAACGTTGCTTTGAAAAGAGGAGAGAGGATCCACCACTCAAAAGATCTCATCACTGGACAAGCAACATGGACATTCATCAACAATGTTCCATCCCAAAGGCCGAGTGTACAACACGAAGAGACAAACATCCATCAACCTTCTCCATGGTAAGTATCTTTACTCTAGAAACACCATAACCATGATAGTTTAGGAAACCTCTTCGTCAGCATACCCTTGAGCACTTAGCTCAAGACCCGCAATTTTTGCACCATACTTCTTCCAATGCATTTTCCAAGTAAGCATGCGTAGGGCTACATTACAAGGCCGTGCACAAGGCACATACTTTTTTCAACCCAGGCATGAACACACTTACCCATCATTCATTATGGGTTATGAGTAGTTGGCATGACTGCTCTCAACATCATCTTTGGAAGAGCTAGCGGACGTCATGGGAACAACATCCATATCTCGGAAGCAAATTGAAGCCAGTAGTTGCTCCAAATCACTCTTGACAACCTCTTTTGAGCAACTTGCAGTTTTGAAAGCTCACAACGACACATTCTTGCTGGAATCCAAGGAACCAGCTCATACAACGGATGGACACCACCTCTCAAAGCACTACATAGAACAGCCCTTCCAACAAGGGTCTGTCAGGGACGACAGACTCGAGAGGGGGGGGAGTGTTGAAGCTCAAAGTCAAGGACAAAGCATGGAAGCACATCAAAAGGTGGACACACAAGGAAAGGGAGCAAGTAGGGAGCTCCAAGAAGTGTATGTCAAATTTTCAGAAGAATCCTCTACAAAAATAGTGATTTTCATCACTAAAAACCATTGTAAATACCATTATCTATTTTTAGTAACTCCATTTTGTTCAAGCCAAGGAGTCCTTGAGCTTGAGGAGTATTAGAAGTACCATCGTACCGATTTTCATAATTTTTAGACTTCGTTTGAGCCCTCAAATAAGCCCTGGAACCTAATTTTTAACTAGGCCGGACACTAGGTCTGGACAGGGCCAAAACTAGTCAAAAAACTATAAAAAGAGCTAGAGAGCTCATTTTTGAGGTTGGCTTGTTAGAGAATAGAACTTTTTTAAGAGAACTCTTTTGCAATCTAAGCTTTCCATTGTTCCTCTCTTTGATCTTACTTTGTGCGCGTGTGTGTGTATGTGTGTGCATGTTTGTGTGCTTTCACTCACGCACTTGTGCCTTCACTTGCTCGTGGTCTTCATACCGGTCCTCACGTCTCCGCGGATTGACAAGTAAAGGAGGTGGTGCTTACGCTTGAGCTACACCTACCCTAGGAATCGTAAGGCCTCCTTCAAGTGTTGGGGTTTCCAGTATAACTTTAACTTTATGCAGATCAATTGTGATGCCTTTTTCTGAAATAATGAGGCCCAATATTTTTTGCGTTTAACTGCAAAGGTAGATTTATTAGGATTCAAGCAAAGATGTACCTGTCTGCAAGAATCAAAGCAGGCGTGTAAATGTTCCAAATGCACGACCATCTTATCGAAAATTGAGAAGTCATCTAAAAAAATGCGCATAAAAGATGTAAGGTATGGAGTGAATATTTGTTGCATACACCACTCGAAAGTTCTTGGCGTGTTCGGCAACCAAACCGCATGACTATACAAGCGAATACTCCCTAGTTCGAATGAATGCTGTTTTGCTTATATCTCCTTCAACCATTCGAACTTGATTGTATCCACTAAAACCATTGAGGAACGAATACATTCCCTGACCTGCTACCTCATCGAGCATGTTGTCCACGAATGGTAGTGGAAAAGGATCTAGTATGGTTGCTGCATTCAATTTTCTATAATCCACACAGATCTGTAGTTGTTTGTTCTTTTTTAGGACGATGACAATGGGAGAGACCCATTCTAGGTTCTCAATAGGTACAATATATCCACCTTGATTAATCTATCAAACTTGTGTTTCACCTACTCCGCAAAGTCGGGATTCATCCTATATTGATGCTACATGATTGGGGTAGCATCTAGTTTAAGAAAAATGCAGTGATGATACAACTTTGGATCAAGACCTTTCATGTCGACGTATGTCCATGCAAAGACATCTTTCTATTGTTGTAGGAGATCTATTGGTGTCATTTGGAATTTTAGAGCAAGCTCCAATGAGATTCGGACATGTGTTGGGTCTTTTGTGTTGCTGAGATTCAGTACTTCCAAAGAATCCTCTTCAACCCAAATTTTCCCAATCTCCATGGGATCTTTCATCACTAGGTCTGCAATATCCTCTTCATTTGGTTCCATGGGTTCTGTGTAGACAGTGGCCGCCATGTTGTCCCAACCTGGGCTGATGACTGCATTGACATCCATAACCTTGAAAGATAAAAGATCTCTATTAGCTTCCAAAAACTGTTTCTCTTCATCTTCCAATAGGACGTCTAACACATGAGGGGGTTCCGCCAATATGGTTTTGTGCTCCGGAAGACAATATTTCTCTTCTTCTAATGGAACCAAAAATTTCGCTTTCCCTTTCCTAAATGTGATAGTCTTCACATCCCAATTTTGGCAGACTTTAGCATCCCATAGCCAGGGTCATCCCAACAATAAATTATAATCTAAATTTTGCCCTTTTAATTCAAACACTACAAATGTAATATTGAATAGCACCTGAGAAATTCAGATGGGGATGTCTTTAATCAGCCCCACTGACTCCACTTGTGATTGATCCACCATCTAGAAAAAGAATGGGGCTAGGTCAACTCTGTTCCAACCCATTTGTTTACATGTAGTTGTAGAGGCAATGTTAATGCTGGACCGACCATCAATCAGAACCTTGGGGATGGCTTTATTTTTATATCTAACTATAATTGTGGGAACTGCATATTCTACTATTCTGTCTTGGATATCTTTTACCATCGAGACGAAAGGTTGCAAACTCAGAGATGGCGAATATCTTTCTTGTAGTTACATTAATAATTGCTTCCGAAAGGCCGGAGCAAGCTCCAATAAAGCCCCTAATGACAATTTAATATGTGAATCCTAAAGAACTCACAATACGTACCATCCATAGATGCTCTGGGGTCTAAATCTCCTTGCTTCTATTATGTTCAAAACTTTGGTTCCAAACCCTAATGGTAGTCTCTTGATCATTAGGCACTGACTCCTAACTTCCGAAATTATTGATTTAGCTGGAGGCCTGGAATTCGTCATTTCATTTCCTGTCTCGTTTATCCCATGAGTGGGTTTGATAGTTTTCTTACTGAATTTACTATGTCGTTCTTTTCTGAAAGGTTTTGTTGGGACAAGTTGAGGGTCTACATAATACGGTGGGTACTCCGTGGCCCACTCTACTGCTCTTTTAAAGTTTTGGTTCTGCTCCACTGGTACTAGATAATCTAATTTTTGGCCACTCTGATATTCTTTCTACGACCTGTGACCACTGATGCTGAAGGTTCCAAATATTCTAAGGTCACCACATTGGCCAAAGGTGCCTTAAGCTTAGCCTCCTATTTCTGCTGATCATTATTCTTTGGCTTCTTCACATTCCTATCTTCTATTTCCATATTGCAAGCAAAAATGACATTGTATAGTCGATTCCCTAAATTACTTGGGCTTGGTTATTGAAACCTCTAGCTTCTACTGAATTATTGAAAATTTTGCTGGAAACCTCGCTGCTGTTCCGAAAATTGATGTGGACCTCAATATTGCGATGGTCCTGATAATGTAACATCTTGGCTATCCTACCATTGTTCGGAGGGAACTGATGGCTTGTATCCCATGGATTTCCTTTCCCAAAGGAACATCTACTTGTGCAGTAGCTACTAGTGTGTTCTTTGCATTAAATCTGCATTCATCCAGACTATGATTATTCTGATTATAGATTGGACAAAATACGTGATTCAACACACACTCCACCGTGATGTGGCCCACATTCCTGTACCATAAACAATACAATTGTTGTGCTGGAGTTGTACTTTTCTTCATCATTGGATTAAGATTCTCCGAGCCCAAATAGGAAAACTATATTTTTTGGTCCATCCTTGTCGCTAAGTTGATTATCTGATCAAGTGTATGAGATTGGTCTAGTGTGTACATGTAGATCTTTTCTTTAATGGCTGGTTGAAGTCCATCAACAAAAACTTCCTGCAACATTTCTTCTGAAGGACATTTGTTTGTCAGAACTGCCACATCATGGATCTGAAGTCTGATGCGTATTGTTCTATTGTTCCTTTCTACATCATATGCTCGATCATAGCATAGAGCTCTAAAATGATCTTGGCAGTTTGGAATCACTCTAAGAAAGCCTCTTTTAACTCATTGTAGGTTGAAAAGTAATCTCTAGGGTACTCGATAAGCCATTTCACTGCATTGCCCACCAGTGTAGCTTGGAATACCTGAAACTTATGTTTATCATCTTGTAAGTTATGATGATTATAGATATACTGATTTTGGAATGTGCATACGTGCACATCTGGATCTTCATCTATTCTTCCATAAAAATGAGTATAACTCAACCCTGGCAATTGATTTCTATGCATCATCGAGTTTTCAAACTTTTTTTAGGTACCGAATTGAGTCGAAGAAACTAGGGCTAACTCGAACTCTGGTGGGGTTTCATGCTGCAGCTTTGGCTTGGTTCCATAGGGTATTTTTCTTCCTGCTAGTGGCTCTACTGGTTGGTTTGACTAGATTCCCCTTGCCACGAGATTTTGGCTAGCTTACCATCTCTCCACTCAAAGATTCAGGCCTTCAAAAGCTTCGGAGATAAAACTCCATTTTCCACCCAATATAACACTTCTTTCGGAATGTTAGTTGTGTCCTCGAGGGAGATATCTTGAAATTTTTAATGTTGATATGGTCTGCTGAACGAATTCATCTAAATGCTTGCAATGATAGGTATTTTTCAAGTACTCCTTACCGCTCCGCAATGGCATCAATCCACTCTGTGTTGTAATTTGTTACCAATCCCATCCCATCATTGTCGCCAAAATGTTTGCACTCCATACCATGGTCCAACCATGCACTTTGGTTTTCAAGTATTGTTCATAAGGGTAGAGCATGATAATATGTGCATATATCTTTCTTGATTGATAGGTTGCTACTAGCATTGGCTATGTTCTTGGAGTTGGACCACTCTATTCCAAGGGAGGTGCTATCACTTTAGCTCTATGGAGATCTACATGGAGTATCTATGGATTGAGTTCTTATTTTTGGAGACTTTGTTTTACTTTTAGTGAGTGTGATGGAACTAGTATCCTACCACTCAAGAGATGTGGAGGCTTGTGGATTGAAGCACTTTTGGAGAAGGCTTAGAGAAGTAATGTGCCTCAACCTTTCTTTCTTATATGACATGTTGTATAAAGGTTCCTTTCCTATAAATGCTTTCCATGTACTTTTCATTTTTCTTAGGGGGTATTACTTATCAAAGGATAGTGGTAGTTCAAGTCCATCATGCGTGCCAATGTTAGGGGCACAATTTTCATATATATGGTGAGACTAAGGTTATATTGGAGGGTGAGTAGAGGGTATGGTGAGAAGATCCTTTAAGAACATTTATATTTTATAAATATGGCTTGCTTCTAATGGAAGAATCCTCTTCAATGCATTGCCACTCATGGCTCTAGACATATTTCTTTTCTTTCTTGATTAGTTAGTTTTTTTGTCCTTTCTTGGTAGTCGTGCTTGTTTGTTCTTGTTGCAGATATGGCATCGCAGCTCCTTCTCTCTCCCTTTCTCTCTTGCAAGGGGGCACAAGACCTCTGCAAACAACACCCAAATCATCCATAAGGCTTCTGAGCCACACATACTCAATAATTGCTGTGAAAGCTGCCCTATACTCAGGCTCGCAACTAGAAGTGGCCACAATAGGCTTCTTCTTGCTCAACCAACATACACATGAGCTACCAATCATGAAGCAAAAGCTACTGGTGGACACACAAGTGTCATAGCAACCAACCCAGTTAGAGTTAGAAAAATCATGTAAATATGGCTATATTGATGCCCCCTTGGGATAAAACAATCCAAGTAGCCAGATACCACTCAAGTAGCGAAAGATGTGCTTTACTGCCTGCCAATGCTTGAGACCTGGGAAATGCATAAAACTTGCACATCTGTGAGACAACAAACTGAATATCTAGGCGCGTAATGCACAAGTAAATCTAGCATCCAACAACATAGTGATAGAGAACAACATCAAATGCATCTTCAACATCAAGAAGAATCAATTGTAATTTTGTCTCTATAGGAGTGACAATAGGTTTGCAATCTTCAAGGCCAAAATAATGCAATAATATGTCAATATATTTTGTTTGACACAAAGTTATTCCGCCATCAAATTGCATAAACTGAATGCCCAAATAATGATGTAGGTTCCCCAAATTTGACATCTCAAATGAGGCATGCAAATCGGCCTTAAAATCATCAATATGCTTCTCAATAGGACTAGTGAGCAACATGTTATCAACGTAGACAACAATGATTAGAGGCACATTGTTTGCATGCTTAACATATAAGGTGATCTCAATTGGTGTGTTCTCAAACCATGTGCAATCAAGTACGCATGCATCTTTTCATACCAAGCACGTGCTGCTTGCTTCAAACCATATAATGCCTTTTTCAACCTACAAACTTTGTTTTCATGCCTTGTCTGCACAAATCTGCATGGCTGAAAAACATACACTTCTTCATGCAACACACCATTCATAGATGCAGTTTTAATATCCAACTAATGTACGTTCCAACCATGATGAGTTGCAAGTGCATAGATGCTATGAACAATAATCATTTGGCATGTAGGAGCAAAGGTCGCATCCAAATCAATTCCTCTTTCTTGAACATAACCCTTTGCAACAAACCTAGCCTTATATCTAGCAAGTGTTCCATCAGGATTGGGCTTTAGCTTGTATACCCACTTAGTTCCAATGGCCTTCTTGCTAGGAGACAAGTCACATAAAGGCTAGGTACCATTTTTCATTATAGCATCATATTCTGATTGCATAACAACCATCCAATTATTAGCATTTTGTGCTTCATCAAACAAAACAAGCTCATTCTCATCACAAAGACTAGAGGTAGCCATGTCATAGAAATCTGATGCAAAAGAAGAACTATGAGAGCGAGAATGAGTATGATATGATAGAGATGTATCTAATTTGCTATCTCACAAAGTCTGCACTAGCCATTTTCACATAGTTTTTGCCTCCTCAATATCAGTGCTCTCATCAACAAGTGCATCATGTAAATCTGCATTAGAAATGGAATGATCTGCATCATCATATGAAACCTATAAAGGTAGAAAAATTGCCTCATTTGGACCATCACTAGACTATTCACCTATAAAAAGAGGCAGCAAAGTATTAAACATGTCTTTGGAGCTAACTCATGTCTCCTTGGTACATGAAAGTAATGGTTGAATAGCATCTTCCACAAAGACAACATCATGGCTAACCAAAATGCATTTATCTTCTGGATGATACAAATGATAGCCTTTGCTTTGAGAACTGTACCAAAAAAAAATACATTTCACTACTTTATCATCCAATTTCTTGCATTGTTGTTTAGGCACTAATGCATATGCCAGACATCCCAAGACATGGAGGTGGGCAACAAATGGCTTACGATGATGCCAAGCCTCTTACGGAGTGATAAATTGCATTACTTTAGTGGGACACTTGTTTAGTACATATGCTGCACACATAACAACCTCAAGCCAAAAACTATGTGGTAATGCCTGACTTTTGACCATACACCTCGCCATCTCCATGAGTGACCTAGATACATGTTTATCTTCTATCTACTGGTTTTGAAAACTCATATGTAGCACCCACTCTTTATGTTAAATTTGAAAAGGATGTTTTGATTATTATATCATATATGTTGATGATATGATCATGACAGGTCCCAAAGATTCAGACCTTTAGCATTTTAAAGAAAAACTTAATCATACATTTGATGTAAGTGATTTAGGCATTTTGCATTAGTATCTTGGGATTGAGTTCAAGTACAGAGATGAGTTTATCTACATGACACACCAGAAATCCATTGAGAAATTATTAGAAAGCTTTTAGATGATAGATTCTAAGCCCATGCAAAGACCTATGGTTGTCAATGTGTGAGTGCAACCAGAAGCAAATTCAAAGCCATTTGATGCTACATTATATAGTCAAGTAGTTGGTTGCTTGATATATCTATATAATTCATGTCCAGGCATTTAGTTTGAAGCTTCTCAAAAATCCAAGTTTATGCACAATGCACTGAAAATTTATTGGAAAGTAGCTAAGAGAATTTTTAGATATTTGAAGGGAACTTTCAATTATGCTATGGTATTTCCAAAGTATTCATATTTCTTGCTTAAAAGTTTTTTAGATTTTGATTATGCAGGTGATAAAGACTCAAGAAGAAGCACAAGTGGATATTGTTTCTATCTAGGAGATTGTCTTATCTCTTGGTTATCCAAGAAACAACCAAGAGTTGCTACATCTTGAAGCGAAGCAGACTATAGGGCAATCTTTATAGCTATACTTGAATCAATTTGGTTATAGAAGATTTTGAATTATCTTGATGTTCATACTCATCTTCCACTTCATATATTTTCAGATAGTTAGAGTGCTATTTCTATTGCAAAGAACCCTATTCATCATGCTAGGACAAAGCATATAGAGGTTCATTACCACTATATTCGGGAATAGGTATCTAAGAAGCACATTGAGCTAGTCTATGTACCTACAAGTGAAAATGTTGTAGATAGTTTTACTAAAGCAGTGACCAAGGAGCATCATAGGAAGTTTTGCAGGTTATTAAACATTGTACCATTAAGACATTCAAGGGGGGATTGTTGGAAAATAATGTCAAAGAGTGGGCCAAATTCTCTCTTAAGTACACATATGATATGTTTTTCATAGCCTCATCTTCAAGTAGTCAAGTTGGGTGCCTTCCACAGGTTGTGAACCTCTCAACCAAGTGGCGTGGGTTCAATCCCCATGAACAAAAACAATGGAAGTTCTTTTGAGTTTGATTTTCAATACATTTAGCACAACGATAAAATTGGCACCAACTTGCTTTTGGAAGTAGCAATCACACCAGTTTGTATCATATTCACACATTGTAATTTGACATTGGAATATAGATAGTGTAGGTAAGCATCATAGCTTATCGTACACTTTGAAAATCCAACCTATTCTCTCTCTATCTCTCACTCATCATATTTTTGAGTCTTAAGGTGTGTACGTTAAGGTTCATGTGTTGGAAGATCTTAAAAACCTGTGATTAATTGTTATCGAGCCCCACCCCACTTCCCACAACATGATCAAGTTGGATGATGTGGAAAGTAGATTCCATTCATCTCTCTAAACGAAGATATAGAGGAGCCTAGTAAGCCTTAAAAGAAAGCCTACTCCCACCGTATTAAATGCACTTTCTCCCCTTAAACAACAACAAAACTAGGCGTAATCCCTAAAAATTAGACATCCTTAAAAAGGCCATGCAAGGTTCATTTTTTCCCTAATGCAATGTAATGATGCTTTTTTGAGCTCCCCATGGCCTGGAGTATGCTCACAAAATTCCTTCGATTCTGAGACAATTACTAGAGGGGTGTCGATGATGCCCTAGATGAAGCAACAACTTGCTCTAATACCAATTGTTGGAGTTTGAGGTCTACGCAAGCACATGAACAACAAAAGAAAGAAGAAGAAGCTTAGAGCACAACACAACATAGAATGTATTATCAAGTGAATGTACAAGTATAAGTCATTTATTAAGGTTATAGGCGTATATACAAGTTGGGGGAAAAAACTCCTAAAGGGGAAAAAAGTGCCTTGATGGTGTTGATATATTTAGGTAGTGATGTGTGTGAACACACTAGACCGCCGATGCACTTTTTTCCATCTTTAGGAGGTTTTTTTCCCTAGCTTGTATATATGCATATAGCCCTAACGGATGATTTATCTTTGTACATTCTAGTGGTAATACATTGAGTATTGTGTGTTGTGCTCCAAGCTTCTTCTTCTTCCTTGTATTGTTTGCATGCTTCCATAGCCATCTAGCTCCAACATTTGGTATTAGAGCAGGTCGTCGCTTCATCTAGGGTGCCATCAACACCTCTTCGATCACAGTCTTAGATTCACATGAAATTTGGTGAGCATACTCAAGGTGATTAGGAGATCAAAATTGCTTCGCTTTCTAGTGCCGAAATCGTGACCTGAGCTCCTTTTGACCTCCAAATGCACTATTGCAATGCTTATGTCAGCTATTTTGTCTTTTTGTGCCAAAGATATATACAGGTTTCAGTTCGCCTGTATAAGCATCTTGAAGTCTGCTACATGTCTAGTGGAACTTGTTAGGATAGTTTTGTTCAACTTTTTCAGATACAATCATTGTTTTGCATCAAGGTATTTTAGTAAGTGGTCATGGCTGAAAGCAGTGATGTATTCCATATGTTGGCTGTTGAGGACAATTTGCATGGTACCAATTACCCATTGTGGACTTATATGATGTGACATGTATTAGTTGCAAAAGGACTATGGAATATTGTGCAGGGTGTTGAAAAATGTCCTATCACACCTGCAATACAAGGATTAAGCTGATGTAGATGGCATTGAAGATGCTCATATTCTTTAGATCCATGTTCGTGTCGCGGTTCCTATTGCACCTACTGCAGAGAAAATTTGTTGGGATGGCAGAGATGCTCAAGCACATGCATTGATAGCTTTGTCTATCAAACATGCCATTATTCCTCACATTTGCTCTTGAAGAATAGCTAAGGATGCTTGGGATACACTTACCACATTGTACCAGGCTAGGAATGAGGCACATATTTCTTACCTCTGAAAATAGTTGGAGAGTGAGCACATGAATGAAGGTGATTCTATGGATAGTTTTTTGACAAAGATCAAGGACTTGAAGGAACAATTGATTTCTGCCCATGAAGTCCTTCTTGACAGTTCACTTATGCAGACTGTTCTGAATGGTCTTCCTGACTCATATCAGAGTTTTGTTTCTACTCTTCATTTGATGATGAAAGGCAATCCAAATGCCTTAACATTTGAAGAGTTAGTTTCTGTTCTGTTGTAGGAAGATCAGTCCAGGTAGAACATCTATTATGTGTGTTGTAGATCAAGCTTTCTTGGCTAGTCAGAAGGGCAAAGGAAAATGGAGCTCTTCTACTAGTAAGCTGAAATCTGCTAATACACAATCAAAGAAGGAAGACAAAGATGATAAGAAATAAAAAAAATAGAACTTGTTTTGCAAATATTGTAAAGAAAATGATCATGTCATTAAGAGCTGTCCAAGAGAGGGTGCTAAAGAGGTTGGAATGGTTATTGTAGAGGCCTCTACACCAAAAATAGAGTCTGCTAATCTTGTACAGGATGCGGAATGGGCATTTACTACTATTTGCACTTTTGACCCATCTTCTCATGAGCAGTGCATGTTTGTAGTAGACTTATATGTTTGGTACTTTGATAGTGGGCGACCAAACATATTACCTCACAACATAGTTTCTTCTCTTCACTCGAGCCTGGCCCTATAAGGAATACAATTACATGCACCAACAACTCATCTCATCCTATTATGGGAGTTGGTAAGATCATCCTGACTACTACTGATGGTAGTTCTTTTACACTGTCAGATGCTTTATTTGTGTGAGGGATCAAGAAGAATGTGTTATCAGTTTCGGCCTTAGCCAAGATTGGTTTGGTTGTGAAATTTGTTGATGATAGATGTACAGTTCATGATCTGTCAAATGGTGATGTGATTATTGCTTTTGGCATTTTATCTCGTGGGTTGTATAAGCTCATAGATTATGAAAAGCCTGTGAATGATTCAGCATGTGAAGTACATGATTCTTAGGCTATGTCAGATACAAAGCTTTGGCGTGCATGCTTTGGTCATCTAAATTTTGCTACTTTGCCATGCTTGCAAAAATCTCAAATACTATCCTCTTTGCCCAAAATTGATCAACCCGAAAAATGTCTGTAAAGGCTGTATTTTGGGCAAAATGCAGCATTCCTCCTTTCCAAAAGATGGTTTAGTTTGGGCTACTCAGAAATTGCATCTTGCACATAGTGATGTCTGTGGTCTTATGCAGACACCTTCTTTTGGAAACTATCTTTACTTTGTGACTTTCATTGATGATTTTTCCAGGAATGCATTGGTATATCCACCCAAAGCAAAGTCCGAAGTGTTTATGTGCCTCAAATAGTTTTTGGTTTTGGCTGAAAATTTGTCAGCTTGTAAAATGGGCACCCTCCATTCTGATCGAGGGGGGTATATATGTCTTCTTACTTTAGGCTCTCTTCTTCAGTTAACTTCTTATGCGCCCAAACCTTTTCCATAGTCTGATACAACTTTTTGATGGCCAATGTATAAGTTGCTGCTTCAAAGGTCTCATCTTCATGCGTACTGGTATCACCTTGGGTGTCTGTTTGCTGTCCTTGTTCGTCTGTCTGTACATGCTCTTGTGATTCATGAGTGCCCTGGTTGGCTTCATGGTCTCCATCGTCTTCATCTGTCTCTGTTCTTTCTTCCTCGGAACTAGATACTACTTGTCCTTGTGGTTGGTCCGGGGGAGTGGTTGGGTAGCTTGGCCGTTCGTATTCTTGGGAGAAAATCTGGCCTTCAGACAACTCAAATTCATTGGAGAAAGCATCTGGCATTTCGAAATTGAATGTTGTATCGATGGGTTCTGCTTCCATGTTGGGTATTGGAAAAGAAAAAGCTTCCACACCAATAGTGGTGGGAACTTCTGCTGTAGTGGTGGTCGGTTCCTGAACTAATGTTGGTTGTGAGGTAACCGCACTAGTAGTGCCTTCTGTAACAACAAGTCATGATAAGCGTATGCGAATAGGTTGTACAGTGGTAGGAGCCTCTGTCGGAGACTGTTCAGGAGATGGTTGAGGTGACGGTGATTTGGGAACTTGGAGGCATGGGATAATACCTCTCATACACTTTCCTGCTCGTCCTTTGCTAGCCTTCATAGCTTTCTTCGTTGTTCCTTTGAATGCTTTCAACTCCTCACTTGTCATTGCACGCTCGATTGGCAAGTCGTACGCCAAGCACATATACAATCCTCGTAAGAGCGCAGCATCCATTGATTACTTTCTTTCTTTCGCACCTATGTTGTGCTAAGTATAGCTGATCAATGATCCAACTTGCTAGATCAACTATCTGGGGTCCAGTACATGCTAAATATAGGCCAAACCAGATACGCTTGTGGGGCATGGTAAACCGGCCCTGAGCGGGGAAAGCGAAGTGCTGCATGCATATCCTAAACGGTTTGGAAAGCTCAGGTGTGATTGCTGAAATATCTTCCCACTTAGTAACATCCCCATGTTTCATGGGCTCTGGAATTAGTCTTTCACGCTCTGTTGGAGTGTGCGTTCCATGTATCTTGATTGCCTCTCTAATAAGATCTTTTGTCAAATAAAACCTTTTGAATGGGGGTTCATTCACCAAGGATGGCAAAATAAACGTGCCTGGTAGATCCTTGTTTTTGGAAACTGTCAAAGTGGTTACTAAGTAATAACATGTGTAGAAGTCTGGTTTAGGCAAAGGGTCATTGAAGTACTCTGTGAAGCCTGCTCTTGCCCAAACATGCGTTAGGTCTTCTGTGTTCTGTAGTCCTTTGAACTCTCTTGAGAAAAACTGGTACTTGGCCCAAGTACGTGTATCAAAGGCCAAATTGGCCTCAAAGATAAAATTTGCATCTGCCAATGGGCCTCCTAATCCTTGGAACCAGTGAGAGTTGCGATGAATCTTCTCAGTATATCCCCTCGGAGGATCGTCGATCGGCATGGGTCCTGGAAATCCCTGGAATTTCGGTGGTTGAGCAGTGGAATGTGGTTCCGCAAGTAGTTCTCCAATATTGGCCATTGGTGCACTGGGGCCAGCTTCCGATGGTCCTTCTGCCTGCATGATGAATGATGCGATTGTGTAGCGTATCTGCTACAAAAGATTAACACATTAGTATGGAAATTAATCATGATCCCATTAAAGTGAGACCGCAATCCCTTTCCATAACCGATGTGCAACCCGTGTAGCCGAGTGTTGTGATGTGGTTTATGGAATGATTGTTGCAAAACTAATGCAGGTCTCTAGACACCTACATGCTTCAGATGATGCATACATTTCTTTGAAGAGATATTATTACAAGTGATGTTGGTTTATAGTGTGTGGGTTTGTACAAGGTTTAGTCGTGAATGAATTATTACAAGGTTGGAGAGTAGTCGGGGTGGGAGTGATGTTAGATAAGGGGGTCGGAGAAGACGTCTGGATACATTTCGGTATCCATTTCCTAAGAGTTTCTGAGTGGGTGGAATGTTTCTTCCGAGGGACAAAAGTTGGGATCGAATGTGGTGGGGTTAAAGGGTGAAGAGATTTTTGAGGGTTCTATATTACATGGCTTGAGGGTTGGGCTATAATACACTTTTTAGGTACCCAAATCTACGTGGGTGTGGGCCGATTCATAAGGTACTTCTTGGTGATCCAAATTTGTCGAATGTTCGTACTTGTAGAAGAAAGTCGAGAAGACCTTGGATACTGCTTCTGATTGGTCTGTAAGTTCTTCTTATCCTTTTTACATGTGTGAAATCTATCGGGGTATCTATCCTTTTGGCACCCATATTTGTCTAGTGCCATTTGTTCGGCAATGCTGATACTGCTGTTGATATATTTAGGTAGTGATGTGTGTGAACACTCTAGGACCGCCGGGGCACTTTTTTCCCTCTTTAGGAGGTTTTTTTCCCCCGGCTTGTATATACGCCTATTGCCCTAATGGGCTACTTATCTTTGTACATTCTCTAGTAATACATTCAGTATTGTGTGTTTGTGCCCCAAGCTTCTTCTTCTTCCTTGTGCTGTTCGCGTGCTTCCGCAGACGTCTATCTCCAACAATTGGTATCAGAGCACGTTGTTGCTTCTTCTAGGGTGCCGTCGACACTCCTTTGTTTGCAGTCTTAGATTCGCACGAGATTTGGTGTGCATACTCAGGGTGTTTCCGAGATCAAAACATCTTCACTTTGTGGTGCCGAAATCGCAATCTGAGCTCGTTTTGGCCTCCGAATGCACTATCGCAGTGCTTGTGCAAGCTATTTCGTCCTTTTGTGCCAAAGGTATATACCAGTTTCTGTTCGCCAGTTTAAGCGTCTCGAAGTCTGCTACAGGTCTAGCAGAACTCGTCTGGGCAGTTCCGTTCAACTTTTTGAGATACAGTCAATTTTGTGCATCAAGGTATTTTAGTCACCGGCCATGGCTGAGAGCAGTGATGTATTCCGTATGTTGGTTGTTGAGGATAAGTTGGATGGTACCAACTACCCATTATGGGCTTATATGATGCGACATGTATTGGTTGCAAAACGATTGTGGAACATTGTGCAGGGTGTTGAAAGACGTCCTGTTACACCTGTAACGACAGGTACTGCAAATACAGGTGCTGGTGCTGATGAAGATGGTGTCGAAGATGATATTCTACAGATTCCTGTTCGTGGTGCTGTTTCTGTTGCACCTATTGCAGAGCAGATTCGTTGGGATGGCAGAGATGCCCAGGCACATGCATTGATAGCTTTGTCTGTCAAACATGCCATTATTCCTCACATTCGCTCTTGCAGAACAGCAAAGGATGCTTGGGATACACTTACCACTTTGTACCAGGCTAGGAATGAGGCTCGTGTTGCTTACCTCCAAAAACAGTTGGAGAATGAGCACATGAATGAAGGTGATTCTATGGACAGTTTTCTCACAAAGATCAAAGACCTGAAGGAACAATTGATTTCTGTTGATGAGGTTATACCAGATAGCTCACTTGTGTAGACCGTTCTGAATGGTCTTCCTGATTCATATCAGAGTTTTGCCTCTACTCTTCGGTTGATGATGAAAGGCAATCGAAGTGCCTTGTCATTTGAGGAATTAGTCTCTGTTCTGTTGCAGGAAGATCAGTCTAGGCAAAACAGGTCCATTATGCGTGTTGCAGATCAAGCTTTCCTGGCTAGTCAGAAGGGCAAAGGAAAATGGAGCTCTTCTACTAGTAAGCAGAAATCTGCAAATGCTGCACAATCGAAGAACCAAGATAAAGATGAGAAGAAATCAGAAAAGCAGAAATTGTTTTGCAAGTTCTGTAAAGGAAATGATCATATCATAAAGAACTGTCCAAAACTGGCTGCTAAAGAGGCAAAGAAGAAAGAGGCTGGAATGGTTGTTGCAGAGGCCTCTACACCAAAAACAGAGTCTGCAAATCTTGTGCAGGAAGAAGAATGGGTGTTTACTGCAGTTTTGATCCATCTTCTCATGATCAGTGCATGTCTGCAGTAGACTCAGATGTTTGGTACTTTGACAGTGGGGCGACCAAACATATTATGTCGCAGCGCAGTTTCTCCTCTTCACTCGAGCCTGCCCTGTTGAAGCTCAAAGTCAAGGACAAAGCATGGAAGCACATCAAAAGGTGGACACACAAGGAAAGGGAGCAAGTAGGGAGCTCCATGAAGTACATGTGAACTTTTCAGAAGAATCCCCTACAAAAATAGTGATTTCCATCACTAAAATCTTTGTAAATACCATTTTCTATTGTTGTAGCTCCATTTTTTGCAAGTCAAGGAGTCCTCGAGCTTGAGGAGTATTAGAAGTACCATCATACCAATTTTCATCATTTTTAGACTTCGTTTGAGCCCTCAAATAAGCCCTCGAACCTAATTTTTAACTAGGCCGGACACTAGGTCTGGACAGGGCCAAAACTAGTCAAAAAACTATAAAAAGAGCTAGAGAGCTCATTTTTGGGGTTAGCTTGTTTAGAGAATAGAGCTTTTGTAAGAGAACTCTTTTGCAATCTAAGCTTTCCATTGTTCCTCTCTTTGATCTTACTTTGTGCGCGTGTGTGTGTATGTGTGTGCATGTTTGTGTGCTTTCACTCACGCACTTGTGCCTTCACTTGCTCGTGGTCTTCATACCGGTCCTCACGTCTCCGCGGATTGACAAGTAAAGGAGGTGGTGCTTGCGCTTGAGCTACACCAAATTTTGGCGCCGTTGCCGGGGAGAGAGCTTCGAGGACGAGCGTTGTGATGGTAAGATCGTAGATTTGCGACGTTGGAAGGTAAAAACACTGTCATTTCAGTTCATTTTCTGTTTGTTTTCCTCTTCATCTTCATCATCATCATCATCTCCACCTTCTTCCATCTTCTTCTTCATAGAAATTTCTTGTTTTTTAGTGCATTTTCATACCATTTTTCATGCATCATTGTGTGGGAAGGAGTTAGGAGGTGCAAGGGAGAGCAAGCGCTGTGTTTTTTTCATGA
The DNA here is from genome assembly GCA_020310875.1 of Ceratopteris richardii. Taxonomy (NCBI): domain Eukaryota; kingdom Viridiplantae; phylum Streptophyta; class Polypodiopsida; order Polypodiales; family Pteridaceae; genus Ceratopteris; species Ceratopteris richardii. Next base: position 4,198,078 of record CM035417.1, read on the forward strand.
TTTTCTGCTCATACGGAGCTCGCCATTGCCGGCGCTCAGAAATTTGAATTTCCCACCAAAAAACACGATTCTGTGAAAATTTAAAATTTTTTGAAAAATCACGATTTTCTGTTTTCCCGCCTAAAAGTTGGCTGAAAGAATCACGATTCTGTGGTCATTCTCAAAATCGCGATTCTGTGATTGTGCTCAAAATTGCGATTCTCACAAATCACGATTTTCAGCCAAAAAAATACGATTCTGAGAAACACGATGTTGTGAAAACATGATTCTGTGAAAACACGATTCTCTGCTCAAAATCGCGATTCTCACCAATCACGATTTTCAGCAAAAGAACACGATTTTGTGAAAAAGCGATTTTGTGGTTGTGCTCAAAATCGCGATTCTCACAAATCACGATTTTCAGCCAAACCACGATTCTGTGAAAACACGATTTTTTGTTGGCAATCGTGATTTTCATGTCAAAAATGCGATTATGTGAAAAGACGATTCTCTGCCCAAAATCGCAATTCTGAAAAAATCACGATTTTCATGTCAAAAACACGATTCTGTGATTGCGCTCAAAATCGCGATTCTCACCAATCATGATTTTCAGCAAAAAAACACGATTTTGTGAAAAAGCGATTCTGTGGTTGTGCTCAAAATCACGATTCTCACAAATCACGATTTTCAGCCAAACCACGATTCTGTGAAAACACGATTTTTTGTTGGCAATCGCGATTTTCATGTCAAAAATGCGATTATGTGAAAAGACGATTCTCTGCCCAAAATCGCGATTCTGAAAAAATCACGATTTTCATGTCAAAAACACGATTATGAGAAAACACGATTCTGTGATTGCGCTCAAAATCGCGATTCTCACAAATCACGATTTTCAGCCAAAAAACACAATTTTCAGCAAAAACACGATTTTGTGAAAACGCGATTCTCTGAGACAAAATCGCGATTTTCATGTCAAAAGAACATGATTCTGAGAACCACGATTTTGTGAAAAACACGATTTTGTGAATCAGATTTTTTGAGACAAAATCGCGATTTTCAAAAACACGATTCTGTGCTCAACATCGCGATTTTCAAAAACACGATTCTGTGCTCAACATCGCGATTTTCAGAAACACGATTCTGTGCTCAACATCGCGATTTTCAGAAACACGATTTTGTGCTCAACATCGCGATTTTCAGAAACACGATTTTGTGCTCAACATCGCGATTTTCAGAAACACGATTTTGTGCTCAACATCGCGATTTTCAAAAAACACGATTTTGTGCTCAACATCGCGATTCTTTGACTTCACAGCATCGCGATTCTCTGAAAGTTCACAAAATCGCGATTTTCTTGAAAAGGTCTTGTTTGCCTGTTTTGACCCCCAGGAGCCTGATTTGACATAACTTTTTCATCCAAAGTCCATTTTTTGAGCTCTATAGCTCGTTGGAAAGCTCGTTTCAAATCCTACACGATCTCAACTGTTTTTTTCAAGAATAATGTGTTGATTTTGAGATAGGATAATTTGAAGTTGACCCTCAAGTGGGACTAGGGAACCAAGGGGGCTCCAAAGAATTTTGAACCATACTAAGGGGAAAATTTGGACTCTTGACTAAAGCATATGAACCTGAGATCTGGTAGACACTTAGGCAAGGATAAACAAAGCATTAGATCTTCTGAGGCTAGTGTCAACCATACATCCAAGTCTTGGGCACAACAACTAAGTGATCATCTTTTTCTAAGTTCAGACACAAGTGATTCAGAAATGTCTTTTAGCATGGGAAAACCTGCAGGTGGCTCAGGGACTGCCCATCTACAAACACCAGAAGGTCCCTATAAGACACAGTTGGAATATAATCGGACCAACCAATTAGGTGCTCGCATCTATGAGGATGGTCTGAGGCGATCAGTGGTCCAACTCAAAAATCCAGATCAATCCTTTGGACTTGAACACCCGGTGGTCAAGTTCGAAGAGGGTTCATACATTGATAAGGAAGGAACCATGTATGTGGTTACCAACCAACCAGATAGGACCGATGAGTTTGGAAATATCATTCATGAGAATGAGATAGGAGACCTAGAATAAGGAAATGTAGGACAAGGACCCCAGACTCCTAGAGGCAAGTCAGTTTTGACCAGAGTGATCACTCCAGACTGGATCCCTCAAGACAACAAAAGCATAGAACTATTTTTGAATAGAGAAACAGAGGAAGCCTTTTGGAGATTCAAGCCAGATCAACCTAGCCAATTGGGCATAGTCATCATCTATGAATTCAAAGATCCGGAGATACCACGCAAAGTTTTCTACCTGGATAACACATCAGAGAAGATATTCTTGGTAACAGAACATGATAGACATGCATATACTTGGAAGAGTGAATCCAGGTAGGTATCAAAACCAATACCAACAGCCATATTATCGACCACACAGCAATATCAGGCACAATATAGGCCAGAACCAGTCTTGGGAAACCAACCACCAACTCCTGCCAACGTAATTCCAGTCAAGTATGCCGTGGGAGAGGAAAATCCAAATAGAGCATTGGTCCCACTAACCCCATTGATACCAGATAATGACTCTCATGCTCATAGTTCAAACTACTCCCATGAAGGTAGTCCACATGCTTATTACACAGAGTCACCTGAACATAGTGAGATTTACTCGTATCAATATGAGGCACCACCTATGGAGCAAAATTGGGAGCCAGAATACTCCAATGTCATGTACAAAAATCCTAACCCTAGGCCCCAGTTGAGACAAATGAGACCACAAGCCCCTAGAGGATCTTGTTTCAGATGTCATGGTGACCATTTCATTCGTGACTGTCCCCACCCACCATCTCCGAGTCAAGGACAGGCTATCACAATACATGCTTTTTGTCCTGATTGTGGCAAAGACCATCTCCCCAGAGATTGTCCAAGAAACCCCTCCAGTGCACCCAAGATTACACCCATTAATGTGGTAGGCTTAGTGGCAGATTCAAGTTCAAGTAGTAGCAATGTGGCTCCTATACAAGTTGTCACTAGAGCACAAGCCTTAAAACAGGATAAACTAGCAGAACAATCAGAGTCGAGTGAATCAGGAGAGCCTAGTAAGAGGAAAACAAGAACATGGAAGGATACCAGAGAGAAGGCCAATCGCAAGTGGAATAAAAAGTTATCGGAACTAGAAGAAAGCTTAAAAGAAGCGAAAACAAAAATAAAAGACATTGCATCTCAAAGCCCCTCGCATGCCGAAACTCCATCCACTCCACCTCATCCCACCCCACCACCCATTGTAAATAGACCGCAACCAGGGTCTGTTCTTGCAGATCCAACCCCAGAAGGCTTGGACATGATGTTCAAGGCCTACCAGGCTCAACTTCAAGAAGGGCCTACAGCTGCAAACCTAGACAAGAGTTACCCTAGAGCAGATTTAGAGATTGAACGGATGAAAATGTGCATGAAAATGGTAGAACAAGCTCAAGCCATACTTGAGACTAGTCAAAAGTTCAATCAGACAAACTCTATCAAATCAGATTTGCATTTCCAGGGCTTACTAGAAAGATTAGAGCAATTGGTAAACAAACCACAAGTTTCTTTACCTCCACAGGCTCAACCAATTATTGAAAGAGGAAGCTCACCACCAATGGGAGCTTATGTTCCTAATTCCATAGATGCTGGAATACCTCCTTCAATTCAACAGCACTCTCAAGAGTTCTTGCGGGAAATACAAGAAGAGAAATGGGCCAAGGAGAAGGGTAATTCCCCTCCTATTCCTGAGATTGATGATCTTCATGATCAATTTCCCCAAGACATTCCATCTATTTACGGAGATGAAGCAGAACAACAAGAAGACGAAAGGTTAGATTTTGAATCTAATACCTTAGAAGAACTGCCTCAATTTCCAGGCCCATGGGAATCTGAATCTCTCCAGATTAGAGCTCCCACAATACTAGTAAGAAATGAAGACTCAGTGGTTCCAAGGAACACGGATGTCGTGAAGAACACTAAGGTTCAGTGTCATCTCACTATAGAAGAGCTGCTCAAAGCAAAACCTGAGCTATGGAATCATGTGAAGGATCAAGTTCCAGAACTTGATTCCAACATGCCAAAAGCAGGCTCTAAGCAAAGGGTACCAGAGATACCTCTAGACAAAATAGGGGACATGTGTGAGGGTGAAGAAGGTAATACTTATCTTCCAATCACTTACCAAGGTTACACAACCAAAGCAATCATAGATTCAGGTGCTGGTGTTGCCATTGCGACCACCTCCTTGTGGAAGCAATGGGGCAAACCCACATTAAGACCAACTAGAATGAAGATTCAAATGGCTGATGGTCATTTTGAAAGACCTCTAGGATTGCTCGAAGGGATAACTCTAACCACTTGTGGTGTAGAGTTTGAGCACACATTTGCTATATGTGACTTTGAGAAAAATAATGTTTATGAGATGATCCTAGGAAGACCCTTCCTACGACAATTGCAAATAGTACAAGATTGGGGAACCAACTCCTTGTACTTACTTAGGGGTCACCACCAAGGTCAATTTGAAGGATTACTCCTTCAGAGATGTACCACCCCTACAGTGGAATCCTATCCACAAAGCGAAAGAAGATTCCATCTCTGTGCATTCTGAAAGTTCACCTGATCCATCATGGCTGCATGAAGATACTCATTTGTGGATGTGCAAGGTCACAGAGGAAGAGGAAAAACGTTTAAAGGCAAGAGAAGAAGGAACTTCGCCAGGAGATAGACCAATTAAAGACCCAGCCTATACACCGATGATCTTTCCAGATGAGGAATTTGAGCCTCATGGCTGGCCAGAAATCTTAGCCACCATGGACATTGCTGTCAATGAAGAACAATGGACACCTCATTGTGATGAGGAGGGTTATGATATCTCAGTGTTCATGTGTCAGCCCTTGCTAGAAGAATGTGACCCTAGTGATGTCATAGAAGAAGAAGAGAATGACGATGATCTGGAGTCTATTGTGATGGATAGTTGCTTTAACTCAGAGCAGCACTATCTAGAAGATATAGGAGTGTTCACCCAGAAAGAAGAAGAACCTCTCACAAGTATTAAAACAGTAAATTCAAAGGATGGAAGTGAGAGTAGTCAAAAGAAAAAGAAAAGAAAAGCAGTGAAACAAGAAGAGGAGGAATCATTGTTTGAAGTACCAGAAAACTTCAAGAAATCTGAAGTTGACGACCGCAAAATTTCGGTACGAATGCCTAAGAGAGAGGCCATCATAGGAGAATCATATGATAATAAAGAAAAGACCAAGAAGATTGTAGTGACCATCGAAGAGAACGAAGAGAGATGCACATCTATAGGAGATGACCTAAGTGCAAGAGAAGAAATGGAGCTTGTAGCTCTATTAAGGGAATATAGGGATGTGTTTGCGTGGCACTATAGAGACTTGAAAGGGGTAGATCCAAGAATTTTCTCTCATACTATCCCCATGACTGCTGATGCCAAGCCCACCAAACAGAAGCCCTACACATATAATGATACCTATGCAACCAAAATAAAAGAAGAAATTGATAGGTTGATTGAAGCTGGATTCATCTATGAGATTGAGCATACTGAATGGGTGTCCCCCATTGTAGTGGTGCCCAAGAAGAACCGGAAGTTGCGAGTGTGTATTAACCTTAAAAAAGTTAATGCCGCTATGATCAGAGATAGTTATCCACTTCCAATCACGGAACACCTATTGGAGCGTGTTGCAGGCAAGGAAGTTTATAGCTTCCTTGATGGATTTTCAGGTTACAATCAAGTAGCCATTGCCCCAGAAGATCAACACAAAACGGCTTTTGCCATGGAGTGGGGAATCTTTGCATTTCGTGTGATGCCATTTGGGCTCACCAATGCACCTGCAACGTTCCAGAGGCTCATGTGTCATGTCTTCAAAGAGTTCTTGCGAAAGAGCTTAGAAGTGTATGTGGATGATTTATGTGCTCATTCCCAAGAAAGAAGGTTCCACATCCCTGAGCTCAGACAAATCTTCAACAAGTGTAGAGAATATCGAGTGTGTCTGAACCCAGAAAAGTGTGTGTTCATGGTGCGGCAAGGTAAAATCTTAGGTCATATTGTTTCTAAGAATGGAATATCAACAGATGAAGATAAGGTACGAGCCATAGCGGAGCTACCAAGGCCAAGGAATATTAAAGAGGTACAAGCCTTTATGGGCCATTGTGGATACTACCGTAGGTTTATTCACATGTACGCGATCATAGCTAGACCCCTTTATGCCTTGTTGTCTAATTTTGAGTGGAACGACGAATGCGAGAATTCTTTCAACGAACTGAAGAAACGTTTGTGCTCAGCACCAATACTGACCACTCCTGATTGGAATAAACCATTCCATGTCCATGTGGATGCATCCAATCATGCCATAGGATGTGTGCTAGCACAACCCACAGGTGACGAAAACTTAGATTTGCCCATAGCATATGCTAGTAGACAGCTCACTGCAGCCGAACGAAACTATACCACAACTGAGCGAGAGGGCTTAGGCATGGTATATGCTGTGAAGAAGTTTAGACACTATTTATTGGCCAAAAAATTTAAGTTTTTCACTGATCATCAAGCTTTGTTATATTTGGTCAATAAACCTTGCAATACAGGACGGTTAGTAAGATGGTTTCTCTTACTAATGGAATATGACTTTGAAGTTGTTGTCAGGAAAGGTAGAACCCACCTTAGGGCAGATCACCTTTCTCGCATCACTTCAGGAGAGTCACCGCAAGGAGTGTCTGATGAACTACCTGACGCTTATCTGTTCAATTTAGAAGTTGTTCCTAAATGGGCAAATAAGTTGGTACCAGTCCTAACCTTCGGACCCGCAAATAAAGATGTTAAAACATCACAAGAAGAAATTGTAAAATCACAAAAATATCACATATTGGCAGGAAGCATGTACAAACAAGATACTGAGGGTGTATTAGCTTGTTGTGTCGGGGATGATGAACATAGTAGTTGGTTGCAACAAGCCCATGAAGGAATGCTAGGAAATCACTATTCTAAACAACGAACATTGCAGAATTTGAAATGTTAGGAGTGTATTGGCCTAGCATGGACAAAGAAATACATGAGTGGATCAAGAATTGTCCAATGTGCAGAGAGAGACCACCAGTGGAGCATGCGACCCTTTATCAAGTATCATTAATTCCAGATTGGAGTGCTCCATTGGTAGAGTTTATGAGATCGGGAAGATTACCCAAAGAGGCTAGTCTAGTAAGAAGACGAAACTTGGAGCAAGAAGCTCAAGGCTATGCCTTAGTAGGAGACAACTTATACCGAAGAGGCAAAGATGGTTACTTAAGATTGTGCGTTCATGAATCAGACTATTTGAAAGTCTTAGAGACTGCACACAGTGGTGTTGCAGGTGGACATTTTGGTCCTGACCGAGTGATCAAGACCATTCTATTCTCAGGACTTTGGTGGCCCACTCTTCATATGGATGCACATACCTATGCGAAGAAATGTGACACATGCCAACGTGCACAATATCCAGTTAGAAAAGACGAGATGCCCTTGAGGCCAATGATGGGAGGGCGTGCATTTTCCAAGTGGGGCATAGACTTCATAGGTCCTATTAACCCCCCAGCTAGAAACTCCCATGCAGAGTATATTATTGTAGCCACAGATTACCTTACAAAGTGGGTAGAAGTGAAAGCCACAACAAAGAATGACGCTCAGACTACGGCTAAGTTCTTATTTGAGAATGTATTCACGAGATATGGGCTACCAATAGAGTTGGTGAGCGATAGAGGCACACACTTCTTGAATGAAGTCATTGAAAATCTTCTCCAAGAATTCTTGGTGATACATAAGAAGTCTGCCCCCTATCACCCACAAGCTAATGGACAAGCCGAGAGCACCAATAAGATCCTCTCTAACGTATTGACAAAATTGGTAAATAATAAACGCTCTGATTGGGACAAACAACTTCATCATTTTGTTTGGGCTTATCGAGTTGCCTACAAAACGGTACTCAACGCTACCCCATTTCAGATGGTCTTCGGACAGAACACTGTGCTACCATTAGATTTCTTAATCCCTGCCTTAAAAGTAGCACAAGAGTATGAGTGGAATGGGCATGAATTGTCCTCTAGGATCTTTGATCTTGAACGCTTGGGTGAGACGAGGCTACGAGCGGCAGCATGCATCTACACTGCAAAGAAGAGGCAAAAGGCATACTTTGATGCACACATCAAGGATAAGGGATTGAAAGAGGGAGATCTAGTGTTGGTTTACACACTAAAACAACATGCCCGTAAGTTGGAAAAAAGAGTCAAGCTATATCAAGAACCTCTTACTGAGGATATGCTAATGAGACTCAACACTGCTAAGAAGCGAAAAGAAGAAGAGTTAAGGGTGAGAGAAGAAGCACAGGCAGAGGCCAGAGAGCGTATTAGGCGAAATAAGTTACGGCGATTAGGCCTAGATGTCAACTCAAAAGCCCCAAAATATCACATGGATATGTGTCAAAAGTCAGGCATAGGGACTTCTCAGGTCATTGACTGAAGACCCTTTGTGACCATAGAGATAGGACAAGGGAAGGGTGCAAGGATGGTGAAAGCATTGATTGACTCAGGTGCAGCAAGTAGTGCAGTTAGACTTTCCTACTGCCAAGACTTGCAATTGAACATCCATCCCATAGAAGCTTATCTCATGGGATTGGGAGGTGTGGAAACCCCTTGTTTGGGCGAGATGGAACTTCCCATCTACCTTCAAGATGTTCCAATGAAAGTCAAAGCGCTAGTATGTCAAGATGAGAACCTTACAAAACCACTTGTCTTGGGTCAAGATTGGATCTATGACCATGCAGTTAACTTAAACCTAAGAAGTCAAATTCTTCAAGTTTGGGTACATGAACAATGCATTACATTAGAATTAGAGAACTGCATGCTCCTAGATCACGGCACCACACACTCTCTTAGTTCTTCCAAGACTAATCATATGAAAGAAGATGTTGTATGTGTCAAAAGCTCTATGATGCAGAAGGAGTCAATCGTGGAAGACCAGGTTCGAAGGCGGGTGGATCTTTCTTCTTCTCCAAAGAATCAAGTAGCCACAGTAGTGAGTCCACCACACAAGCAAACACAACTGTTCACGACAACTGCTACATCAAATAGAAAGACACCATTTGATAAAAAAGCAGTTCCGAGCATGAAGCAAATATGGGTACGCAAAGGAGAGCAACCACCAGCCTTGCCCCCACAAATCCCATCTAGGCAAGCCAACTAGGGTAGAAGACGAAGGAAGCAGCTCAGACAAGCTCAATCACAAGGTATCCAACAAGTTTGGGTGCCTAAGAAGTTAGCTGCAACTCAACAAGGGCAATTACAGATGTGGGTACCTAAGAAGCTCCTACATCCACAACAACCTTTGTTCTCCCACATGCCAAAAGGTTTCAACAAAGAAGCCAAAAAGGGGAAGAACCACGTACAGAGACCAAAGGAAGATCAAATCAGCTCTTCAACATTAGTAGGAAGACATGCAAAAAGGATATGGGTTTGGAAGCCAAAAGTACAAGTAGCCTCCACCGAACCAAAGCGTCAACCACACTGGATACCACAGTTCAGAAAGAATCCAAAGAGGAAGACGTCTGAAGTGACCTCTACAGTGGCAAATGATGTTCTAAAATGGACTCCAATAAGGAGGATTACATCAGTTCGAGACTCAATGGATACCTCCACCAAGGTCGGCATCAACCTCCACAAATAACATCGAAAACCTCGAACGAGCGACAACCATGTGCTCCTTGCACAACCCTGTCTTTTGCACCATTCAGGTCATGCATTTCCAAAGTATGCATTAATATAGGGCCACATTACACGGCCGTGCATAGACACACTTGAGAATTTCACGCACAAGAGCACAGTGACATATGTCAAATATTTCTATTGATACTAACTTTTGTGTTCTTGTTTTGTGATATCTTTTTCCTCAAAAAAAAAAAAAAGAGAGAGAAAGAAAAGCGGGAGAGAGCTTGTTTCCAGGTTTGGCTTATGAAACATGAATGAGTCATGCTTAGTTGAAGGTGGAATTGTTGATTACTAGGCATTTATCAATTTGGATAGAAGTGTGTCTCAGCCAGCAGATGATATTATTGCTGCCTTATCTCGTAGATGACAAGCATTTGGCATGAACATGGCATCTACAACTATGATTTTCTCTTACCAGGGTAGGAATGAAGAGCTTGAAGGTCCGCAACTTGAGTGATGCTTAACTACTTCATGTACCAGAGCATCCAAGGAGATATCTACAAAGGGTAGTTCTGGAGGAGAAGACTCCTGCGTATGGTGAGCTAAAGAGAATATGTGAAACTCAGCTTGGTGTAGTTACCCAATGTTGTTTGCCAAGGAATATAAAGAAATTCAATTCTCAATATTTGGCAAATGTTGCTTTGAAAAGAGGAGAGAGGATCAATCACTCAAAAGATCTCATCAGTGGACCATCAACATGGACATTCATCAACAATGTTCCATCCCAAAGGCTGAGTGTACAACACGAAGAGATAAACATTGATCAACCTTCTCCATGGTAAGTATCTTTACTCTGGAAACACCATAACCGTGATAGCTTAGGAAACCTCTTCGTCGGCATACCCTTGAGCACTTAGCTCAAGACCCCAATTTTTGCACCATACTTCTTCCAATGCATTTCCCAAGTAAGCATTCATAGGGCTACATTACAAGGCTGTGCACAAGGCACCTATTTTCCTCAACCCATGCACGAACACACTTACCCATCACTCAATATGGATTATGAGTACTTGGCATGACTACTATGAACATCAACTGTGGAAGATCTCGAAAACATCAACGGAGACTCACAACGACACAGTCATGCTGGAATCCAAGGAAGAAGCATATACCAAGAGACTACAACTTGCAAAGACTCGCAGTGATAGATGAAGAACCAGACACATCTAGAAGTCAGACGACTTTTGTTCATACAGAAGGGAGACTCCCTCTCAAGGCACTACTTGGAACAACCACTACAACAAGGGTCTATCAGGGACAACAGACTCGAGAGGGGGGGGAGTGTTGAAGCTCAAAGTCAAGGACAAAGCATGGAAGCACATCAAAAGGTGGACACACAAGGAAAGGGAGGAAGTAGGGAGCTCCATGAAGTACATGTCAACTTTTCAGAAGAATCCCCTACAAAAATAGTGATTTCCATCACTAAAACCTTTGTAAATACCATTTTCTATTGTTGTAGCTCCATTTTGTGCAAGCCGAGGAGTCCTTGAGCTTGAGGAGTATTAGAAGTACCATCGTACCAATTTTCATAATTTTTAGACTTCGTTTGAGCCCTCAAATAAGCCCTCGAACCTAATTTTTAACTAGGCCGGATACTAGGTCTAGACAGGGCCAAAACTAGTCAAAAAACTATAAAAAGAGCTAGAGAGCTCATTTTTGGGGTTAGCTTGTTTAGAGAATAGAGCTTTTGTAAGAGAAATCTTTTGAAATCTAAGCTTTCCATTGTTCCTCTCTTTGATCTTACTTTGTGCGCGTGTGTGTGTATGTGTGTGCATCTTTGTGTGCTTTCACTCACGCACTTGTGCCTTCACTTGCTCGTGGTCTTCATACCGGTCCTCACGTCTCCGCGAATTGACAAGTAAAGGAGGTGGTGCTTGCGCTTGAGCTACATGCCCCTACAGGGAATACTGTCACATGCGCCAATAACTCCTCTTATCCTGTTATGGGAGTTGGTAAGATCATTCTGACTACTGCTGATGGTAGTTCTTTCACTTTGTCAGATGCTTTATTTGTGCCAGGGATCAAAAAGAACCTGTTGTGAAATTCGTTGATGACAGGTGTACAGTCCATGATCTCTCAAATGGCGATGTGATTGGCTTGGTTGTGAAATTCGTTGATGATAGGTGTACAGTCCATGATCTCTCAAATGGCGATGTGATTATTGCTTCTGGCATTTTATGTCGTGGGCTGTATAAGCTCATAGACTATGAAAGATCTGTGAATGATTCGGCATGTGCAGTTCATGATTCTCAGGCTATGTCAGATGCAAAGCTTTGGCATGCACGCTTTGGTCATCTGAATTTTGCTAGTTTTCTACGCCTGCAGAAATATGAAATGGTGTCCTCTTTGCCCAAACTTGAGGCACCTGGAAAACATGTTTGTGAAGGCTGTATTTTGGGCAAAATGCAGCGTTCTTCCTTTCCAAAAGATGGTTCAGTTCGGGCTACGCAGAAATTGCAGCTTGTACATAGTGATGTCTGTGGTCCTATGCAGACACCCTCTTTTGGAAATTACCTTTACTTCGTGACTTTCATTGATGATTTTTCTAGGCATGCATCGGTATATCCACTCAAAGCAAAGTCCGAAGTGTTCATGTGCTTCAAACAGTTTTTGGTTTTGACTGAAAATCTGTCAGCATGTAAAATGGGCACCCTCCGTTCTGATCGAGGGGGGGAATATATGTCTTCAGATTTTAATGCATTTCTGGCTGAACGTGGGATAAAACACCAGTGTACAGTGCCATATACACCTCAACAGAATGGAGTTGCTGAACGAAAGAATAGGTCACTCATGGAGATGGCGAGGTGCATGGTCAAAAGTCAGGCTTTACCACATAGTTTCTGGCTTGAGGCTGTCATGTGTGCAGCATATGTACTAAACAGGTGTCCCACTAAAGCGTTGCAGTCTATCACTCCATATGAGGCTTGGGATGACCGCAAGCCATCTGTTGCTCATCTGCGTGTTTTTCGTTGTTTGGCATATGCATTAGTGCCTGAACAACATCGCAGAAAATTGGATGATAAGGCAGTAAAATGTATTTTTGTTGGGTGTAGTTGTGAAAGTAAAGGCTATCGTCTGTATCATCCACAGACATTAAGGAGACATCTGTTAGCTCCAAAGACATGTATGATACTTTGATGTCTCTTTTTACAGGTGGACAGTCTAGTGCTAGTCCTAATGAGGCAACTTCTCAGCCTTTGCAGGTTTCATATGATGATGCAGATCATTCCATTTCTGATGCAGATTTACATGATGCACTTGTTGATGAGAGAGCTGATATTGAGCAGGCAAAAACTATGCCAAAATGGCTAGTGCAAACTTTGCGTGACAACAAATTAGATGCACCTTTGTCATATCGTACTCGTTCAGGCTCTCATAGTGCCTCCTTTGCATCAAATTGCTATGCTATGGCTGCATCTAGTCTCTGTGATGAGAATGAGCCTGTCTCTTTTGATGAAGCACAAAATTCAGAAAATTGGATGGCTGCTATGCAATCTGAATATGATGCTATAATGAAGAATGGTACATGGTCTTTATGTGACTTGCCTCCTGGCAAGAAGGCCATTGGCACTAAGTGGGTATACAAGCTGAAGCGTAAACCTGATGGTACAGTTGACAGGTATAGGGCTAGGCTTGTTGCAAAGGGTTATGCACAGGAAAGAGGCATTGATTTTGATGAGACCTTTGCACCTACATGCCGTATGACTACTGTTCGGAGCATTTGTGCACTTGCAGCCCATCATGGTTGGAATGTACATCAGTTGGACATTAAAACAACATTTTTGAATGGTGACTTGCATGAAGAAGTGTATGTTTTTCAGCCCCGTGGCTTTGTGCAGAAAGGGCATGAAAACCAAGTTTGCAGGTTAAAGAAGGCATTATATGGTTTAAAGCAAGCACCACGTGCTTGGTATGAGAAGATACATGCCTATCTGATTGCACATGGTTTTGAGAACAGTCCAACTGAAAGCACCTTATATGTTAAGCGTGCTAATGATGTGCTTTTGATCATTGTTGTCTATGTTGATGACATGCTGCTCACTAGTCCTATTGAGACACATATTTCTGATTTTAAGGCTGATTTGCATGCCTCATTTGAGATGTCTGATTTGGGGCATTTGCATCACTATTTGGGCATTCAGTTTATGCACGTTGATGGTGGAATGGATTTGTGTCAAACGAAATATATTGACACATTATTGCAGTGTTTTGGCCTTGAAGACTGTAAGCCTATTGCCACTCCTATGGAGACAGGTTTACGATTGAGTCTTCATGATGCTGGAGATGCATTTGATGATGTTCTCTATCAGCAGGCTGTTGGATGCTTGATTTACTTATGCATTACTCGGCCAGATATTCAGTTTGCTGTCTCACAGATGAGCAGGTTTATGCATTGCCCAGGAGTCACGCATTGGAAAGCGGTTAAGCGCATCTTTCGCTACTTGAGTGGTACTCGGCTACTTGGGTTGTTTTATCCCAAGGGGGGATCACTATCGCTAGATTTGCATGCTTTTTTTGACTCAGATTGGGCTGGTTGCTATGACACTCGTGTGTCCACCAGTGGTTTTTGCTTCATGCTTGGTAGCTCATGTATATCTTGGTTGAGCAAGAAGTAGCCTACTGTGGCCACTTCCAGTTGTGAGGCTGAGTATAGGGCAGCTTTCACAGCGAATGTTGAGTGTGTGTGGCTCAGACGCCTTATGGCTGATTTGGGTGTTGGCCAGTCTTCTGCCACCACCATATTCACTGACAGTCAGAGCGCATTGGCAGTTGCAAGGAACCCTGTGTTCCATGCTCGCACTAAGCACATTGAGGTGCATTATCACTATGTCAGGGAGAGGTTCTCTGCTGGGGAGATCACCTTGGCATATGTGCTCACGCAGGAGAACATTGAAGACCTTTTCACGAAGGCTCTGCCTAGGGAGAAGTTTGAAGCTTTCCGCAAAGCTTTGGGCTTACTTCCTTTTGTGGAGTGATTTCCACATAGCTTGGCACTTCCTTATACATGAGTGCCAGCTCCTTGTTCACCCCATCACTCCCAGGGGGGATTTATTGATATATTTAAGTAGTGATGTGTGTGAACACTCTAGGACCGCCGGGACACTTTTTTCCCTCTTTAGGAGGTTTTTTTCCCCCGGCTTGTATATACGCCTATTGCCCTAATGGGCTACTTATCTTTGTACATTCTCTAGTAATACATTCAGTATTGTGTGTTTGTGCCCCAAGCTTCTTCTTCTTCCTTGTGCTGTTCGCGTGCTTCCGCAGACGTCTATCTCCAACAACTGCTGCTTTCTTTGTGGTGTCATCTGATATTGTCATCGGTCTGGGTTCCTCTATTATGATTGACTCCTTTGTGGTTGAGGTTGAGAGGTCCATGGACACTCTGCTTTGGAAAAGAAGGGAGGTCCAACACTTGCGGAACCTGCCCATTAGGAAATGCTCCATTTTGTACTATTAATCTAGGCGAGTCTGCACTAAGTGTGGAAGGATGGGCACTACAGGTGATTGTGTCCATTTGGCCACTGATGAAGTCCACCTGACCGCTGATGTAACCCACTTGAACGCTGATTGTGTCCATTTGACCAAGCAGTTGGGTGGTTGCCCCTTCTAATTTGCAGGAAGCCCAAGGGAAAATCTCCTGATGTCCTTCTAGTTCACAATTGTCCATCGCCAAGCCCGCGTGGGTTGGGGTAGACGTAAAGTGACTTATCTGACCAAAGATCTTCCGGTCCTCCTTCGCATGTTGTTCATATGTTCTAGGGTTGCCTACCTCAGGCGGATTGCCATTAGGGAAGTCGAGCGGTATCACTCGCTTCTGATCTAAGGTTCCAATCTGCAAGGAGCCTTGTTTAAGGTTTAGGTCCACTGAGTGATCGTATAACCAATCTTGGCCAAGGATTAGGGGTTCTATCAGGTCCTCTTCATGGCACACTAGTAGCTTTGCTGTCATGGTCACATCATGTATGAGGATAGGAAGGTCCACCTCGCCCATGCAAGGGGTTTCCATGCCTCCTAGCCGTATGAGGTATGCCTCAATTGGACGCATTTCTATTCCTGACTCCTTATAGTGGGACCATCTAATTGCACTAGTGGCAGCACCTGAGTCAATTAAAGCCCTGAGCTCTTGGCAGGGGTTGTCATGCTCTAGCCTTACTGTAATGAATGGTCTCCGATCCAATATGCTAGGATGAGTACTTGACTTTGCTTGACACATGGCCATGGGGTATCCGGGTGTTGTTTCCAGCTGGTTATAATGTTCTCTCCCTAGTCCTTGTCTTCTTAGCTTCATGCGTTTAATGCGTTCTATAGCTTCTGCCTGAGCTTCAACACATATTCTATTTTCTTCTTCCTTACGCTTCTTTTCCAACGTGAGTCGTCTAAGCATATCCTCAGTCAGAGGTTCCTAATATAACTTGACTCTACAGCCACTAATGTAATTAGGCATTATATCTCCTTCTAAGGTGGCTCATTGTACTGCTCCACTTGTTGAGAGTTTGTTAATGCTCATAGGTCCATAACATCGTTTTTCTAACTTCCGTGCCTATTGTTTCAGCGTATATACTAGAACTAAATCTCCTTCTTTTAAGCATTTATCTTTCACATGTGCATCAAAATATGCTTTCTGTCGCTTCTTTGCTGCGTATATTCCTGCTGCTACTTTCAGCCTGGTTTCTCTTAATCGTTCCAAGTCCATTATTCTTGCTGATAATTCATGGCTGGTCCACTGATGTTCTTGTGCAACCTTAAGGGTCGGTATCAAGAAGTCCAAAGGAAGCACAACATTCTGACCAAAAACCATCTGAAAGGGATTTTCATTGAGTACGGTCTTGTAGGCCACTCAATATGCCCAAACAACATGGTGTAACTGTTTGTCCCAATCTGAACGTTTGTTGTTCACGAGTTTCGTCAGTACGTTACATAGGATCTTGTTAGTGCTTTCAGCCTAGCCATTGGCCTGAGGATGATATGGTGCGGATTTCTTGTGAATCACCATAAAATCCTGTAACAAATATTCAATGACCTGGTTTAGAAAGTGAGTTCCTCGATCGCTCACTAACTCTATAGGCAATCCATATCTTGTAAAGACATTTTCAAATAAGAATTTTGCAATTGTGTGAGCATCATTCTCTTTTGTGGCTTTTGCCTCTACCCATTTGGTAAGATAATCCGTCGCAACAATAATGTATTCGACATGTGTACCTTTTGCAGGGGGATTAATGGGTCCTACAAAGTCTATACCCCACTTAGAAAATGCACGTCCTCCCATCATGGGTTTCAATGGCATTTCATCTCTACGAGTAGGAAACTGAGTTCTCTGGCACACATCACATCTCTTTACATAGGTATGTGCATCCATGTGAAGAGTGGGCCACCATAATCCTACAAAGAGGATGGCTTTGATGATCCTATCGGGTCCAAAATGACCTCCTGCAACACCTTGGTGTGCAGTCTCTAGTACGCTCAAATAATTGCTTTCATGAACACACTATCTTAAATATCCATCTCGTCCTCGTTTGTATAGGTTATCGCCAATAAGTGAATAGTCTTGAGCTTCCTACTCTAGACTCCGTTGTCATGCTAAGGTCATTCCTTGAGGGAATGTTTTCGTCCTCAAGTATGTCACTAAAGGTTCACTCCATTTTGATGTGAGAGACACGTGATATAATGTAGCATGTTTGACTGGTGGTCTTTCACAACAAACATGGCATTCTTTACATAACTTGTAGACATCTACTTCCATAGAAGGCCAATATACTCCTAGTCTATGCAGAGTCTGCAATGTACGATGTTTCGAGTGATGTTGCTTTAATGCACCTACGTGTGCTAATTGCAACCAATTTGCATGTTCGGATTCATCTACACAACAGGCAAGAATCTTTTGATTATCCTATTTATATATACTTCCTGCCATTATTTGATATCTCTGAGACTTTGTAATTTCTCCTTCCTTGATCCTTATCTTGGGATTCTTGGGTCCATATGTTAGAATAGGGACAATCGGCTTAGCCCATTCTATTGCTATCTCAAGGTTAAACAAATATGCATCGGGTAATTCATCCGCTATTCCTTGAGGAGATTCTCCTAAGGTTAGTCTCGAGAGGTGGTCAGCTCTAAGATGTGTCTTTCCTTTCCTGACTACTACTTCAAAGTCATCCTCCATCAGTAATAGAAACCAACGTATTAATCGTCCAGTGTTGCACGGCTTATTGACTAAGTACAATAAGGCTTGATGATCTGTAAAGAATTTGAACTTATTTGCCAACAAATAATGCCTGAATTTCTTTACTGCGTAGATCATTCCTAATCCTTCTCGTTCCGTAGTTGTGTAATTTCTTTCTGCTGCGTTCAACTGTCTGTTCGCGTAAGCTATGGGGAGATCTATATTACCTTCATTCGTGGGTTGTGCTAACACACATCATATGGCATAGTTGGATGCATCCACATGTACATGGAATGGCTTACTCCAATCCGGGGTTGTCAATATAGGTGCTGAGCACAAACGTCTTTTAAGTTCATTGAATGAATTTTCAAATTCATCTGTCCATTCAAACTTAGTCAAAAGAGAGTACAATGGCTTGGCTATGATTGCATACATGTGTATGAATCGTCTGTAATAACCACAATGTCCCATAAATGCTTGTACCTCTTTTACGTTGTTTGGTCTAGGTAGATCTGCAATTACCTTCACTTTTTCTTCATCCATCAAAATTCCATTCTTTGACACAATGTGTCCTAGAATTTTGCCTTGTCTGACCATGAAAACACATTTTCCTCGGTTCAAACAAACCTGATATTCTCGACATTTGTCAAATACTTGTCTTAGTTCTGGGATATGAGTTTGCCTCATATTCGAATGAGCACATAGTTCATCGACATAAAGTTCCAAATTCTTACGTAAGAATTCCTTAAACACATGACACATGAGTCACTCGAACGTGGCGGGTGCATTTGTCAAGCCAAATGGCATCACACAAAATGAAAATATGCCCCATTCTGTGGCAAAAGCCGTCTTGTGTTGATCTTCTAGAGCAATGGCTACTTGATTATAGCCTGAGAATCCATCAAGAAAGCTGTAAACTTCCTTGCCCGCAACTCTTTCCAATAAGTGTTCCGTGATAGGAAGAGGATAACTGTCTCTAATCGTGGCGGCATTAACTTTTTTAAGGTTAATACACACACGCAATTTTCCATTCTTCTTGGGCACAACCACAATGGGGGATACCCATTCAGTATGCTCAATTTCATAAATGAATCCTGCTTCTATCAAACGATCGATTTCTTCTTTAATCTTCGCAGCGTAGTTATCATTGTACGTGTATGGTTTCTGTTTCGTAGGTTTTGCATTTGGAGTCATAGGGATTCTATGAGAAAATATATCCGGGTCTACTCCTTTTAGGTCTTTGTAACTCCATGCGAACACATCTCTATATTCCCGCAATAGGGCAACTAATTCTTCTTCTTCTTCAGTCGTCAAATCATGCCCTATGTAGGTACATTTCTCTTCTTCTCCTTCTATGGCCACTATGATTTTTTTGGTTTTCTCTCGGTTATCATATACTTCTCCAATGTTAGCTTTTTTGTTAGGCATTTGTACCATGATTCGTCTATCTTCTATTTCACATTTCTTGAAGTTTTCTGGAACCTCAAAGAAAGATTCTTCTTCTTCTGACAAGGTTTCTTTCTTCTTCCTTTTCTTACCTTCAATTTTGGTGGTCACTTGAGGGGCTAACCTCACCTCATTCATAATTTCTTCATGCCTCTGAGGATGAGTCTCTACTTCATAGAAGTATTCTTCTTCTGATGGGAAGGGTGAGTCCATAATAATTGACTCTAAATCAAAGTCACTTGCATCCTCAAATGCATCAGTATTAGGTTCACATTCTTCAATAATCAAATCGCACATGATTGGCTCTATCGTGAAGACTGAGATGTCATAGCCATCCTCGTCACAATGGGGTGTCCATTGTTCTTCATTGATGGCTACGTCCATGGTTGCTAGAATTTCTGCCCAACCATGAGGCTCGAATTCTTCGTCCGGAAATACTACAGGTGCGTAAGCTGGGTCTTGAAGAGTTCGTGGATGTTGTTCTGCACCTAAGGTCCTGGCTTCTAGCAGTTCTTTCTCTTGTTTTTCTACTTTACACATCCATAAATGAGTGTCCTCGTGCAACCATGAGGGTTCTGACTCCAATGAGTGTACCAATTCCGTTTCTACCTATGTCTTATGGATGGTGTTCCATTGTATTGGGGGTACGTCTCGATGTGAATAGTCTTTAAGATTGACTTTAGTAGTCACTCCTAAATGTTGCAAGTACAAAGAATTAGTTCCCCAATCTTGTACAATTTGCAACTGACGCATGAATGGTCGTCCTAAAATCATCTCGTAAGCATGATTTTTTGCAAAATCACAAATGGCAAAAGTATGCTCAAACTCCACACCACAAGTGGTGAGAGATATGCCTTCTAGTAAGCCTAATGGTTTTTCTATATGTCCGTCAGCCATTTGTAGCTTCATCCTGGTAAGTATTAATGTTTGCTTACCCCAATGTTTTCATAAAGCGGTGGTAGCTATGGCTACTCCGACTCCTGAATCTAAGATGGCTTTGGTGGTGTAGCCCTGATGGGTTATTGCAAGATAGGTGTTACCTTCCTCTCCTTCGCTTACATCTCCAATCTTTTCTACTGGTATCTCTGGTACCGTCTTGTGTGTTCCTATTTGTGAGGGAGTAGTAGCAAGCTCAGGGAATTGATTTGCTACATGTTTCCACAGTTCTGGTTTTACCTTCAATAACTCCTCTAGAGTGAGGTTACATTGTACTTTGGTATTCTTGATCACTTCCGCGTTTCTAGGAATCACTGATTCTTCATTCCTCACTATTATCGTGGGTGTTCTCATACTAATAGACTTTGCTTCCCAAGGTCCTTTGAACTAAGGTAATTCTTGCAAAGAATTGGATTCAAAACCTGTGTGTTCACTCAGTTGCTCTTCCTCTACGTCATCGTAAATAGAGGGGATGTCTTGCGGAAATTGTTCCTGCAAGTCATCTATTTCTTGAATAGGAGGATGGGTTCCTTGTGCTTTTCTTCACTTCTCTTCTTGGATTTCTCTCAGAAACTCATGTGAATACCTATGTATGGAAGGCAGGTTGTCTTCATTTTCTGTGTTTGGTACTTCAGACAGGGATGGGGCATTCCTTTCCTGTGTCTCTGGGACAATAGGATTCCTATGCTGATTCTTTTTCTCCTTGCTATCAATCAAGTATTCTTGCCTCTCCATCAGTACTTGAAAGTGTAATTCAGGTTTTGCCATGTTATTCCAATTAAGATATCTAGAGGCTTCGAACATAGCTTGTGCTAATTCTACCATCTTCATACAAAGTTTAGTCCTCTCAATTTCTAAGTCTGCTCGAGGGTAGTTCTTACCCATTTCAGCTATTTGAGGTCCTTCGTTTATTCTAGCTTGATACGCACGAAACATCATGTCTAGGTTTTCCGGTATGGGTTCCGCTAAAATTGATCCTGATTTTTGAGCTAGGTTCTCTTGATTCAATTCTTGTGAAGTCAATTCTAGGATTTTGGCTCTAGATTCCTTGAGACTGCCTTCCAATTCTGTTATCCTCTTACTCCACTTTCTCTTAATCCTTTCTCGGGAATCTTTCCAAGATTTCGTTTCTTTACTACTAGATTCTCCAACTTCACTAGTTCTGGCTACTTTCTCTTGATTAAGCTGTTGGTTTTGTAAGAGTGCCTGGGCTCTTGTTATAGCTTGGATAGGCACGTATGTAGGGTTGGATCCATCTGCGTTGTTTACAATACCTATCATGTTGATTGGTGTCACATTTGAAGCATTAGATGCGTTCTTAGGACAATCTTTTACGACATGCTCTTTGCCACAATCGGCACAAAAGCCTTGTATGTTATAATACTGAGACTGTCCCGCTATCGGAGGATTTGGACAATCCTTTATGAAGTGATCTCCTTGGCACCTAAAGCATGGTCCTCTAGGGCCCTGTGGTCTTTGTTGTCTCAATTGGGGCCGTGGATTAGGGTTTGTGTACATCACGTTAGCGTAATCAGGCTCCCAACTGGGTTCCAACGGTGGACTATCGTAATGATATGTCTCCACATGTTCTACTGACTCCGTGTAGTACGTGGATGGACTATCTACATGTGTAGAGTCAAAATTGTTTGAGTTCAGGTCACTTTCTGTGATCAAAGGTGAAGAAGGCACTAAGGCCCTACTTAGGTTCTCTTCTGCAGTAGCATATTTAACTGAGATGACATTAGCTGGTGGGGGTGGCTGCTGAGCTAAGACAGGTTGAGGTCTCTGTTGAGCCTGATAAGGGTAGTTCTGAGGAGGCCTATAGTAATGAGGCTGAGTATTGTAATAACCTTGATACCTACGTGGCTGTGCGTATGCTTGTGGGTAGTTCTTTCTTACTGTTTGTTTGTTGTATGGGCAGTCTTGAGCTGTATGATTCATGTATCTTCTCTCAATCGTACAGTATTGGCCACTAGGGTTGGCTTGATTAACGTTAGTCCGAATGCATTATATTGCATGAACATGTCTTCTACTTGCTCTGCTCTTAGAACTTGCTTACATTCTACGACATGATCATAGGGATCTCCTGTCCCATCAAATAGTTTTTCATGGATTTTACTAACTGAGTGGGACTTAATATTCTTGCGTGTTCACGTGGTCTAGGTAGAGGAAAATCATCTCTACCACCTGGTATTCTAGGTTCTCTTTGTCTTTCCACTCTATCAGGGTTCATGGTGGTTCTATTTGGGTCCTTGAATTCATACACCGTAATGGAGCCTACCTCACTAGGTTGTTCCGTTCTGTACCTCCAAAATGCTTCATTTGTTTCCTTGTTTATAAACAACTCTATGCTTCTGTTATCCTGAGGGATCCATTCTGGGATTAGTACTATGGTTAGCACAGATTAGGTGTTCTAGGTCCTTCTAATGGTTCTTTTCCTTGGGATCTCACTTCCGTCTCTGACTAGATTATGCCAAACTCATTGGTATTATTTGGCTGAGTACTTAAGATGTACATCGTTCCTTCCTTGTCTATGTATGTGTCTCTCTCGAATTTCACCACTAGGCGTTCCAATCCAATGGGTTGATCAGGGTTGTGCATTTGCACCACTTATCTTCGCAAACCATCCTCATAGATGCGAGCACCTAATCGGTTGGTTGTGAGAAATTCTAATTGAGTCCTATAGGGTCCTTCGGGTCTTTCCAGATATGCTACGTTTGACCCTCCTTCTGGTCTTTCCATGCTAAACGCCATTTTTGATTCACTCGAGTCTGAGCTCAACTCGTAGGGATAACTTCGGGTCTTTCCAAATATGCTACGTTTGACCCTCCTTCTGGTCTTTCCATGCTAAACGCCATTTTTGATTCACTCGAGTCTGAGCTCAACTCGTAGGGATAACTGTTGTGCCCACGATCGTGCAGTAGTTCCTACGCTTGCTTCTAATGATCTAAGGCTTCGTCGGTCTGACTTACCTATATGCTTGCCCGATCTAAGGTTCATGAATTTACTTCCTTGCACACTCAGTACACACTCAGATTGTCAATGATTATCTTTTCTTACTTTCTTGATTCTTTTTTAAATGTCTTTAAGTTCTTGTCTTGTCTTACTATAAGCGTCAGGAATCGACTTTTTGTTATATTTTTGAGGTCTCGTTCTGTCAGACTTAGGTTCTTTTCCTTTAGGTTTTCGTCTCACACACCTTTATTTTAGTCTTGGACTTGAACAATTTTAATCTCTTGCACTTGAGGCGTTCCTATCGTCATTAATCTAATCCACAATGCTACCGTTTAGCCTAGGCTAAGAATTGACTGAGGGGGTTGAGTAATCTTCCAACCTCAAGTCAACTACTTTGGTCGCTTTGATGCCCAAGAAGTCGCGCTTCCCAAGCCCTGCATTCTTCACTGCCTTGCTTTGTTTGCCCTTGATTGTCCTTGGTAGACTTGGAAAATTCCAATATTAGACCAATATCACAATGGATGATCAAGCACTTGAGTATATACACCCTTAAGGGTCCTTTCCCTTCTATCCAAAATTTTAATGCCCCTTGGCTTTCTAGTCCCAACTATGTCAACCTCAAATTATCTTATCTAAAAATCCATGTATTCTTTATGAAAAAAATAGTTGAGGTCACGTAGTACTCATCAAGAGCTTTCTAACGAGCTATAAAGTTCAAAAAACAGACTTCGGATGAAAAAGATATGAGCGTTCAGGCCCTCGGGGGTAAAAACTAACAAACAGGTTTTTCTCCAAATATGAGCTAAGGGGTCTCCTATGAGTCTAATCACCCAAAAATTTGCCAAAAATTGCCCCAAATTTGACAAAAAAATCAAACCCTAAAAATTGTGTTTGGGGTGAGAAATCGCGATGGTCTCAGATAATCGCGATGGTCTGGGACCGTCGCAATGGTCCAGGTGATCCATCGCGATGGCGTTGCAAAATCGCGATGGTCCGAAGGAGCAAACTATCACGATGGCGTAAAAGGGAACGATCGCGATGGCGTAAATGTGAGCAATCGCGATGGTGTGAATGAACCGCCGCGATGGTCTAAACGGCGAGCAATCGCGATGGCGTAGGTCAATGGTCAACGAGACAATCGCGATGGCGTGAGCCCATCGCGATGTTCACAAATCACGATGGTTCAAATGTCGAGGCGTCGCGATGGTCTGAAGGTATCATCGTGATGGTCTAGCTTGCCATGTGGCACCATCGGCGCGATGGCATGAGCCAATCGCGATGGCATGGGGTCGACGGGATCGTCGCGATGGTCTAAGTGAATCGTCGCGATGGTGCGAGACCGTCACGATGGTCCCGCCGAGCTGTCGCGATGGCGTGAGCCAATCGCGATGGTGTGACACAATCGCGATGGCATGAGCCAATCGCGATGGTCCACCAAAATGCAAATTTTGCAAATGCATTTATGCATCCGTGCAAATGCTAGTGTTGCCTACCTCTTGGTGAACTCGCATACCAAAAATGTCAAAGTTGGCAGACCATCGCGATGGTCTGACACACTCGGCAGATCTCTGACAGAAAGTGAAATTTTACCTTTTGCAAGCTTTCCTGATGCACTGGAGCACTATACCTGCAAGAAAACTCAAAAACACAATAGCACATGCAAGCACAAAAGCTCTCTCTCTCTCTCGCACATGCACAAATGAGGGGAAATGAGGAGAATGGGTGGATATGGTGAATTTTCTGATTTTTTTGCAGTGGAAGATGATGATGCGGTGATGAAGATGGAGTGTGGGGAGGTGAAAAACACCAAAAACTAAGTAAAAACAACAACAAAAACTGGAACTTTTACCTTCCAACACCACTGTGTACTTGAGCCACGAAGACTCAAGGACTTGTACCAATGAGACTATACCTCAATTGCCATACAAGTGCATATAGTGGAGTTCTTTTCACACATTTAAATGTCAATCCTAAGGAGAGACTTACCAAGTGTATGAAGACGTGTGCACACGTGATAGAAAATGAAGTGGTTCAGCTATTCACACATGAGAAAAGACTACTACCACTCACACCTACTGAAATACTGAAAGTGTTGCCGCAAGCCTCTTTTCAGCAGTTTTGGTATTTTGAGGTTTTCTCCCAGCCCAGAACTCCGAACATAGGCAATAGGGTACTCCTTTCGAAGCTCTCGACGAGACGAATCCAACGGTGGTGGTTTCACTCAATTCTGACCACTCTGCTTCAAGTTATGGCAGAAACAGTGAATTACGGGAGTCACAAACACCCCCGCCTCAGCTTCTCCTAGCTTACGCACGCACTACAGCAGCTCAAAACAAAGGGGAAGGGGTAGACAACAGTCCTACACTTGCATTTCAAGCTTCACACACACATTCAAGAGCAAAATGAAGATCAAAATCAGCAAGAAAGAGGCAAACTCGAAAATTCAGAAGTGCTCCTTCTTCACAATGACAAAAAGCTCCTTACAATGAGTCACTTTTGACTTATATACTAGTGCCCTAAGTTTGGTCCTTTCACACAAGAGACCGGCACTTTATTCACTAAAAGACTAACTTCCTACTATTGTACATGGGTAAATCACTAATCTTCTGTGGGAATGCACCTAGAGGACTCCTCTAGTGCATTTACAATGGAAAATATATACAAAAGTGGTTATGATACAAAAGTGGTGTGTCCAAATCGGAAAAATTTTGGGGCCCGTCCTTTTCTCTGCTTTGTGCGCTCTTTAGCTCTGCAACACTCTCCCCCTCTTCGTCTCTGTCGTCCCTTGACAGACTTTGCTTCGCGAACGCGTCCCGTGGGTAGTGTTGCCTGATTCTTGATCTTGCATTACGTTTTAGAGGCGCTTCAGCTTTTCTCCGCACGCTCCCCTTGGTCAGTATTGTCTGCAGTTAAACAGACATGCAGATTTGATGGCCTTCTTGATTCAAGCTCTACAACTCGAGAGCCTGATGTAGTTGTCTTGCCTGTTGACTTGGGTTGCCACGCACGCCACCAGTGACTAGGAATGTGCTGTTCTTAGTCACCCTCTTAAACTTTTCAGGCTCTACCCCTTTGTAACTTTTGGTCCTCTGATTTGTCCTGGTTGTACACATCTGACCCTGTTGTATTGCTTTGAGGCTGTTTACTTCTTTTCCACCGTGCATGACCTGGATCATTTCTCTTTTTGCCTGATGTGTGCCCCTGCGGGGCTCTGTGCAGAGGTGGGTAATGCGCCCCTGCGGGGCTTCCTGCAGAGATATATTCTTTTTCTCTTCTTAGTGAATCGTTCTGGACTTTGATTTTCTTCTTCTTTTCTTTTTGCTTGATTGTCCCTCTACAACCACTTTTTGCTATACTCTTACCATCACACATTCGTCCTAGACTCGATCTTCGACAACGACGTCAAATTTGGTGTTGCTCTAGCACAATGGTGAGAACCACATTAAGAATCTCCACCTCCTTAATGTCAATCCGCGAAAGAGATAGAAGTGATATGAAGATCGTGAATGTGAGATGAAGTGAGAGTGAAGGTGAGAAGCATAGAGATGCACACACACGTACACACACACAACGAAGAGACAAGCAAGACACAATGGAAGGTGAGAAATCAACTCTATTACTCAAGAACACTCTTACAAGCTCAAAATAGCTCTAAGCTCTTCTCTACTCAAACAAGCTAACCTCAAAAATGAGCTCTCTAACTCTTTTTATAGATTCTAGACTAGTTTTGATCGGTTTCATATCTAGTGACCGGCATAGTTAAAAAATAGGTCCTAGATGCTATTTGAAAGGGTAAACGGTGTCTAAAAATAACCAAAATTGATACACTCATTCTACCTAAGCTCCTCAAGCTCGAGGACTCCTCGGCTTGCACAAAATGGAGCTATAAATTACAAAAAGGGTTTTTCTATATTACATATGTTACAAAAGTGATGAAAATCACTGTTGGAGGTTTTGAAAAGTATTTATAAAATATAATTCTTTTAAAAAAATGATTCGACTAACTCCCTGCTCTGTCTTTACATGCTTCCGCGTCTTCTATGCCTTTGGCTACTGCCAACACTCTCATAGTGCCTCTTTTGCATCAGATTGCTATGCTATGGCTGCATCTAGTCTGTGTGATGAGAATGAGCCTGTTTCATTTCATGAAGCACAAAATTCAGAAAATTGGATGGTTGCTATGCAATCTGAATATGATGCTATAATGAAGAATAATACTTGTTCTTTATGTGACTTGCCTCCTGGTAAGAAGGCCACTGGCACTAAGTGGGTATACAAGCTGAACCGTAAGCTTGATGGTACAGTTGACAAGTATAAGGTTAGGCTTGTTGCAAGGGGTTATGCATAGGAAAGAGGCATTGATTTTGATGAGACCTTTCCTCCTACTTGTCGAATGACTACTGTTCGTAGCATCTGTGCACTTGCAGCCCATCATGGTTGGAATGTACATCAGTTGGACATTAAAACTACATTTCTGAATGGTAACTTGCATGAAGAAGTGCATGTTTTGTAGCCCCGTGACTTTGTGCAAAAAGGGCATGAAAACCAAGTGTGTAGGTTAAAGAAGGCATTATGTGGTTTAAATCAAGCACCAGGTGCTTGGTATGAAAAGATACATGCTTATCTGATTGCACATGGTTTTGAAAATAGTCCAACTAAAAGAACCTTATATGTTAAGCATGTTAATGACCTGCTTTTGATCATTGTGGTTTATGTTGATGACATGCTGCTCACTCATCCTCGTGAGAAGCATATTTGCTGATTTTAAGGCTGATTTGCATGCCTCATTTGAGATGTCTGATTTTGGGCATTTGCATCATTATTTGGGAATTCAGTTTATGCACGTTGATGGTGGAATGGCTTTGTGTCAAACGGAATATATTGACACATTATTGCAACATTTTGATCTTGAAGACTGTAAGCCTATTGCCACCTAGGTTACATTATTTGTTATTCGACAATTCATTTATTCGTGAATAATTACGGAATTTTACGACAACCCTCCATTATTCGATTGAATTATTCGGTGCCACATCAGCTTATTCGGAGGAGTGAATACTTTTTGCACGGTAATTCATCAAATTTCGCTCGAACGTGCTTTTGATCAAAAACATTTTTGATCAAAAATTTTATTGGTAAAAAAGTCTTTGATCGAATTACATTTGGATCGAAAGAAATTTGGTCGAATAGTTTTTTATAAAAGAACACAAGTAGACTCATTTTTCATAAGAGTTGCTTTGTTTTTTATGAACTTACAGTGTCCTAGATAGAACAAAGTATAAACTCTTGCTATACATATTTACTTTCGTACTTAAAGCATAAAGAAAAATATATTGGTTTGCGAATTAAAAACTATTGTGATTGTTTGACTCAACATTGATTCTTACTTCACAATAGTATATTTGTGTATTTGAGTGTATAATTGTGAATGAAATCTATTGTGATTGTTTGATTCAACATTGATTCTTACTTCACAATAGTATATGCGTGCGTATGATTGTGAATAAAAATGTATTGTGATTGTTTGAATCAATATTGATTCTTACTTCACAATACTATGTGTATGTGCATGTATGTTATATGATTATGCATGTATATGTGTGTACATGTGTGTTTTTTTAATAATTCAATGGTTCAAAAGGTATTAATAAGTGAAGATCAAAGGCATCCAAGGTTTCATATCAGCTAAGAGAAGGTTCTTGTTGTATCGATTCAATATAACTTCACATATCTATGGATCTTCTTTAGAAAGTTGTATTGTATTGATACAACAAGAAACTTCTCTTAGCTGAGATGTTGGGCCTTGGCATCAAGAGGGATTTGTTGGGAGGAAAGAAATCAATTTGATGAGACAATAGCATCGGAAGGGATGACGAAGTTTTGATAGAAGTCGACTTATGCACTTGATCCTTGGATACTTACGATGAAAAATATGCAAACAAGTAAAAAAAGATTTTACTTTTTATGATATAGTTCAATATTTTTTCTAGCATATAATAATGAATGTGCATATGCATGTGTGTATGTATGCATGTACATATGCATGTGAGTATGTATGCATATGTGTGTGTATGTATGCATGTGAGTATATGTGTATGTGTGGCCATGTCTGTATGTATATGTGCAAGTATCTATATGTATATGTATATGTGTATGCATGCATAAAAGTATGTGTATGTATGTGTGCATGAAAGTACATGTATGCAAGTGTGTATGTGTATGTGTATGTGGATGTATGTTATATGATTGCAAGTGAAAATCAAATATGATTGTGTATGTGCATGTGTGTGTATGATTGTGAATTAAAAACTATTGTAATTTTTGAAAAAGGTTTTGTGTTCTTTTTGATAATTCAAGGGTTGAGAAGGTATTATCAACAAGTGAAAATCAATGGCATCTTGGACAATGTATATCAGCTAACATAAGGTTTGTGTTGTATTAATACAATATAGATTCACATATCCATAGATCTTCTTTAGGAAGTTGTATTGTATTGATACAACACAAACCTTCTGTTAGCTGAGGTATTGGCATCAAGACAATCACATCAAGAGGGACTTATTGGGAGGAAAGGAATAGGCTTATCAAGATAATAACATCAGGAGGGACTTATTATGGCCAAGTTTTGATTGAAATCGACTTATGCACTCAAACTTTTGATACTTATGATAAAAAAGATGTAAATAGGTAATAATTTTTTTACTTTTTATGATAGTTTAATATTTTTTCAAGCACATAATAGTTAATTTTTACTTTTTTTATATTTTGATAGGTTATTTTAAAGGTTGATTGATTTTGAGATGAGTATAAAGATAGAAATTTCCCATTAAAAAGGGATCATTATCAATTGTTAACTTGAATCATTTGAATCATTAACTTTGCTTTTTTTTAGGCTCAAGTCAATTTATTGTGTATATGTGCTTGTATTTATGTATATATATACATATGCATGTGTGTATGCATATGTATGCATTTGTGTGTATGAATGCATGTAAGTATGTTTGCACATGTGTGTGTATGCATATGTATGCATGTGCATGTGTGTATATGCATATGTAGGTATGTGCATGTGTGTATATCCATATGTATGTATGTATGTATGTGCATGTGTGTGTATACATGTGTCTATGTATGTATGCATATGTGTGTATGTATGCATGTAAGTGTATGTGTGTGTCTATATGTGTGTGTGTGTATATGTGCAAGTATCTATATGTGTTTGTGTGTGTATATGTGCAATGTGTGTGTGTGTATGTGCAATGTGTGTTTATGTATATGTGCAAGTATCTATATGTGTGTGTGTGATTTTGTGTGTATATGTGTGCATGTTTTTTGTGTGTATGTATATGTGTGTGTGACATGCACATACATACACACATGTACTTTCGAATCTATAAAACAAAAACACTAATAATAAACTTTCGATCGAAAATGCTTCGATAGAAATGTTTTTCGTCGAAAGAATTTTTGATCGAAAGCTTTTCATTCGAAAGAGTATCCCTGTCCATTTTTTTTGGTGTTTATTCAGACAACCCCGAATAAAACAAACATATTCGGTATTTTTTAATTATTTGATCGAATAAATGCAGGCTAGATTGCCACTACTATGGAGACAGGTTTATGATTGAGTCTTCATGATGCTAGAGATGGATTTGATGTTGTTCTCTATCAACAGGCTATTGGATGCTTGATTTAATTATGCATTACTGAGCCAAATATTTAGTTTGTTGTCTCACAGGTTGCCCAGGAGTCAAGCATTGGCAGGTACTTAAGTGTATCTTTCACTACTTGAGTGGTACTCGACTACTTGGGTTGTTTTATCCCAAGGGGGGATCACTAACGCCAGATTTGGATGCTTTTTCTGACTGTGACTGGGCTGGTTACTATGACACTCATGTGTCCACTAGTGGTTTTTGCTTCATGCTTGGTAGCTCATGCATATTTTGGCTGAGGAAGAAGCAACCTACTATGGCGACTTCCAGTTGTGAGGCTGAGTATAGGGCAGCCTTCATAGTGATTGTTGAGTGTGTGTGTCTTAGATGCCTTATGGCTGATTTGGGTGTTGGTCAGTCTTGTGCCACCACCATCTTCAATAAGAGTCAGAGTGCATTGGAAGTTGCAAGAAACCCTGTGTTCCATGCTTGTACTAAGCGCATTGAGGTGCATTATCATTATGTTAGCGAGAGGTTCTCTACTTAGGGGAGATCAACTTGGTATATGTGCCCATAGAGGAGAACATTGCAAACCTTTTCATGAAGGCTCTGCTTAGGGAGAAGTTTGAAGCTTTTCGCAAAGCTTTGGGCTAACTTCCTTTTGTGGATTGATTCCACATAGCTTGGCACTTCCTTATACATGAGTGCCAACTCCTTGTTCAATGCATCACTCCCAAGGGGGATTTGTTGATATATTTAGGTAGTGATGTGTGTGAACACACTAGGACCGCCGAGGCACGTTTTTGCCATATTTCTGAGGTTTTTTCCCCTGGCTTCTATATATGCCTATAGCCCGAATGGGTTACTTATTTTTGTACATTCTAATGGTAATACATTCACTATTGTGTGTTGTGCTCCAAGCTTCTTCTTCTTCATTTTTTTGTTCATGTGCTTCCGCAGACATCTAACTCCAACAGATGGTCCTAAGTGTGTTCACACGCATCACTAGCAAATCATAGCAACAACACCAACATTGGACTCTATTCCATCCTTCTAAGTTTCAATGTTCCTTCATGATTGGAATAAAACTTTCATCTTGTGATCGCATTTGTTGATGTTGCAAATTTTATTCTTTGATCCATACTTTATTGATGCGAAAATTTCTTGTTGAATATAGAAAGAAAATATATGCTTACAAAAAAAGAAGGGTATACGTTGGGAATGTATTCGAATCCCACCCTTGGTGAAATAGTTATTCCTCTGTTGTCACTCTACTAGTTCAAGAGGTTTGCATGTAATAAATGGTTCCAATAGAGCCAATAATGCCAATGTTGCCAATGCATGTAAGGATGACCAAGGTAATGCCAAGGTCTATGCCTTGGTTTCCATCTTAATCATGGGCTTTGGAGTGCCAATGTTGATCCTGAGCAGTTATAGGTGTGGGGTGGAGGCTCAAGTTATTGATATATTTCTTTGTAGATGAACGTCATAGATATTTCATCGATATACAATAGGGATGTAGAGAATGTATGGGTCTGTAGGGCATCGGACATGTATGTGTAGGCTTTGATACCACTACTGTAGGATCACATATGAATGTAGATACAAAGAGAGATAGTGCATAGCCAACGAGGGAGCTGCATTCATGCACATGCATGTAGAGAATGCCAAACCTATACAAAACGTAAATTGAGAAATTATAGAAAAAGAGATCGGTAGCTTGCATAATCCTAGGTACAATCTCCCCCCTCCCCCCCCGACAAACTTAGTCTAATCTTTCCCAAAGCATGCGTATTCATAGGCAAATTCTATTAACCCGAAAATAGATTCTCCTTTTAGATAAAGTGGAAAAACGAAAATATATCTACTTTGTTTACAAAAAGCACCATAAGAGTTGGTTTATGTCTCTATCTATAACAAAATGTATATTCCTCTCTCTCTCTCTCTCTCTCTCTCTCTCTCTCTCTCTCTCTCTCTATATATATATATATATATATATATATATATATATATATATATATATATATATATATATATATATATATATATATATATATATATATATATTTATATATATATTTATTTATTTATTTATTTATTTATTTATTTATTTATGAATGTTTAAACCTTCAAATAAAGGGGTTCTTTTTACAAAAAATATATATTCTGAAGTGACTATAAGCGATCCATCCCATCATGATCCTTGATCTACTCATCAAAGACACAAATCACATTAAATTACTCTTTCTACCAAGCATATGCAGCTAGCCTCATATGTTTGCACATCTAACAAGTCACTATTATGTAATAATTAGAATAATTAACACATGATAAATCCAATAATTTCATAAATGATAACAGATGTTGCCAAGAAAAAATAATAGTATGAAGTCCTCTTTGTGATTATACTAAAGGCAATTATGTAAAAGACGGTAAAAAATTGATTGTAGGTTCATATATGGGCTTAAGGTACTTTCTGAAAGAAATAGAAGGTAGTGACCATAGAATAGAGAAGCTTGAGCTGGTTCATCTCTAGTAGGAGAAGATCTAATACAAAGTCTTTATCTAAATGCTTTTGAGTTTGCAAAGACACCTAGAGGATTGGAAATCAAGTAGGAGCATTCACATTCTCCTTTGAAGGAAGAAGGAAGTTCTTTTTAGGTCAAGATTGCTATGTCCAAAGGTAGAAGATTGTCTAGCCAATGTTGGATGTTATTTCTAGTAAGGCGGCAACCAAGGCATTGACCTTGGCATCCCTTGTCATTCGAGTCACCAAAGTCATCGTTGGCACCGTTGGCTACGCACGGAGGACCTCAATCATCAAGGAAGAGAGAGGTTCTCGGTACTTCCTGGGAGGTCACCCATCCCAATATTGTTCCCCCTAGAGCTTGCTTAACCGTGGCAATCTCTTGCCACTAAGCTACACTCTTGTGGTGTCTAAGAAAGTGGAAAGATTAAGGTTAACATCATCTTGAACATGTTTTGGTCCCTCAAAGCTTAATTCTTTGCTTTCAAAGCCTATTTTTGAAGCATTCTTGGGGTGATTTTTGGTGCCATTTTGGAGTATTTTCGTGCATAGGTCTCTTCACTCAGTTTCAAGAACATCATGAAGAGTGTTCTTTGTACTTCTCCTAAAATAATATTCACCTTTGGGGCCGTGTTTTCTGCCACACTCATAAAAATATAGGTTCCCCAAAAGGTTCTCAGTTGTGGTGGGAGTAGTCACTCCAAATTTATACAGGTTTTTGAACCTAAACCACAAAGTTGATAGACACTTGCACGTGTTGTTGGCTAGTTTTTGGGCTGTGCGTTCAACCTTTAAATGTCATTTTACTGCATATATTGAGCACATATACACTATGTATGCTTCTGTGGAGAGTGCTTATGTATGTCCATGTGATCATTGATATATCGATTACGTTTTTGCATAAAGCCTTTTACATTTCATAAAGAGGGTTATGGTGAGGTTTTGAACTGGAAAACACCCAGATGTCGGGATCTTTTTGGTGACGTAGGTGGAATACTGACCAAGCCTCGCCATACTAGATGTATGATAGTTGTTCATATGTGCTCCATAAGCCTAGTTGGCTTGTTCTAGGTAACTCACTATATGCAGTGTAGTCAGTGATTCACTATGCACGTAAACATGTTAATACTTGCAGTTCTATGAGAGCTTGACACTAGTCATATGCTCATTTTGTAGGGGATACTCTAACAAACATTTTCTAGATTTTCTAGTTTTGTCAACTATACAGTGGTCGATTTACTCCTTGATACACTTATTAGTGTGAGCACATTTATTCTCACATAATCCGTCTAGTTGGTCAATATTGTTCATTAATTCATTTTTCTGGGAAGATTGCTGAATTCTTTCTCAAAATTTGACACTTGGTCATCCTTCTTTGAGCCTTAGTGGTGTTTGGACTCTTCTAGCTCAATTATCATTCTATTCAGTAGTCTACCATCATGGCATCAAAGGTCTCAGGCACATTTGGTGGATCAATGTCTAGTGACAGTGTTCTGAGGAGGAGCTATAACTTGTAGGGAAAGACCATTTTGAGATCCAAAACTTTGATGGCATAAACTTTGCTCTATGGAAGAATCAGATTAGATGTGTTGATTCAAAGGAGGAAATGGAAGCCAGTAAATGGAATCTCAAAGAAGCCTACTGACATGGATGAAGATGATTGGGATGAGTTAGATGAAATGGTGAGGTCTACCATTCGATTGCACCTGGTAGATAATGTTTACTTTATAGTATTTGACTATGAAAGTGCAGAGGAGTTTTGGAAGAAGTTATGCAATACATATGAAAAAGAGATGACATCAAATAAAGTGTATCTGATGAGAAAGTTATATGAAGTTTGCATGAAGGATAGAGATAGTGTCCTTGCTCATCTAAATGAGTTTGATGCTATATTCTCCCAGTTACACGCTCAGAAAATGGATATGGGTAATGAAATGAAAGCACTCTTGTTGTTATGCACCTTGCCATCATCATGGGATACATTTTGCATAGCTATTAGCAATGGTGCACCTAGTGGTAAACTGGTCTATGACGATTCATAGAAAATCTATGGTTGGCACTCAGAGTGGAGATGCATATAATGTTCATGATTCTTAGCAAGGAAAGAATCAGCAATGTGGGAGGATCAAGAACAAGGAAAAGAATGGTCAACAGAACAAGAGTAGAAGTAAATCAAGGAAGAGGGATATTGAATGCCGTTATTTTCACACAAAAGGACACATGAAGAAAGAATATTATGCATTAAAGAATGTTAAAGGTAAAGGATAGTTTGTTGATGGGTATGTTAAACAATTACTTGCACCATCTACTTTGACTGGGAAGATTGAAGAAATTAATGCTATTTCCAATGATGCTGATGTGTTGAGACTTGATAGTACTATGCCAACTGAGGCTCTTATGGCTGATTCTCTTTCCCACATGTGGCTGCTAGATTCTAGTACTTCTTTCCATGTGACACCACATAGAGAATGGTTCTCTAGTTATGCAGCAAAGTCTCTTGGTGCTGTGAGACTTAGTGACTCTTACTAGTGTGATGTTGTGGGGATTGGAGATGTGGTTGTGCAATTCATTGATGGTTCAAAATTTACTATGCATAATATACACCATGTACCTCAGTTATCATGCAGTTTGATATCAATTGGTGAACTTGATGACCTTGGTTACAAGGTGGTCTTCTGTGCTCAATCCTTTTGCATATCAGAGGACAATATGGTTATTGCAAAAGAAAGTAAAGTTGGCTCACTTTATCCTTTATTTGTATCACAGAAAGAACATGTTAGCTGTTACTGATAGCTTATGGCTTGTATTTGGCATGGTTGTTTGGGCCATATCTCTCATAGTGGAATGGAAAATCTTTCTCGTTCTAGCTACTTACCTGTGATATCTTTCTTTGATTTTTCATTTTGTGAGCATTGTCAATATGGAAAACAAACCAGAGATGTGCATAGAACACACATTGACTCTTCAATTCAGCCTTTAGATCTCGTTCATACAAATGTGTGTGGTCCTATGCCCACAAGGTCATTAGGTGGTTCTCTTTACTTTGATCGTGAAACATGGCCAGTGATCAAAAGTAGTGATGTCATTTTCAATGAGTCTATGCATAAACAACCCATTAAGGAGGTAAAAGTGAGAGTAGTGGTGTTTGAGGATACTAGTCCTCTAGTTAGCATACATAAAAATGCTGCACATAGGGATGTTCAAAAGATCACATCAGATTAGTCTACAAATGTTCTCGTTCAACAACCATTGAGATGCTCTACACATGTCTCATATCCACCTTATAGATATGTTCAAGGCTTAGATTTTGTTATTCTAACAAATTCCAATGAGCCTTCTTCCTACAAAGAGGCTATCTAGACAGAGGATCATGTCAAGTGGGAGCGTGCCATGAAGAGTGAGTTGGGTTCTATTCACAAGAATGGTAGTTGGGATTAAGTACCTTTGTCAAAGGGCATGAAAGCTTTACCATGTAAATGGGTATATAAGCTGAAATTCACATCAGATAATGCTTCTCCAAAGTATAAAACACGACTTGTTGCAAAGGGTTTTAAGCAACAACATGGCATTGATTTTGAGAAAATCTTCTCTCAAGTGGTCAAGATGACTACCCTAAGTATGTTGCTTGGATTCGTTGCAATGGAGGACTTAGCGCTAGTCCAATTGGATGTGAAAACTGCTTTGTTGCATGGAGATCTTACAGATGAGATCTATATGGAACAACCAGAAGGTTATAGTGTTCTTGCCAAGGAAAGTCTAGCTTGTAAGCTCAAGAAGAGCTTGTATGGACTTAAAGAGTCCCCTAGACAATGGTACCAAAATTTTGATGCTTGTATGAAGTCTCAAGGCTATTCTTGAAGCAATGACGATCATTGTCTCTACACAAAGAGATGCTAAGATGGCAGCTTGATATGCTTGATACTTTATGTCGATGATATGTTGATTGCTAGGAAGCCCTCTTTTGACTTATCAATTCTCAAAAAGAAGTTGGAGCAAGAAATCCAATATGAAGGATTTGGGGGATGCCAAATATATTCTTGGCATGCACATTACTCGTGATAGGAGTAGAAGATGCATATACTTGTCTCAAAGTGAGTACATATCCAAAGTACTTCATTCCTCACATTCACTCTTGCAGAACAACTAACGATGCTTGGGATACACTTACCACATTTTACCAAGCTAGGAATGAGGCTGTAGCTCAGTGATGAGTAGCACCTCCTTTAATATCAATCCGGGAAGACATGAGGATGGTATGAAGACCTCGAGCAAGTGAAGGCACAAATGTGTGAGTGAGATGCACACCAACATGCACACACATACACACACACGCGCACACACGGCAAGAACAAAGAGAGTAAGACAATGGATTCACTTCTATTCCAACAAAGTTCTCATACAAGCTCAAAACTACAAGAAGCTGGCCTCAAAAATGAGCTCTCTAGCTCTATTTATAGTTTTTGACTAGCTTTGGCCCTGTCCAGACCTAGTGTCCGGCCTAGTTAAAAATTAGGTTCTAGGGCTTATTTGAGGACTCAAACGAGATCCAAAAAATATGAAAATTGGCAGGCAACTACTTCTAAGGCTCCCCAAGCTGGAGGACTACTCGGCTTGTACAAAATGGAGCTACAAAAAGATGAAATGGTATTTACAAGGGTTTCTAGTGATGAGAATCACTTTTAAAATGATGTAAGGTTTGGAAAAATTTTAATAGGTTTCCTTAGTGCTAGATCCGCATGCATGCCCATACTTGGCTTCTTCCCATATGATGCCAACACTCTCCCCCCCTAGCGTCTGTCGTCTCTGACAGACCTTTGCTCCGTAGTTTGGTCAATGTAGTTCTGGAGAATGTCGGTTGCCAAGTCATGTTCTTTGATCCGTAGTCCTCTAATCAGGTCTCTCTGAAGGGCATCCCAATTGACTGCTCCAGGCATGCCAGGTTGTGGTGTAGTGTAGAGCTCTGAATGCATTGTTTGTTCGCACGCGAATAATTGTAGCAGATGAGTTGGGCATGGCGCGAATACTTCAGAGTGTGACTCCTAGAACCCCGTGGTGAACATATCATCAAAGGTTTGCTTGTAGCAAGCAGGGAGATATCTGATTCTTGTGTGCCATGCATAAGCGAAGTATGCTCGGGCTTGAGCTCATATCATAAAGTAGGTCATAGTTACCATTGATGAAGCCCAGGATTGGAGGCTGGATGTTACATACATTTCAAAAAGTCTTTAGCACCACTTGCATCATGTCCAAAATTTTGAGCATTATCTGTGCAGCGACATCTGGCATGGGGTGGAGGCGTGGCATCCAATGTCTGATGGTAGCTATCATATATGCTACTGTAGGTGTGCCTGTTGGTGGTGCGATCGAGGGGTAATTCAGCCACTGTTTGCAATTTGTGTTGTTTTGAACCTTTATAGCAAATGCTTTCCATGATCGTCTCCTTTGTACTGGTCCGAAGCAAGGGTTATACTTCAAATGCATGGGAGCGTGATCCCATGTTCTAAGCATTTCCGGATAGGTTTCGAGTAGCTTTTGTCTCTAGATGGGTTGGAATATGACCCCTTTTTTGGCTGCCTCTGGAATATCCTCTGGTTTAAATTGTGTTGCGAACGTGGGGCACCTATTAGTGACTCTTTTGATTTCTGCATTGTAGTCGGCCAATAATACAAAATAGGGTTTATATTGTAATTCTAAACTCGTTATCAGTCTTCTAGAGGCCAGGTGTCTGAAATACTCTGATTGAAGTATGGTTTCTTCAATGGTCCTCATGACTAGCATTTGAGTGGAGATACGTTCCTCATGAGTGGTCCCCATTTCCTCTACTTGTTTCATCCATGCCGAAGGGGGTTCCTCATATGTGTCTTGACCTTCCTCCGTGATTCTGCCTCCCGGAAGAGGTTGAGGCTCATAGTTGTCTTCAAATGTTTCCTCCACTGGAATGATTATTGTTTCTTCTTCGAGTGGTTGGCAGGTGGAGAGGGGGGTCGTTCATACTATGACAACAAGATCTTTAATTCTGCAACCTGTTGGCGTAGCTGAAGTATCTCATTGGCCGTTGACGATTCAAGCTCTGGTGAAGTAGCCAAATTGACCATCTCTTTAGGTTTTGATGGGTGTGGTGGGGGCACTTATGATCTCTGTAGTTCCTTTACCTGGTCTGCCAATTGGTCATGTGCCTCCAAGAGGGTCGCATAATCTTCTAACACCTGTTGAATGTGTTCTGAGGGAATAGCTTGGAATTTGGCAGGGTCTATAGGTGCTCCAGGGGTGTTTTCAATGGCTGCTTCTAAATTCCCTTGGTTTTGTTGTTGTAGTCTTCTGTTCTCTTCTTGAGCCGCTGCTAAGTGGCGGCGGAGTAAGGCCATGTTTCTTTGGAGTCAAGCATTGCGGCCCAACTGATCTCTGAGTTGTTCTTCCATTGCCCTAGTCGTCTCTGTATGTTTGGCTTCGAGCTCCACATGGGATTGGTGGAGGGTGGTCACTTCATGTTGTAGTGTTGTATTACTTAGCTCCAAGGCATTGACATGTGCTTGGAGTTGAGCCGAGAGATTGCACAGCTCTGTGTTATTCTCTTCTAGTAATCTATACTCTTGCTTAAGTTGTGTGGCCGCTTCGAACATGGTGTCTAGTGCATGACTAAATGATGTGGATGCAGGGGTAGAGGTGGAAAATGCAAGGGGTCGGGAAATGGGGAAGAGAAAAGTGGATGATGTGCCTATGAGTGAAGTGAAATGTGATGATTGTGGGACAAACGGGGGGGTGGGTGCTCCTGTGGGTGGTGAAATGTCCATGGGATCGGACATGATAGTGTGTGAAGTGTGAATTGTGAAGACAAGAATGGTGGGTGGTGTGTTAGTGGTGGCCGTGAATGTGGGGGAGGTGGTGTGGGGAAGGGACTTTTTATTATAATTCTCGATTTGTTGAAGTATATTTACAAGGTTTGTAAAGAATGGAGGTTGGGTGATGGGTGTTAGTTCTGACGGGGTTAAAAGGGGTGCAGTGGGTAGGGGTTGGGAAAGAGGAAATGTATTAGTGATGGGGAATGGGTGTGTTAATGTTTGGGTAGGGTCATGTGGATGTCCGAGAGGTGGGAGAGACGATGGGGGACCTATTACGGTATGATCGGTGATGGGATGATCTATATGGGGTTCGGAAAATGGGTTGGAGGTGGTGGATGTAGGTAAAGGGAAGGATGGAGAAATGGTGGTGTGTAGAACGGGTTCACTATGGGTGGACACTGGTTGTTCAAGATGGCTAGTGGTGAGGGGTTCTGAGGGCTGGAGGGGAAGTGATGGTGGAGATGGTACCTGGATATGTACCTCTGGTTCATCAATGTTGGATGGGTTGGCCATGTGAACATCTTCTTGAGTGGTGGTAGGAAGTGTGGTAGAGACTTCCATTTGGATCATCTTTCTCCTTCACGGTCGCGTATCGATCCTTCGTTGGTCATATTGAGGGGTATTACCATATACCATGGTCCTCATGGCTTCCACGATTCCGCATGTATCTGCTAAAAGGTTCAATGATTCTACAATTGAGGGTCTACATTCTCCGCTTGTAGCATCTGGTTTACCAGTGCTCTATTGGCCTCTTCTGACATCTTATGCCTCTTCTGCACTTGCTTGATTGTTTTGTATAGTCATTTGAGTTGTGTCGTGTAGGCAGGTGCTTCCTCCTCACTCTCCTCTGATTCCTTCCCCTGTGCTTCTTCCTGATTCTGTGTGCTTTCAGCGGGAGGATGTTGTGCCTCATCTTCCCAATGTACTCTCCGAGCCTCACTATGGGTTTGTCCTCTCTGGGATGATGATTCAGGGCCGTCAGTGTCTGAGAAGAACTCACCCTCAGATAAGTGGGCTGTTTGCAAGAAGTTTTCAAAGTCAAAGGATGGGTCTTCTGTTATAGTGTCCATGGAGGCAAACTCAACGTCCGTGGGTAGTGGAGGGGCTGATGGAGTGGGCTGTACCATGCTTCCTGATTGGGGTCCTTGAAGATCGATGGATCGTGAAAGGGGCTACTTGTTGTTCTTCTCTACTGGAGGCTTCTGTGGTGACTTCACGAGGAATGAGAACCTGTGAAAGTGAACCACGCATTCTTTTTGCGGGTTGAACCCCTGACTTCCGCCCCTTGAAGAATTCGAGTTGTGAGTACTTAAGGGCCCTTGCGATCGGCACATCATAGGCAAGGCATCTGTAGATAATTCTTGTAATCGAAAAGCAACCATTCAAGGTAGGCTTCCTCACGCCTCGTTTGCCTGCTTCATATAACTGGTCTAGGATCCACACGGGCATTTTAATTGGTAAGCTCCCAGTCTCCACTAGGTATAACCCATACCAAATTTTCTTAGGAGGTTGGGTGAACCAGTCTCGCGCTGAAAATGCGAAGTGTTGAAGGCACATCCGCAGTGGTATGGTGATGTTGGGGGTGAGGGCACACATTTCTTTCAACTTCTTGATTTTATTGTTCTTCATCGACTCCGGTATCAAAGGATCTCGATCGGAGGGTACATGGGTGCCATACATCTGAAGGGCCTCCCTGATTAAAGTGATATTCAACTGAAACTTCTTCATTTCTTCCTGGTTTGATAAAGAGGGCACCAAGAATGTGCCTGAATGATCTTTGTCTCCTGTCGCCTTTAGTGTTTCAATCAAGTAGTAACACCTCAGAAAATCAGGTCTAGGCAAAGCTGCACTAAAATAATCTTGCAACCCCGCTTTCAGCCAAATATCTTGAAGAGGAGCTGCATTCTGTAAGGTTTCAAATTCACTTGGGAAGAATTGAAATGTCCACCAGACTCCTCCGAATTCCAACTTGGATTCCCAGATATGATCTGTGTCTCCCGAATCTCCTGGCATCTCATTGAACCAATGAGAATGCCCCTTTACTCTTTTTGTCAGGCCACTTGGTGGATCCGGAATGGGAATTCTTCTCACATTCAAAAGCTCTTCAGGCCTTGCTGTCAGTGGAGCTTCCACAGGCATGGTATCCCAATTACTTTGAGTGCGAGTGCCTGCCTGGGAGCTTGTTCCTGCTGCTGTTGCCATGAGACTCCTTGTAGTAGTTGATGCTTATCTGCTAGTAGAAGAGAGGCACATTAGTGTTGCATAGGAAACAGGATGTAATAGTGTTCCCTCCACAATACTAACATGACAATCGAGATGGTTAGTGGTTAGAGGTGAAGTGTTTGTGATAGATGTGAGTGGTGGTTAGTGGTTAGTGCCATTCTAGATGCATACTTTGGATATGCAAGGTACTCAGAATGCATCTACTTCAGAGAGGATGGATTTACAAAATGGGTTCTGGGGGTTTGATATAGGGTTTAATTCTCCAGACTTTGTTTGAGGATTCGTGGCTCCTTGAGCTGATGACGGTTAAAGGTTCATGGACTAGATTGTGCTGGATTTGGGACCTTTTGGGTGCCCATTTCCAGATATTCCTAGGTTTGACCGAGTGCGTGTTAGTGTGGGATGTAAGTAGAGTTCCTGAGTTGTTTGTCAAGAGGACTTGTGAGTGTTGAATTATTCTAGTGACTAGAGTTGGAGCTATTTGGGCTCGTAAATAGGCCTTGGGCACCCATATCTGTCTAGCATTGGGGCTAGCCTTCATTGACCGCTTAAGGACCCAAATAGACGTGGTATGCCTAGGAGGTTGCCTAGGGTACTCCTTCACTTGTGTCCTTGATGGTGTGGCTTGTTTTGTGCCTCCTCGAGAACCTGTTACTAGAGCTGTGGGTTTTCCATCCTTGCGTATCCAGATCTGCTTCGTGCCACGAGGTACTCCGTGTTGCACTGGTTGGTGTTCCTACTTCTTGATCATCAGCCTCCTTCGTGTCATGTGATGATCAGTCTGCTTGTTTCGAACCTTCTTTGGAACAGCTGGGAATTC
Organism: Ceratopteris richardii; assembly: GCA_020310875.1. Taxonomy (NCBI): domain Eukaryota; kingdom Viridiplantae; phylum Streptophyta; class Polypodiopsida; order Polypodiales; family Pteridaceae; genus Ceratopteris; species Ceratopteris richardii. The sequence goes on from CM035417.1 coordinate 4,241,373, forward strand.
CTAATTGACTTCTGTACCTTCGGTAAGATTGACAATCCTCTGCACCATAGAACTTTGGACAAGTACAACATTGTTATGTTCATGTGGGTTCCTGGAGGGACTAAGGGTTGGTGCATTTTCTAATGGTTTGAGTGGTGGTTTTTCTAATTCAATCATAAGGCGGCTTTGGCCTGCCCAAGCCTGAAGAAGTCCACTTCTTAGGTTGAGGTTGACTGCATGATCATAGATACAATCTTGGCCCAAGACAAGAGGCTCGGTAAGATCCGCGTCTTCACATACTAGCACTTTTGCTGGCATTAGTACCTCCTGAATGTAGAGGGGAAGCTCCACCTCTCCCATGCAAGGGGTTTTAACTCCTCCTAGCCCTATGAGATATGCCTCTAGGGGTTTTACCTCCAATTGCAGTTGTTGGCAATAAGACAGCCGAACTGCACTAGTGGCGGCTCTTGAATCAATTAAAGCTCTCACGGTCCTTGCACTCTCTCCTTGTCGTACTTCTAGGGTCACAAAAGGTCGTCGATCAACTATTGTATGGGTCCGCTTACCTGAAGTCTCACACATGGCAATGTGATAACCATGAGCTTCATGATTGTCAGTCGTGGCCTGATCTCTACCTTGTCTTCACAGTTTCATTCGTCGAATGCGTTCTAAAGCTTCGGCCTGTGCTTCTTCACGAATTCGCTTTTCCTCTTCCTTACGTTTCTTTGCAGTATTAAGTCGATTGAGCATTTCTTCAGTTAAGGGTTCTTGATATAGCTTGACTCTACATCCGCTTATGTAACTCGGTAGTACATCACCCTCTAGGGTGGCTAGTTGTACTGCTCCACTTGTGGAGATCCTATTGATAATCATTGGTCCATAGCCTCTTTTCTCTAATTTTCGTGCATGCTGCTTCAGTGTGTAGACTAGGACTAGGTCTCTTGCTTTCAATCCTTTATCCTTCACATGTGTATCAAAATACGCCTTTTGCCTCTTCTTGGCTGCATAGATTCCTACTGCAGCTCTCAATCGTGTCTCACCTAAAACGTTCAAGATCAAAGATTCTAGAGGATAGTTCATGGCCAGTCCAGTCATGCTCTTGTGCTACTCTTAATGTAGGTATCAAAAAATCCAATGGTAGCACCGCATTCTGGCCAAACACCATCTGAAAGGGTGTGGCTTGGAGTACAGTTTTATAGGCCACTCGGTATGCCCAAACAGCGTGGTGTAGCTATTTGTCCCAATCAGAGCGTTTGTTATTCACCAGTTTAGTCAGCACATTACATAAGATCTTATTTGTGCTCTCAGCCTGGCCATTAGCTTGTGGATGATAGGGGGCCGACTTCTTATGTATTACCAAGAATTCTTGGAGAAGGTTTTCTATGAATTCATTTAAGAAGTGTGTACCTCTATCACTCACTAATTCTATTGGCAATCCGTATCTAGTGAACACATTTTCAAATAAGAACTTTGTTGTGGTTTGAGCATCATTCTTCGTAGTGGCTTTCACTTCTACCCACTTAGTTTGATAATCTGTGGCAACAATGATGTATTCAGCATGTGAGCCCTTAGCCGGAGGATTAATAGGACCCACAAAGTCTATTCCCCACTTAGAGAATGCACGTCCACCCATCATAGGTTTCAGTGGCATCTTATCCTTTCGTATAGGGTACTGGGTTCGCTGACAAACCTCACACCTCTTCACATAGGTATGTGCGTCCATGTGAAGAGTTGGCCACCAACGACCTGCAAACAAAATTGCTTTGATCACCCGATCTAGACCAAAGTGTCCTCCTGCTACACCTTGGTGAGCAGTCTCTAATATCTTCAGATATTCGCTCTCGTGGACACACAATCTAAGATACCCATCTTTTCCTTGTCTGTATAGATTATCTCCAATGAGAGCATAGTCTAGCGCCTCTTGTTCTAAGCTCCTTTGTCTAACTAGAGTCATTTCTTGAGGAAATGTTTTCGTCCTCAGAAAGGCCACTAATGGCTCGCTCCAATCTGGCACTAAAGACACGCCATAAAGCATGGCATGTTCCACTGGTGGCTTAGTGCGGCAAATCGGACATTCCTTGCACATCCTATGAACATCTGCTTCCATAGTTGGCCAGTATACTCCAAGTCTCCTCAATGTCTGTAAGGTTCTTTGTCTCGAGTAGTGTTGCTCTAATGCACCTACATGTGCTAATTGTAACCACTTCGTGTACTCGTCCTCTTCCACACAATAGGCTAATACTCCTTGATATGTATGTTTGTACACACTTCCTGCCATAATATGATACTTCTGGGCTTTTACTATCTCCCTATCTTGTGTGTTTACTATTGGGTGGTTAGGCCCATATGTCAATAATGGCACTAATGGCTTAGCCCACTGAGGTACAACTTCCAAATTAAACAAGTAAGCATCAGGTAAGTCATCTAGCACTCCTTGTGGGGCCTCTCCTGATGTGAGCCTTGAGAGATGATCTGCTCGTAGGTGGGTCTTGCCTTTTCTCACCACTACCTCAAAGTCGTATTCCATTAGTAAGAGGAACCATCTTACTAATCTACTGGTATTGCATGGCTTATTTACTAGGTACAGTAGAGCTTGGTGATTAGTAAAAAAATTGAACTTATTTGCAAGCAAATAGTGGCTAAACCTATTAACTGCATACACCATGCCTAATCCCTCTTGTTTAGTGGTCGTGTAGTTTCGTTCAGTTGCATTCAACTGTCTACTGGCATAGGCAATAGGAAGGTCCATATTACCCTCAATGGCTTGTTCCAATCTGGTGTGGTCAAGATTGGTGCTGAACATAATCTTCTTTTGAGCTCGTTGAAAGAATTTTCACACTCATCAGTCCACTCAAAGTTAGTCAAAAGTCCATACATGGGCTTTGCAATGACAGCATATATGTGAATGAACCGGCGATAGTAACCACAATGCCCCATGAAAGCTTGTACTTCCTTAATGTTCTTTGGCCTAGGTAGTTCTGCGATGGCTCTCACTTTCTCTTCGTCAGTGGATATGCCATTCTTTGACACAATGTGTCCTAGAATTTTGCCTTGCCTGACCATAAAGACACACTTTTCTGGGTTCAGGCAGACTTGATATTATCTGCATTTATTAAAGATTTGTCTGAGTTCAGGTATATGGGTCTGTCTAAAGTTGGAATGAGTGCAAAGATCATCAACATAGACTTCCAAATTCTTCCTCAAGAACTCTTTAAACACGTGACACATCAATCTTTGAAAGGTGGTGGGAGCATTGGTAAGCCCAAATGGCATTACCCGAAAAGTAAAATGCCCCACTCTGTGGCAAAAGCCGTCTTATGTTGATCCTCTGGAGCAATGGCTACTTGATTGTAGCCAGAAAATCCATCTAAGAAGTTGTACACTTCCTTGCCTGCTACCCTTTCTAATAGATGTTTAGTGATAGGAAGCGGATAACTATCTCTGATAGTGGCTGCGTTAACCTTCTTCAAGTTAATGCATACACGTAATTTGCCATTCTTTTTGGGCACCACTACAATGGGGGATACCCATTCAGTGTGCTCAATTTCATAGATGAATCCAGCTTCAACCAAGCGATCTATCTCCTCTTTAATCTTGGCAGCGTAGTTGTCATTGTATGTGTAGGGCTTCTGCTTAGAGGGCTTGGCCTTTGAGGTCATGGGAATCGTATGTGAGCATATGTCTGGGTCTACACCTTTCAGGTCCTTGTAGCTCCAATCAAATACATATCTGTACTCTCTTAGCAAAGCTATCAACTCTTGCTCTTCTTCTTCCGTCAGGTCATGCCCTATGTAGGTGCATCTTTCTTCTCCCTCTTCTATGGCTACAACTATTTCCTTGGTGGTTTCCTTGCTATCATAGGCCTCTCCCGCTTGTGCCTCGCGTTTAGGCATTCTTATCATGACCCTCCTATCGTCTATCTCATATTTGTTAAAGTTTTCAGGGACCTCAAAAAAGGATTCTTCCTCTTCTGGCTTTTCCTTTTCTTGCCCTCACTTTTGGTGGCTACTTGTGTGGCTATCCTCACATCATTCATGATTTCTCCGTGTCTCTGGGGGTAAGCTTTGACTTCATAGAAGTATTCTTCATCTGATGTAAAAGGTGGGTCCATAATGATTTAATCTAAGTCGGAGTCACTTGCATCCTCAAATGCATCAGGGCTAGGTTCACATTCTTCTAAAACTGCATCTCCCATGATTGGTTCTATGGAGAAAACAGAGATGTCATAGCCATCCTCATCATAGTAAGGTGTCCATTGTTCTTCATTGATGGCTACATCCATGGTTGCTAAAATTTCTACCATCCATGAGGTTCGAACTCCTCATCTGGAAATACTACAGGTGCATAGGCTGGGTCTTGAATTAATCTATTGGTTTCCTTTGCACCTATCTCTCTGGATTTCTCTCTTTTCTCTTCTTCTATGGCTACCTTGCACATCCATAAGTGAGTGTCTTCATGCATCCATGAGGATCCTGATCCTATGGAATGCACTGACTCCGTGTCATCCTTGGCTCTATGGATGGGGTTCCATTGAATAGGCGGTACGTCTCTATGAGAGTAATCCTTGAGATTGACTTTGGTTGTAACACCTAAGTGTTGCAAGTATAAGGAATTGGTTCCCCAATCCCGTACCACTTGCAATTGCCGCATAAATGGCCTTCCCAAAATCATCTTGTAGGCTTGGTTTTTGCTAAAGTCGCATATGGCAAAAGTGTGCTCGAACTCAACACCACATGTAGTGAGAGTTATGCCTTCTAGCAATCCCAAGGGCCTCTCAATATGACCATCGGCCATCTGCAATTTCATTCTCGTCGGCCGGAGTGCTAGCTTGCCCCAACGCTTCCATAGGGAAGTGGTAGCAATTGCAACTCCTACACCTAAGTCCAAAATTGCCTTGGTGGTGTATCCCTGATGGGTAACTGGGAGATAGGTATTTCCTTCTTCTCCTTCACTCATATCTCCTATCTTATCCAAGGGTATTTCTGGTACTGTTCTGTGGGATCCTACCTGGGAACGAGATTTTGTTACGTTTGGCACTTCTTTGGCTACGTGTTTCCACTCTTCTGGCTTAACTTTGAGTAGCTCTTCTAAAGTGAGGTTGCACTACACTTTAGTGTTCTTTACTACCTCCGTATTCCTAGGTATGACCGAATCTTTGTTTCTTATCATGACTGTGGGTGCTCTCATGCAAGTAGACTTGGTTTCCCATGGGCCTGTGAAATGTGGTAACTCTTGCAAGGAATTAGACTCAAAGTCTAACCTCTCATGAGAGTGGGCACTTTCCTATTCTTCATAAATAGAAGGGATGTCCTGTGGGAATTGATCATGTGCATCATCCACAAGTTCAATGGGAGGAGGAACTTCACTTTCCTTTGCCCACTTCTCTTCTTGAATCTCTCTTACGAACTCTGGTGAATACCTATTCATAGAAGAAGATGTGTCTGGTTCAGTGGAGTTAGGCACATAAGCTTCCTGGGGAGGAATGCTTATTCTATCACTTGCCCTCTCGTTAGCTTGGGAGGTGGTTCCTTTTCTAGGCTTTGCAAGTAACCTCTCCAATCTATCCAATAGACCATCAAAGTGCAATGGTGTTCTAATGGAGTTAGAGCCGTTGAACAAGCGACTGGTTTCAAACATGGCTTGCACCAATTCGACCATCTTAGCACAAAGCTTTGTTCACTCTATCTCTAGATCGGCTCTAGGGTAACATTTCTCATGATCTGTTACATTTGGCCCTTCTTGGATCCTGGCTTGATATGCTTTAAACATCATGTCTAGATCCTCAGGAGTGGGATCCGCTAGTACTGATCCTACTCTGGGTGGTAGGTGGGCTATGCGTGGTGGATTAGAAGGTTGGGGAATGGAAGGGGATGGGTTGGGGGAAGATGGAAACGGTGGAGGAGGGGTAGTGTGAGAGTGGTTTTGAGATGCGAGTTCACTTATCCTTGCTTTGGTTTCTCTCAAGCTTTCTTCAAGCTCGCTCATTTTTTGTGACCATTGTTTTTTCATTCTCTCCCGACTATCTCTCCATGCTCTTGTCCTTTCCTTGGTTATGCTCTCCGTCTCACTAACCTCAGAGCTCTTCTCCTGCCCTACTCCTTGAGTGTGCTGCAAGGCTTGAGCTCTAGTGACGACATGCACTAGGGCAGCGGAAGTTATACTTCCCGTAGAGTCTACCACTAACCCAATGACGTTGATAGGAGTGATTTTAGGCATGTTATTAGGGTTCTTTGGGAAATCTCGTAAGAGATGCTCTTTTTCGCAGTCTTGACAGAAACCCTGAATTGTCACTGGTTGGGGTTGTGTAGGGACAGGCAGTGGCCAATCACATATGAGGTGATCTCCCTGACATCTGAAGCATGGTCCTCTAGGAAATGGTGGTCGCACTTGCCTAGGTTGAGGTCTAGAGTTGGGGTTTGCGTACATGATGTTGGCATGCTCAGGCTCCCCACTATTTTCACTTTGGTCCTCATAATAGTATGACTCGTTATGCTCGGGAGACTGCATGTAGTAAGCTTGTGGGCTATCAATATGTGAGGAGTAAAAACTATGGTCACTTGGATCACTGTCTGATAGCAACTTGGATCACTAGCTGCTAGAGCTATCTAAATCCTTGTAAATTTTTGATAGCTCCAACTCCTCGCCAAGATTATCCTCAATGTCTATGCACATGCACACACACTCTTCTATAGTTCTGGGGTCCTTCAGATACACATATGACCTAAGCTTGGTGCTCAACAATCCATCTAAGAACAAAGCCACTTGCTTGGCTGGTGTGGGTAACTCAGGCATTGGGCACCTCTCTAGGTATTGCCTAAACCGTCTTCCTGCTAGTCTAACCGTCTCTTGAGGTGTTTGCTTAAAGCAATGAATCAGGGACGAGGTATTATGCCGTATGCCACTTTTATAAAACTCAATGATAAATGCCTCTAGGAGCTGGTCTATGTTTCTGAAATGCCTCTCATTCAGTGGTTGAAACCACGTAAGGGCAGTGTTCCTAAGGGTTAGACCAAAAGCATTATATTGTGTGAATAGGTCCTCTACCTGTTCAGCTTTCAAGACTTGCCTAAATTCTGCCACATGGTCGTAAGGGTCTTCTGTGCCATCAAAGTAATTCTTCATGGACTTCACGCGTTGCGTTGGTCTCAGGGTCCTAGTGTGTTCTCTAGGCCTTGGCAAAGGGAAATCATTGGCATTTCTCTAGTTCCTTGGGGCTCTAGGTCTCTTGGTTTCTTCTCTATCTATCCCGGTTCTCATCCTTTCTCTTCCCAGGGAGTTGGCAAAGCTTACCTCAAGTCTTTCTCTACTTCTATCTCTTTGAGCTCTATGAGCTTGGGAGGTCCCAGCTCCTTGGTGGCTGTAGGACATATTGGACCGAGGTTGGGGAAAAACAAATTCACCCTTCCATGTGTAGGCATGTCTGCCATGCTCAGTGACCACGAAGATCCTCTCTGATGCATTGTCTAGGTAGGTTACTTTGCCCGGACTCTCTAGGTCTTTGAACTCATAAATTGTGAGGGTACCTATTTCATGAGGCTGGGCAGGTTTAGGGTTTTCGCACTTAAGTCCTACTTGATGCTTGCACTTAGTTGATTAGTTCTCTTGGACTTGATGTGTGCCTAGCATTGCCCTAATTAATTACCACACCCAAGTCGTACTTAGGCTAAGCTAGGAATTGACAAAGGAGGGTTGAGAGAACTTCCAACCTTAATTCACTTGTTGACCAAACTGCTACACAAGCCCAGAAAACCTTCTCCCAAGCTTGGTATTCACCCTTGCTAGCTTGCTTTGAATTGCCTTGCTTGCACACAACGTTCCTACAAAAGTTCACAAGTTAATATAGCTCCTTTACCACAATGGATTGAAAGACACACATCAACAATTATGGGCCCCCCTTGGAGTAACTCACTGCACCCCCAAAATCTTATAACCACCTAGGCCCACCTAAAGGTCAACTTAAAAATACATGTTCTAAAACTCCACCTAGGATTCTCAATAAGCTTTCCAACGAGACCAAAATCTCGTCAATCGGAGTTCATATGGTGAAGTTATGACCATTCAGGCAGTTAGGGATCAAAACAGGCTCTCAGGGTTCACGAATTTCCTCCCTGGTTTCTAGGTCTTTTGCCCACTCCTAAGGCTCTAATGTTATCCCAATGTGTCCAAAATTAAGCCCAAATATACCTCAATTCACTCAATTAATTCACTCTAAAATTTTATGTGGTAAGCCCATGTATCGCAATAGGTCGGGTCGAGGTGTCGCGATAGGTCGAGGTGTCTACTTGGAAGTGTCGCGATAGGTCGAGGTGTCGCGATACTTGGAAGTGTCGTGATAGGTCATGGTGTCACGATAGGTCGAGGTGTCGTGATACTTGGAAGTGTCGCGATAGGTCGAGGTGTCGCGATACTTGGAAGTGTCGCGATACCTGGGAGTGTCATGATACCTTGAGGTTTCACGATAGGTCGGGATATGGTGAATTTTTCTGTTCTCTCTAGTGATCCTAGGAGCTCTAGGGCTGCGCAGTGTCCTGGTGCACTCAGAATCATGATTGGGGCAACTTTTCGGTGTGTCCCGATAGCTCGAGCTCGATGCCTCGGAGTTTGCGCAGACAGATTCCGTACCTGCTGAGCTTGCTGGAGATGATGATGCAGTTGAAACCTGCAAGAAACATGCAAAAGCACACAAAAACAAGAACACACACTCGCTCTCTCTCAAACTCGCACAAAGCAAATGAGGGAAATGATTTGGAAGTGGGAATATAAGGTGGTGAAGGAGATGAAGATGGAGATGAAGATGGAGATGGAGATGGAGAAAAAACAAGAAATTTACCTACTACTTACCATTCCAACGCGTCCTCTCTACATCTTACCATCACACGCTCATCCTCAAAGCTCAAATCCCCGGCAACGGCGCCAAAATTTGGTGTAGCTTAGTGATGAGTAGCACCTCCTTTAATGTAAATCCGGGAAGACATGAGGATGGTATGAAGACCTCGAGCAAGTGAAGGCACAAATGTGTGAGTGAGAAGCACACCAACATGCACACACATACACACACACGCACACACGGCAAGAACAAAGAGAGTAAGACAATGGATTCACTTCTATTCCAACAAAGTTCTCATACAAGCTCAAAACTACAAGAAGCTAGCCTCAAAAATGAGCTCTCTAGCTCTATTTATAGTTTTTGACTAGCTTTGGCCTTGTCCAGACCTAGTGTCTGGCCTAGTTAAAAATTAGGTTCCAGGGCTTATTTGAGGACTCAAATGAGATCTAAAAAATATGAAATTGGCAGGCAACTACTTCTAAGGCTCCCCAAGCTCGAGGACTCCTCAGCTTGTACAAAATGGAGCTACAAAAAGATGAAATGGTATTTACAAGGGTTTCTAGTGATGAGAATCACTTTTAAAATGATGTAAGGTTTGGAAAAATTTTAATAGATTGCCTTAGTGCTAGATCCGCATGCATGCCCATACTTGGCTTCTTACCATATGATGCCAACAGAGGCTCGTGTTGCTTACCTACAAAAAACATTGGAGAGTGAGCACATGAATGAAGGTGATTCTATGGACAGTTTCCTAACGAAGATCAAAGACTTGAAGGAACAGTTGATTTCTACTGATGAGGTTATACCAAATAACTACTTGTGCAGACCGTTCTGAATGGTCTTCTTGATTCATATCAGAGTTTTGCTTCTACTCTTTGGTTGATGATAAAAGGAAATCCAAATGCCTTATCATTTGAGGAGTTAGTCTCTGTTCTGTTGTAGGAAGATCACTCTAGGCAGAACATGTCCATTATGCGAGTTGCAGATCAAGCTTTCTTGGCTAGTCAGAAGGGCAAAGGAAAATGGAGCTCTTCAACTAGTAAGCAGAAATCTGCTAATTCTGCACATTCGAAGAAGGAAGATAAAGATGAGAAGAAATCAAGAAAGCAAAAATTGTTTTGTAAGTACTGTAAAGGGAATGATCATATCATAAAGAATTGTCCAACACTAGCTGCTAAAGAGGCAAAGAAGAAAGAGGCTGGAATGGTTATTGTAGAGGCCTCTATACCAAAAACAGAGTCTGCTAATCTTGTGCAGGAAGAAGAATGGGCGTTTACTACTATCTACAGTTTTGACCCATCTTCTCATGAGCAGTGTATGTCTGTAGTAGAATAAGATGTTTGGTATTTTGACAGTGGGGCGACCAAACGTATTACCTCGCAGTGCAGTTTCTTCTCTTCACTCGAGTTTGCCCCTACAGGGAATACTGTTACATGTGCCAACAACTCCTCTTATCATGTTATGGGAGTTGGTATCATTTTGACTATTGCTGATGGTAGTTCAATTTGTTGATGACAGATGTACAGTTCATGATCTGTCAAATGGTGATATGTTTATTGCTTCTGGCATTTTATGTCGTGGGCTGTATAAGCTCATAGACTATGAAAGATCTATAAATGATTTGGCATGTGCAGTAAATAATTCTCACGCTATGTCAAATGCAAATCTTTGGCATGCACACTTTGGTCATCTGAATTTTGCTAGTTTGCTATGCCTGCAGAAATCTGAAATGGTGTCCTCTTTGCCCAAACGTGAGGCACCTAGAAAACATGTTTGTTAAGGGTGTATTTTGGGCACAATGTGGCGTTTTTCCTTTCCAAAAGATGGTTCAGTTCGGGCTACTCAAAAATTGCAGCTTGTACATAGTGATGTCTTTGGTCCTATGGAGACACCTTCTTTTGGGAATTATCTTTACTTCGTGACTTTCATCGATGATTTTTCCAGGCATGCATGGGTATATCTATTGAAGGCAAAGTCCGAAGTGTTCATGTGCTTCAAACAGTTTTTGGTTTTGGCTGAAAATATATCAGCATGTAAAATGGAATCGAGGGAGGGAATATATGTCTTCTAATTTTAATGCATTTTTGGCTGAATGTGGGATAAAACACCTGTGTACAGTGCCATATACACCTCAACATAATGGAGTTTCTAAACGAAAGAACAGGTCACTCATGGAGATGGCGAGGTGTATGGTCAAGAGTCAGGATTTACCACATAGTTTCTGGCTTGAAGTTGTCATGTGTGCAACATATGTACTAAACAGGTGTCCCACTAAAGCACTGCATTCTATCACTCCATATGAGGCTTGGCATGATCGCAAGCCATCTGTTGCTCATTTGTGTGTTCTTGGTTGTTTGACATATGCATTAGTGCCTAACATCGCAAGAAATTGGATGATAAAGCAATAAAATGTTTTTTTGTTGGGTACAATTCTGAAAGTAAAGGCTATCATCTGTGTCATCCATAGACTAAATGCATTCTGGTTAGCCATGATGTTGTTTTTATGGAAGATCCTATTCAGCCATTGCTTTCATGTACTAAGGAGACATCTGTTAGCTCCAAAGACATGTATGATACTTTGTTGCCTCTATTTACAGGTGGACAGTCTAGTGCATGATGCACTAACTGATGAGAGAGCTGATATTGAGCAAGCAAAAACTATGCAAAATTGGTTGGTGCAGACTTTGCGTGACAGCAAATTAGATGCACTTCTATCATATCATACTCGTTCAGGCTCTCATAGTGCCTCTTTTGCATCATATTGCTATGCTATGGCTACATCTAGTCTCTGTGATGAGAATGAGCCTAGTTCGTTTGATGAAGCACAAAATTCAGAAAATTGGATGGCTCCTATGCAATCTGAATATGATGTTATAATGAGGAATGGTACTTGGTCTTTATGTGACTTGCATCCTGGCAAGAAGGCCATTGGCACTAATTGAGTATACAATCTGGAGTGTAAACCGGATGGTACAATTGATAGGTATAAGGCTAGGCTTGTTGCAAAGGGTTATGCATAGGAAAGAGGCATTGATCTTGATGAGACCTTTGCACCTACATGTTGTATGACTAGTATTCAGAGCATCTGTGCACTTGCAGCTCATCATGGTTGGAATGTACATCAGTTGGACATTAAAACAACATTTCTGAATGGTGACTTGCATGAAGAAGTGTATGTTTTTCAGCCCCGTGGCTTTGTGCAGAAAGGGCATGAAAAACAAGTGTGTAGGTTAAAGAAGGCATTATATGGTTTAAAGCAAGCACCATGTGCTTGGTATGAGAATATACATGCCTATCTCATTGCACATGGTTTTGAGAACAGTCCAACTAAAAGCACCTTATATGTTAAGCATGCTAATGATGTGTTTCTAATCATTGTTGTCTATGTTGATGACATGCTGCTCACTGATCCTATTGAGAAGCATATTGCTGATTTTAAGGCTGATTTGCATGCCTCATTTGAGATGTCTCATTTGGGACATTTGCATCACTATTTGGGCATTCAGTTTATGCAAATTGATGGTGGAATGGCTTTGTGTCAAACGAAATATATTGACACATTATTGCAAGGTTTTGGCCTTGAAGATTGTAAGCCTATTGTCACTCCTATGGAGACAGGTTTACGATTGAGTCTTCATGATGTTGGAGTTGCATTTGATGTTGTTCTCTATCACTAGGTTGTTGGATGCTTGATTTACTTATGCATTACTCCGCCATATATTCAGTTTGTCATCTCACAGATGAGCTGGTTTATGCATTGCCAAGGAGTCAAGCATTGGCAAACAGTTAAGCGCATCTTTCACTATTTGAGTGGTACTCGGCTACTTGGGTTGTTTTATCCCAAGGGGGGGATCACTTCCGCCAGATTTGCATGCTTTGTCTCTCTCTGATTGGGCGGTTTTGAGAACAGTTCAACTGAAAGCACCTTATATGTTAAGCGTGCTAATGATGTGCTTCTGATCATTGTTGTCTATGTTGATGACATGCTGCTCACTGGTCCTATTGAGAAGCATATTGCTGATTTCAAGGCTGATTTGCATGCCTCATTTGAGATGTCTGATTTGGGACATTTGCATCACTATTTGGACATTCAGTTTATGCAAGTTGATGGTGGAATGGCTTTGTGTCAAACAAAATATATTGACACATTATTGCAGCGTTTTGGCCTTGAAGATTGTAAGCCTATTGCCACTCCTATGGAGACAGGTTTACGATTGAGTCTTCATGATGTTGGAGATGCATTTGATGTTGTTCTCTATCAGCAGGTTGTTGGATGCTTGATTTACTTATGCATTACTCGGCCAGATATTCAGTTTGCTGTCTCACAGATGAGTAGGTTTATGCATTGCCCAGGAGTCATGCATTGGAAGGCAGTTAAGCGCATCTTTCGCTACTTGAGTGGTACTCGGCTACTTGGGTTGTTTTATCCCAAGGGGGGATCACTACCGCCAGATCTGCATGCTTTTTCTAACTCAGATTGGGTTAGTTTCTATGACACTCATGTGTCCACCACTGGTTTTTGCTTCATGCCTTGTAGCTCATGTATATCTTGGTTGAGCAAGAAGCAGCCTACTGTGGCCACTTCCAGTTGTGAGGCTGAGTATAGGGTAGCTTTCACAGTTATTGTTGAGTGTGTGTGGCTCAGATGCCTTATGGCTGATTTGGGTGTTGGTCAGTCTTTTGCCACCATCTTCATTGACAGTCAGAGCGCATTGGTAGTTGCGAGGAACCCTGTGTTCGATGCTCGCACTAAGCACATTGAGGTGCATTTTCATTATGTCAGGGAGATGTTCTCTGTTGGGGAGATCAGCTTGGCATATGTGCCCACGCAGGAGAACATTGCAGACCTTTTCACGAAGGCTCTGCCTAGGGAGAAGTTTGAAGCTTTCCGCAAAGCTTTGGGGTTACTTCCTTTTGTGGAGTGATTTCCACATAGCCTGGCACTTCCTTATACATGAGTGCCAGCTCCTTGTTCACTGCATCACTCCCAGGGGGATTTGTTGATATATTTAGGTAGTGATGTGTGTGAACACCCTAGGACCACCGGGGCACTTTTTTCCCTCTTTAGGAGGTTTTTTCCCCCGGCTTGTATATACACCTATTCCCCTAATGGGCTACTTATCTTTGTACATTCTCTAATAATACATTCAGTATTGTGTGTTTGTGCTCCAAGCTTCTTCTTCCTTGTGTTGTTCGCGTGCTTCTGAAGACATCTAACTCCAACAAAAACATGAGTAAGCAACTCGAAAGTAGTTGCCTTCCATACAATACATTCAAACTCAAGGTCTTGAGTTGGTTGAGGATCAATACATGTTCTTAAAACTCGTATGTATGATTAAGTACATATAATCATCAGATCAGATATTTGACCATTTTGTATCATCCTCAATCATATCTATTTCATTAGTGAAGTATTTTTAATCACTTGTTCTATTTCTTGCATCGATAAAGGTTTAGAACATTTTGATGACTTTTTCATATTCTATTCAATTTGTTTGATAATATCTTCAATCATTTGTTTTTCCTTCTCTTCAGAATTTTGTTCATTGTTTGTACTCTTATACTCATCACGATCTTTGATATCCTCAACTTCACTTTGACAAGTTTCTTCATTATTAATCTCATTACGCAATCTAGCTTTCATCCTTTTACTTCCTCTTGATCAAATAATTCATCATTTTTTGAAAAGTTTGGATCACATATCACATGGCTAGTTGATGTTCTTGAATGGCTAGGTGATGTTCTTGAATGTGAGCTTATCCCAATCAATTGGACCTGGAATGTCCGGATGTGGCAAGTCTACCTGATTTGCATGGATGGCCCATTCTACTGCAAAGAGATGTAACAAATGTGTTGGTATGGGAAAGAAAATTTCATAATGATGTTCCTAGAACCGGGTAGAGAATATTTCTTCAAAGGTCTGCCTGTAGCAAGCAGGTAAATACTTTATGCATGCATGCTAGGCATAGATTATGTTGATGGAGGGGGTCTCGCTCATGTCATAGACCAAATCTCTATTACCTAGGGTGCCAAAATAAATGGTTCCTATACCTTGCGGAAGGTCTTGAATACGACCGTAATTAGCTCAAATATTTTCATACACATCATGGCAGTGATATCTGGTATGTTCTTTAGGCATACAGACCAATGAAGTATTGTAGATATCATGTATGCTACGGTGGGTGGTGCTCTAGGTGGAGCAAAATATGGATAATTAACCCATTCCGGGCATCCTTATTATTGCAGAGATGGCAAAAGCTGTCCATGATCTCTGACGGACTACTAGACAATAACATGGGTTATATTTAATATATAATGGCATTTTGGCCCATGTGCACATCATTTCTAGATAGTCTGTGAGTAGTCCCTCATGCTAGTTGGGTTGAAAAATCGAGCCTGCAAGTGTGTCTGCTGGTAGATCATCATGCTCAAACTGGGTGGAAAATTTAGGCTCTTTTCTTGTATGCCTTTAAATCTCCACATTATAGTCAGCGAATAATACATAGGAGGGCTTATACTACATTTCTGAGGTGGTAATCAGGCATTGATGGGAGAGGTTCCGAAAGTAAGCAGACCTGAGAACTGTTTCTTCTAAATTGGAAAGGGACCTGATCTGCATGGCCACTCTATCATCATGTGTTTGGCTGATTTTTTTGACTCTCTTGAGCCAGTCTAGGACTTTGATCTCAAATGTGTCTCATCCCTCTTTCGTGACATGTCCACTAGGTACCGGCATTGGATCATAAGGCTCTTCAAAACTCTCTTCGATCGGGATCTCCAATACAGTTTCAGGTTTCAATTCTTGAATAGTAGAGGGTGGCCTCTCATATGGTAGGATTCTGACTTTTAATTCTTTGACTTGCTTTCTTAAGGCCTCTAGTTCTTTACTGGACTATGGAAGAATGGAAGGCTTGGTTTGAGATGTGCTGACATTGGCCAATTGCTTCCGGAGATCTGCACATTCTAATTCCATCTTTTCATAGGACTCTAAACTGTTGGGAGTGATGGTTGGATGCACTCAGGAAATCAGTTGGTGCTGCAAAACCTGCTTCACACCTGTTTTCTTTTCTCTTCAGATATGCTTAGTACACTTGCTTAGCTTCCAAATGACACAAAGAAACTATATATGTACTTTGAAAATGGTTTGGGTAATGATCAAACTAAAACAGATAACTTGGTACTTCAAGAATCAAGGAAAACTTTCTATTCCTGTAGTGATACCTGCTCAGACTTTTACTCAGTGTGACCAGCACACTTAAAATTGGAACAATTCCTTTTGGGAGTATTAAAGTACCTTAGTAAGCTACCAATCACAAGTGGAATCACTTCAATTGATAAACTATGCACTGAGAAATAAGTTTAGCAAAATTCTATTTACCCCCGACTTTTTAGGAACTCTGCAGACACAGACCAGTGTGCACTTCGAATCGGATTTCTCCCAAATGGCTGGATGAAATCCTCTGAGATTTTGTACGCTTGTAGTAGACCTTGAGCTGGTTCCAATGAGCTATATATCACTTGATTTGGTTCAGTGAGCACTGAGAAATGCTTCTTGGAAGTTGGCAGACTTGGAGTAGGAAACTCAGACAAAACAGAGATGATGAATGTATACTTCTATTGATAAATGTGTTTGTACAATCTCATTAGCTTGACAAGCATAGCTAAATGAGGTATTGTGGTGTTGGCTATGAGATAGCACTCACACACAATGAGTTACAATGATAACAATGCCTCGGGGAGTGAGCTAGAATGTGTAACTAACCGCGACTTTTTCACTTCATCTTTTATAGGAGTTTTTTGATCATTTGAATTTGAAATTCAAACTAAGGCTCCCTAGAATCTCTCCTCTAAAAGTAGGGAGATATTCTCTCCATTACATCATTCAAATTTCCACGACTTATGAGGTAGGTAAGTAATTACATGAGATGCCAAGTCATAAAGACTTTTACAAGGGGTAAAGAGGTAAGAATTTATAAGCATATGTTCATGTGAGTTTTTGGTTCAAGTGAAGCCTTGATAAATCTTTATCCATGCTAATTTTTCATGAGTCCAAGGTTCCAAGCCAATGTGTGTAGGCTTGTCTTGCACCAACAGCTCCCCCTCAAGCCAAACACTTTGGCTTAAGTCTTCTCTTTCATTCTTCAATTACTTCCTGCAATCCAATCATAGATTTGAATCTGCATAACTTGTTTCCATCCAATGCCTTTGTAAGTAAATCTGCACATTGCATATTAGTAGACACATATGTCAATTGAATCTCTTTGCTAAGTAACTTCTCTCTCACATAGTGGTAATGAACCTCTATGTGTTTAGTTCTGGCATGATAAATTGGATTTGCTGCAAGGTGAAGAGAGCTAGTATTGTCTCCAAAGGTAATAGGTGGTCTTGTATGTAGACCTAACTCTGTATAAAGAAGCTTCAACCAGATAGCTTCTTGGGTGGCATTGGCAAGCCCTCTATACTCTGCTTCAGTGGATGACAATGCCACTGTAGGTTGCTTCTTGGCTGACCAAGAAATAGGCTTATCTCCTGCAAAACAAATATAACCAGATGTGCTCCTCCTATCATCCTTGCATCCTGCCCAATCTGCATCTGAGTAAACTTTAATGTCAATATCTGATGTATAAGGAAAATGCAAACCATGACTTTGTGTTCCCTTCAAATACTTCAAGATCTTCTTTGCTGCCTCTAGGTGAGGTACCCTAGGTTTGTGCATGAATTGACTAAGCACACTTACTCCATATGCTATGTCAATTCTTGTCAAGGTAGCATAGTTCAAACTACCTACCATACTTTGGTATCCTGTAATGTCTTTGATTTCTTCTCCTTCATGAGCACTTAGCTTTTGGTTAACCTCCATTGGAGTAGTAGATACCTTAGCATCCTGCAAACCAAACTTCTTGACCATATCCTGTACATACTTCTTTTGAGTGATGTAGATACCTGAATCTGTGTAGAACAATTCAAGACCTAAGAAATACTTTAATAGTCCAAGATCACTAATCTTGAATTCTTTCATCATTTGTCCTTTGATGTGTCTAATCCCATTGACATCATTACCTGTAATGATGATGTCATCAACATACACACATAAGTAGATTACCTCTGTACTACTTCTCTTTATGAATAGAGAAGTGTCTGCTTTGCTCATCACAAATCCTTGGTCTAGGAGGTAGGTGGTCAATCTGTAATTCCATGCTCTAGGTGCCTGCTTCAAACCATACAGAGCCTTCTTCAATTTACAAACATAATGTACCTTTTTTGGATCTTCATAGCCAGGTGGTTGTGACATGTAGACTTCTTCAGATATCCATCCATTCAAGAATGCATTCTTCACATCCAATTGGTACATGTTCCAATTTTTGGATGCAGCTACACTCACCAATACTCTGATAGTTGGCATCTTGGCCACAGGAGAAAATGTCTCCTCATAATCAATGCCTTGGGTTTGTGCAAAACCCTTGGCTACCAACCTAGCTTTGTACCTGTTTATTGTTCCATCTGAATTCTTCTTTAGTTTGTAGATCCATCTGGATCCTATCACCTTCATAGAGTCCTTCTTGGGTACCAAGTCCCAAGTATCACTTTCCTTGAGAGCTTCTATCTCTTCATTCATGGCTTCTCTCCATTCTGGTTTAGTAATTGCTTCTTCATAGGTACCTGGTTCTTCATTCAACAAGTCTTTTGCAAGATATACAGAATGTTTAGTTACAAGTGATGTGTCATACCCAAATCTGATAGGCTTCTTCTTTTCTCTTTGAGATCTCCTCATTGCTTGAGTAGAAGTTTCTGGCTTATCCTCTAATTGCTTCATCTTCATCTTTCCTTTGGACTTCCAAGCCTTGAACTCTTCAAGGTTTATTGTATCATCATCTGAGCTTGAATCTTCTTGCTGAGTTGGCTCTTCCTTGGTAAGCTTTGGAAAATCTTCTTCCATGTCATAGGGTAGACTCACTTTCCTGCATTCATTCTCATACCAAGAGTCATTTTCATCAAATATGACATCTCTGCTTACCTTGAACCCTTTGTTTGTGGGGTTGTAGAATCTGTATCCCTTTTGGTTCAAATCATAACCAATGAAGATACATTTTTCAGCCTTGGGATCTAGCTTTCCTCTTACCTGTGAGGGAATATGCACATATGCTACACAACCAAAGATTTTACAATGATCTAGAGAGGGTCTCTTACCATGCCAAGCTTCATATGGTGTCATGCCATCAAGTGATTTGGATGGCAACCTATTGATGAGATAAGTGGCAGTGGATACACTCTCTGCCCATAGGTAATTTGGCAACTTTTTCTCATTAAGCATAGACCTAGCTGTTTCTACTATAAGTCTATTCCTTCTTTCTGCTACCCCATTTTGTTCAGGTGAATACCTTGTAGTGATCTCCCTTTTGATGCCTCTTTCCTGCAAGAAATCTTCAAACTCATTGGAGAAGTATTCTCCTCCACCATCTAACCTTAGCCTCTTCAAGCTTCTACCTGTTTGATTTTCAACAAGTGCAAGATACCTCTTGAAACAATTAAACACTTCATCTTTGTGCTTCATAAAGTATAAAATGGTCCACCTGCTATAGTCATCAATGAAGGACACATAATACCTTGAACCAGAAATGGAAGGGTCCTTGCTAGGTCCCCAAACATCTGTGTGTACCAAATCTAGGTAGTCTTCATGCATGAAACCTTTCCTTGAGTAGGGTAATCTGTGAGACTTACCAAATTGACATGATCCACATTTGTAAATCATGTGTTGCTTGGATACATTAGGTATCCCAAGCACACATTGATCCCTGCACATTTGCTTTAGAGTTCTTTCTCCTATGTGCCCTAATCTCTTGTGCCATATCTCTAACTCTGAAAGTGTCTGATCCTTGTAATTATACAAAGCAATGTTTCTTGTATCTTCTAGCTCAAATGTAAACAATCTACCTGATTTCTCCCCTTTGGCTATCCTTCTGAATCCATGTTTTGGATCCTCCACATATGCTCCATGTTGTGTGAATCTGACCTGCAAACCTTTCTCCACAATCTGACCAACACTCATTAAATTCTTAGTTATTGTTGGTACATAGAGTACCCTGCTTAATAAGTTCTGATTACCATCACATGTCTTCACATTTCCAATTTTGATAACAGAGTGTTTAGTGTCATCACCTGTTTGTACCTGATGTTTGCCCTTGGGCTCTTCCAAATCAGAAAGTAGTGCCACATTGCCAGCTACATGGTTAGAACATCCTGAGTCAATGTAAAATAAATGATCATCATTTGTACCTATCTTGGAGGTCATATTCATGATCAATAGGGAGTCATCTTGCTCCTCTGTGTAGTTGTTGTAGTCTCTTCTATTTCTGAATCCACCTTGGTAGTTTCCATTGTGGTTGTTATTGTAGTTGTTGTTGTATTGGTTGTTGTATCCATTGTAGCTTTGATGTTGGTTGAATCTGCCTCTCCCTTGAGAGTATCCACCTCTTGAGTAGCCTCTTCCTCTCTGATTTTTGTAGTTCTTGTAGCATTCATCTGTGGTATGATTAGACAATCCACAAATGTTGCATGGTGATGAGTTGTAGGGTCTCCCCCTACCTGACTTACCTCCTCTGCCTCTTCCTCTAGATGACCTACCTCTTCCTGCATAATTAGCTTGAGAGGTAGAGCCTTCTTCATCCTGTTTCTTCTTGCCTTTATCTTTAACCCTTTTTTCAGTATAGAGAGCAGAGGGATTATTACCTTTTGATTGATCTCCAGCCTTTGCAAACTTTGCTTCATGTGTAAATAGTTGGCCCATAAGTGTTGTGAGATCAGGGGTATGCATGTCCATATAGAGGTCCATTGCAGTGGTGAAACTTTCCCACTTATCATCTGCCTTGAGTCCATTTGTCACTTGCCTGACTATTTGCTCCTCTTCAATTTCCTCTCCAATGCTTGCTAGTTGGTCTGCCACATCTTTAATCTTTGTTACATACTCTGAGACTGATTGCTTGGGCTGCTTCCTAAGGGTTGTGAACTCAATCCACAATTGATTCTTCCTAGCCCTTGTGTTGGAAGAAAAGTAGTTTGACAAGGTTTCCCAAGTCTCTTGGGAAGTCTTACAGTTCCTTACATGTGGTAAAAGAAAATCAGATATAGAGTTTAAGAGATAAGACCTTGCCAAAGCATCCTTTGCACACCATTGGTTGAGCCTTTCATGTTCATCCTTTGTGGGTAGTCCTCTAGTCTTGAATGAGGGCAACTCCTCATCTCCTGATATGTATCCAAATAGACTTCTCCCTTGTAGATAGGTCTTCATTCTTAATGACCAAGCCTGGTAATTTTTTCTATCCAATTTGTCAATGAAGGAAGGGAAACCATCACCCATGTTTACCTTCTTTGCTCTGATACCACTGTTGGGAGTGATGGTTGGATGCACTCAGGAACTTAGTTGGTGCTGCAAAACCTGCTTCACACCTGTTTTCTTTTCTCTTCAGATATGCTTAGTACACTTGCTTAGCTTCCAAATGACACAAAGAAACTATATATGTACTTTGAAAATGGTTTGGGTAATGATCAAACTAAAACAGATAACTTGGTACTTCAAGAATCAAGGAAAACTTTCTATTCCTGTAGTGATACCTGCTCAGACTTTTACTCAGTGTGACCAGCACACTTAAAATTGGAACAATTCCTTTTGGGAGTATTAAAGTACCTTAGTAAGATACCAATCACAAGTGGAATCACTTCAATTGATAAACTATGCACTGAGAAATAAGTTTAGCAAAATTCTATTTACCCCCGACTTTTTAGGAACTCTGCAGACACAGACCAGTGTGCACTTCGAATCGGATTTCTCCCAAATGGCTGGATGAAATCCTCTGAGATTTTGTATGCTTGTAATGGACCTTGAGCTGGTTCCAATGAGCTATAGATCACTTGATTTGGTTCAGTGAGCACTGAGAAATGCTTCTTGGAAGTTGGTAGACTTGGAGTAGGAAACTCAGACAAAACAGAGATGATGAATGTATACTTCTATTGATAAATGTGTTTGTACAATCTCATTAGCTTGGCAAGCATAGCTAAATGAGGTATTGTGGTGTTGGCTATGAGATAGCACTCACACACAATGAGTTACAATGATAACAATGCCTCGGGGAGTGAGCTAGAATGTGTAACTAACCGCGACTTTTTCACTTCATCTTTTATAGGAGTTTTTTGATCATTTGAATTTGAAATTCAAACTAAGGCTCCCTAGAATCTCTCCTCTAAAAGTAGAGAGATATTCTCTCCATTACATCATTCAAATTTCCACGACTTATGAGGTAGGTAAGTAATTACATGAGATGCCAAGTCATAAAGACTTTTACAAGGGGTAAAGAGGTAAGAATTTATAAGCATATGTTCATGTGAGTTTTTGGTTCAAGTGAAGCCTTGATAAATCTTTATCCATGCTAATTTTTCATGAGTCCAAGGTTCCAAGCCAATGTGTGTAGGCTTGTCTTGCACCAACATAAACCATTGGCATGCTCCTCAAGTAAGATTCATATGTCTTATGAGAGGACCATTGTCTACTTTTTAGGGTTAATTTCTACTCCCGAGGTCCCTTCCATAGCCGCTACAAAATTGTCCTGGTTTTGTTGCTGAAGCTGCTTTTTTTCTTCCAAGGCCGCAGCCATGTGCTTCCATAGTAGCCCTAGATTGTGCCTTAGTTTAGCATTGGTGAGCATCTATACTTGGAGCACACTTTCCAAATCTTTGACTACTTTATCATCCATAGTAGACATCTTGGACTCCAATTCGATATGAGCCTGTTGTAAGGTGGTATACTCTACGAGAAGTGTTTGATGGTCAGCTTCGAGTGTATTGACTCTAACTTGTAGCCTCTGTGACTCTACCTCGAAGGCAAAACTACGCTCTTCCAATCATTGATATTCTTGTTGTAATTGATATATACACTAAATTAACATATTGAATGAATTATTCACATTATGAGATGCGAGGGGAGGAGTTTGGAATGCAAAGGGAATGGGAGTGGGAAGGGGGTTTGTGGATGTTGTGTCTACCAACGAGGTGGTGACTGGTGATGTGGGGGGTAGGGGAGTGGGTGATGGTGGAATTGTAGGGAGATGAGGGGGTGCTATGGGTGGTGAAATGTCCATGCGGTCAGACAATGCAGTGCATGCAGGGGCAACCATGTATGTGGGTATGGTAGGTGAAGTGTGTAGTTTCTATGTAGAGTGATGTGGTTGTGAGTGTCTATGAACCTAACATCTGAGGAGTCAGAGCACGAATGAATTGTTCCATAAAGGATATATATTGAGGTGGGGTGATTGTGGTGAGTGAGGTATGGGGGGAAAAGGATGAGGTGGATGGGAAGTATGGATCCCTAGAAGGGGGAAGGTGTGAATATGGGTAAGCAAGGAAACCTAGAATACCTTTTGTGGGTCATGGGTGTCCTTCTATACTAGTATGAGTGGGTGTCTAATGATGGGTTCAAAAGGTAAAAATGGTGAAGTAATAAAAGGGTTGGTAACAGAAGAAAAAAGGATGGCCTCAAATGTTGGTTCACGAAAGGAAAAGGAGGATGAAGAGGCTAGGGTTTGGGGCATGATTGTTATTACAATAGTGGTTTCTACAATGGTTGGTTGCGGGGGTGGGAAAGACGTAGGAGATGGAGGGTGTTCGGATGAGATTGGTGATGTCTATACAAATGTTTCGGTTGTAAGGTCTATGGTGGTGGTTGGGGTAGTTGTCAGCTCGATGGTAGCTTTAGGTTCGATTACTGATATTCGTATATTCTTTCTTGCATGTGGTCATGTATCCACTCTATGCTGGTCATATCGGATAGATTGTTGAACTTCTGTGTAGACAACCTCCTAAACTCCTAAGGATTTGGATAGTAGCTGGAGGCTAGTGATGAATTGCAGGTCCACTTCTTCATCGGCTAACATCTATTCTTTTAGGGCTTGGCCTGATGCAAAGGAAAGTATGTGCCTCTCTTGCACTGCTCTGATCGTGTCATATAACCTTTGCAACTAGGTTGTGTATGCAAGAGCACCTATGAGTTCTAGTACTCCTTGCTGCTCATCTGGATATCTTTCTTCATGCCCTTCCTTGCCTTCTTTAGATTCTTCATCTTTTGCATCATCTTCATCCTCCTCTTCATCCACATCAACAGTGGTTATGGGTACTTGTGATGTTGTTCCTTGTAGTTGAGCTCCTTCCAATTTTTTTTATTATTCTACTTCAAGATTCACTTCCTTTAAAATCTACTCAAAGTCTTCATTGGTGAGTTCCTCCAAGGGTGCTCCTCCAAGGAATTCCAGGTCCATGGGAATGGAAGGAAACATGAGATTGGGACCTTCAAAGCTTTTTCACGGTAGTCGTAATGTGAATGGCCTCATCCTTCGAGGAGGGGGGTGATGTTAGGGGTTAGTGTTGCTCCACAGGGTTGAGTGCAGGGTACTTGTACAGTTCCTCTCATCCTCTTAGAAGGGGGTCCAGTTGATGTTCTGCTTTGAATTGTTGTACTCTATTCCACATTAGGGCTCTTTGAATAGGAATGTTGTAAGCTAAACATTTGTAAATGATTCTTGTCAAAGCATAACATCCATACAAGATTGATTTACGTGCCCATCCCTTGTGAGCCAAATGTATCTGATCGATGATACAATGGGGTAGGTTGATGGTGAGGTTCTGTGTCTCTGCAAGTTATAAGCTAAACCAAAGTCTCTTAGGTGGCATAGTGAACCTATCTTGGGCTAGAAATGCAAAATGGAGCATGAACCTTTGCAAGTGAACTGCGATGTTCAGCGTCATGGCCACCATGTCCTTGAGCTTGGTGAGGATTTGATTCTTGATGTTATGGGGCACCAAGACCTCCTTCTCTGTGGGTATGTGCATTCTTTGCATATCCAGGGTCTCTCGCACTAATTTGTTGGTTAACTTAAACCTCTTCAACTCATTTCCCTTTGTTAGAGATGGGAGCACAAATGTGCTTGTACCTTTGGAGTGCTTTCTAGGAGTCAAGGTGTTGATAAGATAGTAGCGTCTCATGAAGTGAGGCTTTGGGAGCTGAGCACCAAAGTATACGTCCAATCCTGCTTTCTCTCATACGAGACATAGTGCTTTTGCATTTTGTAACTTTTCAAATTCATGTGTAAAGAAGTGATATTTGCCTTGCTTTCCATTGAACTCCAACTCTGACTCCCAGAGGTATGATCCTTCTCCCAAGGGTCCTAGGACTTCACTCAACCAATGGGAAGCTTTGTCAACAGGCATGGTATGGCCACTTGGGGGGTCTTGTATAGGTATAATCTGAATAGCTTGTAATTCCTCTCGTCTTTCATTTGTTTCCGGCATGATTTGTAAGCTCTCTAGATCAACCACCTGCTTGCTAGTCCCTGCTTGAGAGCTAGTTCCTGCGATGTGAGCCATGATATTGCTTGAAGTATGTGATGCTATCTGCTAGAAGAAGACAATCATATTAGCATTGCATCGGAAACATGATAGTAGTGTGTTCCCTCTACAATACCAACATGCTATTGAAGTGGTAAATGCATTAGTCAATGAGATGTTTCTAGTGGCTTGTGAGTGTTAGTTAGTTATTTAGTGGTCTGACCCTAGATGCATACTCTAGATGTGCATTGTACTCAGAATGCACCTATTCTAGTGTGATTGGATTCACAAACTTGGGTTCGGTGGTTTGATACAAGGTTTTATTCTCCAAAATTGTTGTGTGTGATTATAGCTTTCGAGTTTGATGATTTTTACATGTTGTTGGCATATGTCCTCTTGGATTTGGGACTGTTTGGGTACCCATTTTTAGACAGCCCTGGGTGTGATGTCATGTCTGGAGGCATTGATTATAGATATATGACCTGAAGTGTATGATGTGAGTGATTGTGAGTGTCGATTTAGGCTTGTGAGCTTATGTAAAGATACTTGAGCATGCAAGCAGGCCTTGGGCACCCAGATTTGTCTAGTACTAGGGTTAGCCTTCATTGAACACTTTGGGACCCAAATAGAAATGGTCCATTTTCGGAGATTCCTAGAATACTCGCTCTTTGTACTCCTTGTTGGAGTAGATGGTGGTGTGCATTGTTGGGGTACTATCACTTGAGCATGGGGCTGCTCGCCCTTGTGTATCTAGATTTGCTTCATATTTTGAATCCTCTTTCTTTACGCTCTCCATTGACTATGAGCATAGACCGTCTGCTTCCTCTGCTTCCCATACTCCATTGGTTGCTTTGTCTCGATCATCTTTGGAAAAGAAGGGAGTTCCACCAAATCCTTGGCTTCTTTGTGGAGAACATCATCCTTCTGCAGCACGGAGTTTTGGACAAGAGCCGCATCTTCATCTTCATGTGTACTCCTAGAAGGACCAAAAGTTGGTGCCTTTCCTGATTCCTTGAGTGCTTTATTTTCTAACTCAACGGTAATGCAATTCTAATTTACCCAGACCTGAAGAAGTCCACTTCTTAGGTTCAAGTTGACTGCATGATCGTAGATCTAGTTTTGACCCAAGATAAGAGGTTCAGTGACATCCTCATCTTGACACACTAGAACTTTCACTAACATAATAATATCTTGAATGTAGATGGGAAAGTCCACCTCGCCCATGCAAGGGGTTTCCACTCTTCCCAATCCTATGAGACATGCTTCTATATGATTGATTCTTAATTGCAATTCTTGATAGTAAGAAAGTTTAACATCGCTAGTGGCTGCAATTGAGTCAATCAAAGCTCTTACACTCCTTGTACTATCTCCTTGTCCTATCTCTAGGGTCACAAAAGGTCGTCGGTCAACTATGCTATGGGAACATACACCTAATGCTTCACACATAGCCATGTGTTGTAGTATGCCCTTGGGAGCCAAGACTCACACCACCTTGCATGGAAGCAAGAAGGAAGGCTCAAGAAGGACTCTCCTTTCATCCACCCCATCCTCCATCATGTTCAAGCCATTGTCCATCTGCCCCCAGCTATGCCACATGCTTGAAAATATGGAGCGATGGGAGTCAAGGATCCTAGTCACATATGTAAAATACAAGAAAGTTGCAACACTCTACTTACACACATAGGAAATGCTAGCATGCACACACACCTCGCTCTCTCACATTCCAAGACTAAATACATATATGCACAAAGCCTTAAGAGAAAAGAGAGTTCTTCCATTGAAAGGATTTTACATGAGAGCACGTCGACCAAAAGCTCCCCTTTTTCAAGAAATGAGCCTATATTTATAGGCTAAGCTCAATTCTCCATGTGTTCCTTTTGAAAAGTAAAAAAGGGAACATGTGCTCATATCTCTCTAAATCTTTGCAAATATTCCTTCCAACCACCCTCTTCAAGACAAATATAGGCGTGGGAAATCTTCTACATGGGATTTTGGATGTGTGCAAAAAGAGCTTTTATTAAGAAGGCTTTTCTATACCATAGTCTAAGGGAAATATCAAAAAGGGCCTTAGGAGAGTGTTCATATGGACATCTCCTAAATACAAGAAAAAGGGTATTTTTATGAGGGCCAAAGGGTGCCATTGCATGAGAGAACTTGTGGGCAACCCTTATAACAACAGCCTCCTCCTCTTAGACTTTATCGTCCTCGACAAAGCTAAGTAAGAAATGAGAAGCAATCACTATTGAACTAGTGCAAATGTGAGTCTTCAAGTCTTTAAATATGAATGACTGCAATCCTCAATTTGGTAAGTCTTCCAATCTTTCAAGCCTGCAATGCTGAGCGACACAATCCCCTTGGGGGTCACTCAGCCCAGCCTCCATCCAATGTGCCATCTCTAGAAGCTCCAAAACCTGAAATTTAAACATACACAACAAGTAGACTGAATTTGAAAAGAAGCAGCCCAGTAAGGATTAATAGTGCCTATCTCTTATATCCCAGTGTTGCCAAAATCTATTATTTCCAAGTGAGTGTGTGGCATTTTGCAATGTAAAGCATGAGATGAATGTAGCCTATGGTCTTGCCATCATTTATACTATGCTCATAGTCAACAAGCTTGCAATTTAACATGAGTGTTATGTGCTCATAAAATGAATAGACAATAGTGCCACAAGAGGACTCCTATCTTCTACAAACACAGTAGCAAATCATCTATAGAAGGTAAGAAGGATCAATGTTGAAGTTCTTAGTGTGTTGAGATGCAATGCTTTATGAAAATATAAGCCTTAAATGAGCAATGTGAAACTAAAGAGTTACTTCCCTAGCAAAAAAACAATCACTCATTCAGTGACTTCACACTTAATTTAGTTCAGGTCTGAAAACTTTCAACCCCCTATGTGCATGTTCACCTGCAAATATCCTTTAAAGAAGATGTGTTCTCATCATGAAGAACATTTTGAAGTATAAGCATTATGCAACAAACCTAGGAATGTTACTAGAAACAGCCACTTGCTTTAATAAAGAGTGGAATCAAGAGAGATGCATTTGCATGTAGCAAGAGTTGTGTAGTATTGTACCTCCTTCCTGTTAGTGGGTCAAGGCATATAGAACATCAAGCAACATTCATATCATTGCGACTTTTGTACCTGAACAAGTCTAAATCCACAATCTCTTCTAGTAGCTTTGCTAGATAAAAACAAATTGGATAAACCCTTCAGATTCTATGCCTAAAATATTGAGCAGACACTCTCCTGGAGCAAGCCAATCTTAGTACAACATTCAAACACAAATTTCCTTTCAAACATACGTGATCATATGCAACCAACACAAACATATAGAGGAAAAAATAAGCAACTTATCCATTTCCAATGATTATGACAGAATCATGCAATGGCTAAAGATCAACAGAAGAAATTAGCAACCCAAAAGATCTTTCAAACATTTCGATCACCATAATGGACACCTTTCCCAAGGAGAAGAGTCAAGTTACTCCAGTCATCTGCACTCCAAGAATTATCAAAGAGCATAGATGGCACTTAAGTCAAAAGGGCAAGTAAGTCATCAAGGAGCTGTAGTATCCTGAAGCTTGCAAACAACCACAAGGGAGTGTGCAGCTTGCATAAGCACAATAGCATGGGATGGTGAGAGACATAATTGAAAACATGCATACTCTCAAGGAGATCAAACATCAACAGAGCATGGGATGGGAGTGGACCAAAGGGGGTCACCCTCAAGTCCAAGGTGTGCCAAGATTGGCCTTACAACACCACCTTGAAAACATGTGTGTGTCCCATATCCTTACACCACTATGGACACAATATGGCATCCCAAGGTTGATGGTGATCTCTGGGAGTAAGAAAATCTTGAATCTTTCTGCCCATGAAGTGGATTGCCACCAACTTTCTTGGATGCAGATCAGCCTTTTAACCTATACACATGCCCATCACACAAAACTAGAAAATTCTATGATATTCTCCAAGTGACAATAGGGGCTATGGACACAAACCCTCGCTAGAACAGTCACATACTTCACTAAACACAAGAACACTTACAACCACAACCGAAGTTTCTTCAATCCTGTAGTACCCAATGTTTAGACATGTTGAATTTAAGTATCCAAGGAAGTGAACAACCATCATGCAGATAAAGACATTTTACTATATAGGTTACAGACATCCACAAAACATCTAGTCTTTTGCAAGCCATGATTGGCCTTTTGACATGTGACATACAGGACATGCAAGGCAAATAGCATCATTTTCTTCACCAATTCATAGGTTCCAAGACAATTGAGAATAGACAAGCCAATTCGAGCATCTCTGTGTGTATGTCTTCATTTAGATGGGGAAACAATCATGCATTATTGTCACAATAGCCTCCAAACTCAGAATCCTAATTCAACCTTCCTTTAAGCCTATAGTTTAGACATGTTGAATAAAGGAGGAAAGAACATATTGCATGTATCATCTTATTATGCGGATCTGGTCACAATATTATGAGAGGTAGCCACCAAGACACCATGTCACTGTGATCATCACATTTCCTGACAACATAATACTGGACTTGTGAAAGTAATAGAAAATGTTAATACGTTATTCATCCCATAGTGAAAGAATGTAAAATTCTAAGCATTTGGGAGCATCAAGTCTATAAAACCTGATTCTCATCTGACACACCTGTGAATCAAGATGTAAAATGATTCTTATCCTCCCTGAGAGCATGCAAATGTTCTTTTGAGATTTGGTACAGGAATATCATGAAAAGCAAGGGAAATCATTGATATTTCATACCAAGGTCTACCCACTTGTTAGAACCCACAAGCTATGTAACGTTGCAAGAGATTAAACATTGTGGGGGTATCTCTCTAAAACTGTCAATGGTCATAACTATTAGGCCCATGTACCCCCCGTTAAGAAGAGGTAGACAGAAGCATTGCATCATAAGAAATGTGGCAAGTGATTGCATAGCTATGCTTAGCAAAATTGCTCAAATATATTCGGAATCGAAGGGTCAAAGAAGATTGGCCTTACTACATCAAAACTAACATACTAGAATAGGGCGGTGGTCATCAATGCACTATCGCTGCCTGCCATCATGTTCAAAGATTCACCCAAAAAGTAGTGTCAACAATTATCTTCCAAGCACATGATTTTGGTATTAGGGAAATTTACCCGTGCATGCATGTCACTTCCGTTATATAAGGCGTAAGTATATCAGACATTTGAAAACAAAATAAAGTGAGGGATGCATATTAATCAACAAATGATTCGCAATATGTGGCAGGTAGAAAAGTTTTTTTTTTCATTATAGCCATAGATTTTGGAATTCTAGATGGAGTTCTAATCCACATAATGCAACAACACCTTATGGCACACCTTCAAAGATGGAGAAAGTAGGACACCAATTCCAAGATGGCAGAAAATCGTTTAGACTTGCAATTTTCACAAGACATGTACTTAGATCCATATGTTCAAGCATAAAGTAACTACTAATCAATAGGCCAACCCTAGGACCTACCTAGCTTCCCTCACACATATTCTTTCCCCAAAGTCAACTAGAAGGGCAAGAGACCTATTGCTCACAAAAAAGCATAGTACATTTGGCCTTCGGTCTCGAGCATACTTATGGTGTGTTTGAATGCATATGATCAAAAACCCTTAGCCAAGGAGAGTTGCATGCCTCCAAATATGTACGGAAAGAGAGTAGCAAAACAAGTTCAACTCATGCAGTGGTGAGAGACTTGATGCAGCTACCCAATCTGCCAGCACAAAGAAGTAGGAGAAGTGGGAGCAATGGCTTGAGAAGAGAGACAATCACAAGGTGACTGCAGTGCAAATGAATCAGGAGAGAGGTGGGGACTTTTAAGGAGCAAACAAACTGTTCATATAAGAGATGCATATCTGGGAAACGAAGGGCAGAGCTCAAACAAACAAGTAGTAGGTACAACCACAAGGTTCAGTTCACAACTACGCAAACCACCAGCAGGAGAAGCCTTGGGTGCAATGCTTCCTCAGACGGTACACCACAGTCTTGAAGCCTTACATCAACTGAGACTCAATGTGGAGGATGGGAGCAAGAAGCTCAGCACAGATGGGGATGTCCATCATCAAAGCTTACAGAAACTTCGCACAGCCGTGAAATGAAGGTGCCAAGGGAAGAAGGAGATAGAGGCCAACTACATCGCATTAGCGCGACCACTGTTGAGGTATAGTCATAAGGCATGCAGATGTCTTTGCACAGGGCAGCATCTTGGATAGGAAAATCGAGCCCAAAGCATCAGTAGCACCCAACCTCATAAAAGTGAGAAACGCCAATAAGAGCTTTGAGGAGGCCTAGCAATAGTGGAAACCCACCTCAGAGGAGAATCTGTAGCAGTAGTGATGGTAATGCATTCACCGCGAGGAGATGGATGCGGAGTAGGATCGATGTGTGAGGTCGCCCGAGCTGAAGGAAAGAGGGGAGTTCACAAGAACTCAACCCCTGGCTGTAGCAATAAGGAGAAAGGGGGGAGTTCACAGAAACTCCACCCTGAGCTGAAGAAGCCTGAGTCGGAGCAGACGCTCGATATCCACAATACTGACAGCAAGAAAAGGCCATGTGCAATGATCATCGATCAAATAGGAGAAAATGCTCAACCCCGAGCTGGAAAGACCTGGGGGGAGCAGATGCTCAACCCGAATATGGCTACGTAGAGGCACCAAGAAGGAGCATTATGCAAGGTTGATGCCTCTGCCTGCGAGTGGAGAGAGGAAGGAGGTTAGCTCACTTAGCGAAAAGAAAGAGGAAGGGGAGTGGGATAATGCACGCTCAAAAGAGGACCTCTCTTCGTGGTAGGTGGAGTGGAAAACATCACATATTAATGTCAAGTGGGTTGCCCATACGCATAAGCCATCCGGCTGGAGTTCTTTTCCAATGCCCACCCCATGTGGTCATTAAGAGCTTAGTGTACACACGTAAAACTAAGGACAACATCCAAGGTTTGTTGTATTTTCAAATGGAGGAGAGTGAGTTCGTGAGGGTTTTGAAGTGTTCAACTTGTAAAACTCATTTTCTTTGTTTGTGGGGAGTTAAAATGAAACAAAATGAATAGAAGGAAGGGGTTAAAAAAGGAGATACCCCCATCCCTCTACCCAAGGCAATTACTTCAAGAGATAGCAGTGGTGGAAAGTAATGCCAAGTGAGTGAGTGAGTGAGTGTATGTGTGGAAGTGAGAGAGAGAGAGAAGGGGGTTAAGGGGTGTTTTTGTGTCACCAACCAACATGAACTAAAACTAAACTACTAAAAACAAGAAATGGGAACTAATGGCCCAATGGAAGGGTGAAAGTGCCATGCCAACACACATAACCTGAGTGAATAAGAAGGAAAAAAATTTGCAAATCAATATCTTACCACATGCTCTTGAGCACTCCAAGTGATGAAAGGCCGTTCTCCCCGGCAACGGTGCCAAATTTGTTGTTGTAGTATGCCCTTGGGAGCCAAGACCCACACCACCTTGCATGGAAGCAAGAAGGAAGGCTCAAGAAGGACTCTCCTTTCATCACCCCATCCTCCATCATGTTCAAGCCATTGGCCATCAGCCGGGAGCTATGCCACATGCTTGAAAATATGGAGCGATGGGAGTCAAGGATCCTAGTCACATATGTAAAATACAAAAAAGTTGCAACACTCTACTTACACACATAGGAAATGCTAGCATGCACACACACCTCACTCTCTCACACTCCAAGACTAAATACATATATGCACAAAGCCTTAAGAGAAAAGGGAGTTCTTCCATTGAAAGGATTTTACATGAGAGTAGGTCGACCAAAAGCTCCCCTTTTTCAAGAAATGAGCCTATATTTAAAGGCTAAGCTCAATTCCCCATGTGTTCCTTTTGAAAAGTCAAAAAGGGAACATGTGCTCATATCTCTCTAGATCTTTGCAAATATTCCTTCCAACATATGTCAGGTTCTACACCTTTCAAGTCCTTATAACTCCATGTGAAAACATCTCTGTATTCTCTTAGTAAAAATAGATGATTCCCATGACCTCAGATGCCAAATCCTCTAAGTAGAGGCCATACACATATAATGACAATTATGCTACCATGATCAAGGAAGCGATAGATAGATTGGTAGAAGCGGTATTTTTCTACGAGATTGAGCACATTGAATGGGTATCCCCCATTGTAGTGGTGCCTAAGAAGAATGGCTAGTTACATGTATGCATTAACTTGAAGAAGGTTAATGCAACCACTATTAGAGATATCTATCCGCTTCCTATCACTAAGCATCTATTAGAAAGAGTGGCACGTAAGGAAGTATACAACTTTCTTGATGGCTTCTCTAGCTACAATCAAGTTGCCATTGCTCTAGAAGATCAACATAAGTTATTTTTTTCCATAGAGTGGGACATATTTGCTTTCAGGGTAATGCCTTCACTCTCACCAATGCACCAGCTACCTTTAAGAGGTTGATGTGTCATGTGTTTAAAGAGTTCTTAAGTAAAAACCTAGAAACTAATGGAATACGACTTTGAACTTGTGGTTAGGAAAGGTAGGACTCACTTGAGAGTTGATAACCTTTCTTGACTGACTTCAGGAAAGTCCCCTCAAGGAGTGTCGAATGACCTTCTTGATGCCTATTTGTTCAATCTAGAAGTAGTGCCTGAGTGGGCCAAGACTATAGTTCCTATCCTCACCTTTGGACCTAAACATCCTGTACTAAAATCCAAAGATAAAGAAGTAGTGAGGTCTCAGAATGTATCATGAGAGTTAATATCTCAAGATCTTAGAAACTGCTCACCAAGGTGTAGCAAGAGGATACTTTGGACCAGATAGGGTGATCAAAGCTCAAACTCAGTACCCGATACACAAAGATGAGATGCCATTGAAACCTATGATGGGTGGAAGTGCATTCTCTAAGTTGGGAATAGACTTTGTAGGTATGATTAATCCCCCAACTAAGCGTTCACATGTTGATTACATCATTGTTGCCACTGATTATCTGACTAAATGGGTGGAAGTGAAGGCAACAAGAAAGAACAATGCACAAACCACAACCAAGGTCCTATTTGAGAATGTATTTACAAGATATGGTTTGCCTATAAAATTCCTAAGTGATAGAGGCACGTACTTCTTGAATGAAGTCATTGAAAATCTTCTCCAAGAATTCATGGTGGTTCACAAGAAGTCAGCTCCATATCATCCCCAAGCCAATGGCCAGGCCAAGAGCACAAATAAAATTCTATGTAATGTGTTAAAGTTGGTGACTAATAAACGCTTTGATTGGGACAAACAATTACATCATGTTGTTTGGGCATATCGAGTTGCCTATAAAACAATACTCCAAGCAACACCCTATCAGCTAGTATTCAGCCAAAGTGTAGTGCTATCTTTATATTTCTTGATACCTTCACTAAGAATAGCACAAGAGCATCAATGGATTGGCCATGAGCTCTCATCTAGAATCTTCGATCTTGAGCGACTAGGTGAAACAAGATTGAGAGCAGCAGCAGAAATTTATGCGGCCAAGAAAAGGCAAAAATCATACTTTGATGCCCATGTGAAGGATAAGGGCTCGAAAGCAGGAGACTTAGTTTTTGTGTACACCCTAAAGCAACATGCACAAAAATTGGAGAAGAGAGGCTATGGAACTATGATCATCAATAGGATTTCAATGAGTGGAGCAGTTCAATTAGCCACTCTAGAAGGTGACATCCTACCTAGTTACATCAGTGGATGCAAAGTCAAACTATATCAAGAACCCCTCATAGAGTAAATGCTTAGGCGGCACAATACTCCAAAGAAATGTAAGGAAGAAGAAAAACGATTTTGAGAAGAAGAACAAGCAGAAGCTTTAGAATGCATCTAAAGAATGAAATTGAGAAGAAAAGGTAGTGATGAGCCTAGATCATATGCTTATGATGCTCCAAGATATCACATGGTGTTGTTATAAGGGTTGCCCACAAGTTCTCTCATGCAATGGCACCCTTTGGCCCTCATAAAAATACCCTTTCATCGATGTTTTAACTCAAAAAAGTGAGTAGAGATGAATATCTCTATGACACTCACCCCCACCAAATCTACACATCCCTATGATGGGCAAAGAAATACCTACTTTTCAACTTCAAAAAATAAAATCATTTACATGTGAATGATCAGCTTTATTTATTATGTGGATGGGATAGAAAAGAGAAAGCATATGTGCATGGCCATGTAGTGGACCCTCTACATGCATACGTTAAATGCATTAAAGAACACAATGGTGCATAGACATGGTAATTGGCATATGATGAAGAGGTTTTTTTCTTCTAACATCATACTTAGCTTCTAGATTTCATTATGCTTTTACAATTCAGATTGGTGCTATTAGACGTGCATCCTTCGCTTGGGTCTGTTGAATGCTATAAGTTCACCATTTTTTTATAGATTGAAATCTGTATGTGTGTGTCAAGTTCTCACATCATTATTTTATGTCTAGTTAGCTTCATTGTACTCTTGCCAATTATTCCATTAAGCTCTCAATTGAAAAACTACTTTTTCATGGATGAAAGATATGTCTAAGCTCATCTCTAGTGATGCCTGCCCTTTATTTATAGGTGATGTCATGTTTAGCTAATTTAATTGTCAGCATAATCTCATCAAAGTCTTCCTTGTATGCACATGCATTATCTGAACTATTTGATTGCCTTCCTTTCATCTGCTATTAGAGCACACTTGTTTATCTATGAAAAAATTAATAGAAGAATATCCACATTCAAGCTTAATCATCAAGAAGATTCCCAAACTCCATGCCTCATTAGTGCAAAAATCTATTGTCTATTTGAGTTCACAGAATCATCATTCATCATCTATTTCCTAGTAATTTAACCACATCAATGAAGCACATACACCTTAATTCAGACAAGTACTCCAAATCGTTGCGCACTAGGAACTTGTTCCACATTGATCCCCTTGTTTTACTATCAGCACATTCATAAAATAGACCCATGATTGAGATATTTCCACTTTTTGCACAAGCTAATGTCCATTGATGAGTAGTTGGAAGCAAAGGATGTCGAGTCAAGAGTTCATCATCACGGGTGTCAGCAATATAACTTCATCATCGTGCTCATTGTCTGAAGGAAATCATCCTCAAAGATGAAACATTCATCATGAACAAAAGTGTAGCATGGGATTCTCCTCTTCTATCAATATCAACACAACAAACTTAGCATAATAACCCCCCCCCCCTCTCTCCCTCTATCTTTTATGATCATCAGCATCATCCTCCATATCTATCACCAATCCACACCAAAGAAGCCCCCCTGTGACATGATAATTTTTACTTTTTATAGCATAAGAACTCTTTGTTTATAGTCTTTTTGGAGTGCTAAATTTGACATGCTAAAGCGTGGTTAAGGAAAAAAGATCGCCGAGCTGATCTGCATGTACATTGCAACCACATCTTTTTTATAAGGATCATAACCACAAATGGCTCCAATAACCAGATGAATGACAAAATCGGGTTCTTTCTTGTTGTGATTCTGCACCACAAACCACTTCTTTTCAGGCAAGATCTCTCAAAAGTATTATCACTAAAAACCTCATGCACTTTTTGAAGGCATTGCAACTTCTTACTTATGAGAAAACAAAACTTTTCATCTACTACTAAATCGCGAGAAGCTACCTTTGGGTCATTCTTGATCTATACATTTTCTGTCCCATCATATGAAAGGCTTCTTGGCATTAATTGTTGAAAATCAAGTCTCAATCATGAGAAAAGGAAACAATCCTCAATTTTGCAAGTGGAACAATAAAAAAGGAGGACCCAAAGTTGTGGAATCAAGTTAGAAGCTCCACCAAACTCAATCAAATTCAAATCCCATTAATCAGCCACCAGAAAGTGCAACTACACTGATTGGGGGGTGGTTAGCTAGATTGTAGGAAAAGTAAAACTCTACATAACCACCATCCCACCTTTTTTCTTTCATTGTATGCATTCCAAGAGTTTTTCAGTTAGTTAAGTGAAGTCATAAACTCCAGCAAGCAGGCCCCTTGCTTACTTACCTCATTTTCTCATGATTTCACTCCTTTCTATCTAGAGGTGTAGTTATGCTTTTTCAAATCTGCTTGTACCAGATTGCAGAGCATTGTTTTTTATCTCATTTTACTCATTTTCATTGGTTTCAAGCTTCATTTGGTCTCTAATATAGTGCCCTGAACTTTGCCAAAGTTTCAAGTTCTTTGACTGAGTGAATTGTGAGAAATTGCTAGCTTTGTGAAGGTATATCTCTGCACATAGGCAGATTGTGTTGCAAACAGATAGCCTATTTTGTAGAGGGTTGTTCTCCCAAAGTTTTTTGAGCGAGTGAGTTGTGAGAAATTTCCAACTTTGTGAAGCTATATCTCTATGCATAGGTAGAGAGTCTTGCTAACAAGTAGCCTACTTTGTAGAGGGTGGTTCTCCCAACTCGAATATCTATTTTGGATGCTTTAAAGCTTGTTGGGTAGCTCTTATAGTTTACTCTAAGTCTTCAAAATTTCATGTTAGGTCTCTACACAAGTGCATAGAAAAGTTTAGAATAGTGAGAATATATCATTGCTTGTGGACCTAGTGGAGAGTAGCCATCTTTCATTGTTGCATTGGGATGTTAGAATCATCCTCCATTAGTGGTATCAGATTTGCAGGCTAGGAAACATAATTGTGCATCATATTGAAGACTTGAAGGGATCAAAAACGACTCATGGAAGCACAAGGACTTATCAAAGCAAGTAGACATTGAAAGGGGGCTACATGGAACGAGATCTCAACTAGTCGAAGGTTGTCATGAGGAAGGAGATAAGGAAGAGAGCTCACACACACACTCTCACAATCAACAAGAAGCACACATTCAGATTGAGGCAAGGAAGAATGATCTTCTTCTTCTTTTATTACATAAAAAGGAATGTACAAGAATGACTTAAAAACAAGAATACAACTACTACAATATATAAAGACCATTACCTAAGAAAAAACCTAATGTCTGTGAATGAGTGAGCTGGCAAGAAACAAATGGGCGATCACTCTCAATAGATAAATCTAATAAAGCTCAATGAAGTGTCCCTGACATATACCGTCATGACCACTATACATGTCAAAGAAGTGAAAAAGTGATACGTGTCATCCTGGATCATCACATGTTGAGCTTGACATCTCAACACTCCCCCTCAAGCTCAAGGACTTGTACCAATGAGACTATACCTCAATTGCCATACAAGTGCATATAGTGGAGTTCTTTTCACACATTTAAATGTCAATCCTAAGGAGAGACTTACCAAGTGTATGAAGACGTGTGCACACGTGATAGAAAATGAAGTGGTTCAGCTATTCACACATGAGAAAAGACTACTACCACTCACACCTACTGAAATACTGAAAGTGTTGCCGCAAGCCTCTTTTCAGCAGTTTTGGTATTTTGAGGTTTTCTCCCAGCCCAGAACTCCGAACATAGGCAATAGGGTACTCGTTTCGAAGCTCTCGACGAAACAAATCCAACGGTGGTGGTTTCACTCAATTCTGACCACTCTGCTTCAAGTTATGGCAGAAACAGTGAATTACGGGAGTCACAAACACCCGCGCCTCAGCTTCTCCTAGCTTACGCACGCACTACAGCAGCTCAAAACAAAGGGGAAGGGGTAGACAACAGTCCTACACTTGCATTTCAAGCTTCACACACATTCAAGAGCAAAATGAAGATCAAAATCAGCAAGAAAGAGGCAAACTCAAAAATTCAGAAGTGCTCCTTCTTCACAATGACAAAAAGCTCCTTACAATGAGTCACTTTTGACTTATATACTAGTGCCCTAAGTTTGGTCCTTTCACATAAGAGACCGGCACTTTATTCACTAAAAGACTAACTTCCTACTATTGTACATGGGTAAATCACTAATCTTCTGTGGGAATGCACCTAGAGGACTCCTCTAGTGCATTTACAATGGAAAATATATACAAAAGTGGTTATGATACAAAAGTGGTTATGATACAAAAGTGGTGTGTCCAAATCGGAAAAATTTTGGGGCCCGTCCTTTTCTCTGCTTTGTGCGCTCTTTAGCTCTGCAACACTCTCCCCCTCTTCGTCTCTGTCGTCCCTTGACAGACTTTGCTTCGCGAACGCGTCCC
Source organism: Ceratopteris richardii (assembly GCA_020310875.1). Classification (NCBI taxonomy): domain Eukaryota; kingdom Viridiplantae; phylum Streptophyta; class Polypodiopsida; order Polypodiales; family Pteridaceae; genus Ceratopteris; species Ceratopteris richardii. The sequence goes on from CM035417.1 coordinate 4,280,667, forward strand.
GTGGGTAGTGTTGCCTGATTCTTGATCTTGCATTACGTTTTAGAGGCGCTTCAGCTTTTCTCCGCACGCTCCCCTTGGTCAGTATTGTCTGCAGTTAAACAGACATGCAGATTTGATGGCCTTCTTGATTCAAGCTCTACAACTCGAGAGCCTGATGTAGTTGTCTTGCCTGTTGACTTGGGTTGCCACGCACGCCACCAGTGACTAGGAATGTGCTGTTCTTAGTCACCCTCTTAAACTTTTCAGCCTCTACCCCTTTGTAACTTTTGGTCCTCTGATTTTTCCTGGTTGTACACATCTGACCCTGTTGTATTGCTTTGAGGCTGTTTACTTCTTTTCCACCGTGCATGACCTGGATAATTTCTCTTTTTGCCTGATGCGTGCCCCTGCGGGGCTCTGTGCAGAGGTGGGTAATGCGCCCCTGCGGGGCTTCCTGCAGAGATATATTCTTTTTCTCTTCTTAGTGAATCGTTCTGGACTTTGATTTTCTTCTTCTTTTCTTTTTGTTTGATTGTCCCTCTACACGTCCCTCCTCCTGAACTCTGTCGTCCTCGACAGGCTTTCTGAGGCGACGCGTGTATGTTTGAATTGCGGTTTGCTCTCGTTGGTTCAGCAGATTGGCATGACATAGCATGAATTCCTTCCATTGCTTTGACTTCACTCCGTCTTCTGGCGCCTGTCTATGATCAGCAAAGAAACTTGTTTCATAGGCCACCAATCTTGCATTTAAATTGGAAGTCATTTTTACAAAAATCTCTGAATCCATTTCAAAGAAGCCTGTAAAGAATGCTTCTTCGAAAGTTTGCATATATGTCGATGGCAAAAACATAAGGCGAGAATAGTACGCCATAATAGTGAGTCGGCTTGGAATGGTCGATAAATAAAAAATGAGAGCTTCCGACCCTTGCGTAATGCCGATGAAATTCAAAAATGTATACTTAGCATGTTGGAACACCTTCAACACTGTAATGAGCATGCTAAATATTTTATTTGTCATCGTGACGGCTAAGTCCGGAACTGTAGCATACCTTGCAATCCAAAATTCCATTGTCTTCACCATATAATCTTCTGTAGGTAAGTAATTATGTGGCGGACTAGGTAGTAACGGATAATTGAGCCACTAATTATTGATGTTGCCTTGACGCTGTCCTTCCCAAAATTGCGTCCAAGAGCGTCTGCGGGGTACAGGACAAAAAGATGGATTTACCTGAAGCGTATATGGTGATGCTTCCCACTGTACCCGCAATGTCGGATTCTTCTCCAAAATTTTCCTTCGCCATATCGGATCCGCCTTCTCAAATTCCTCTTGAGTATACTTGAAAGTGTCATGCTGGAATTGAAGGTTGTGGTCCGGATCTTTGTTCGTTGTTGACTTTATATACATGCGTGTCTGTTCTTTAAGTAGACCATATGGTACATTGAATGGCTTCAAAATTTGGTCTAATTGTTTGTTTTCTATTCGAGCTTCTTTCATTATTTGTATTATTTGATCTTCAAAATCAGCAGTGAGCTGGGACACCAGTAGTGCCCTTTCTGGTCTGCTCAGTTCTGCAATGTCTCGTGTGTTAGGTTCTAATGGAACCTCCTTTTCCGCCCTTATTGGTGAATGATACAAGGGGGGAGAGAGAGGACGTACCTCTTCCTCCACTGTAGCTGTGGTTTCCTGTGGAACTACTGGTGTCCCCTGCTTTCCTGTTAGCTCTATCTGCTCCTGAAGCCGTTTGATGATTTCATCTTTATTCTTAAGCTCTTCTTCGGCCTTTGTAAGCTTTTCTTGATGTTTGATTAATTCCTGTGCGACTATGTGCATGTGATCTGTGTCTTCTTTGCACTGCCGGAAATAATCTTTCTCTGCTTTTTTCCATTTTTTGCGTAGAGCTGCAGTATCATTCATGTATCTTTGTTCCCATTCTGCAATTGTTTCTTGCTCCTGTTTGAGCTGATCTGCCATCTTGGTCAGCTTTTCTTCCATGTCTTTTATATCCTCATTTGATTTGTCAGTATCTGTCGGTGGTTGATCACTGAGGAGAGCTGTCATGAGCTCCTTGTTCCTGTCCCTTAGGTGGTCTGCTTCTTCCATGCTCACCTTGAGCTGTGATTCGAGTACCTTGCTACGAGTCTGGATTCTTGTTTTCTCTTTTTCAGTCACATCTAGTTTCTTTGTAAGCTCCAAAACTTGCTCTTTTAGTTGGGCATTCTCCTTTTCTAATATTTTGCATTGTGTTTTGGTTGTTTTTATTTCTTCCTGTTTCTTCAACACTTGAGCTTCTGCTTTAGATAATTTCTTAGCCAGATTCATACCTTCCTTTTGAAGCTCCTGCTTATCGAGCATGGCTTGGTCGTAATCTTCATCAGCATCAAGCATCAACTGTTGAGTGTCTAGTGCAGTGCGGATCATATCCTGCACCACAGGCTTGAGCTGAGCTATATCCACATTCAGCCATGTCTTTGGTATGTCTGGGGTTTCTCCTGTATGTACATCTTGTCCTTTTGCAATGTGGATCATTTCCTTATGTGGTTGTCGGACCTGTAATTGTACTTGCAATTCTGCTTCATCTTCTATGACTTTACGAACCTTCGTGGCACTCCCTTGAAATGTGACATCCAGTGGGGACGGTTCTGCCACAACCCTTAGTGGGGTGAAGGGTTCTTCGCCTTCTTGTCTTTCTTCCTGAGGCTTGTCCTCTGATATCATTGCATGCACCTCATCATCAGATTTGTCTTTCTTGTTGTGGGTGGTGGAGACATCTTTCGGTGGAATAGGGTGTTGCCCTTCTTCTTCTGCCTTCTCTTTGGTTGTATTTTGGTCTACCAGTGGTGATTGCGCTTTTTCCTTGTTATCTGCTTGGGCTTCGCCATAGTCTACTTCATTGAGTTCGGCCCACTGGCCATCATCCTTCGATTCACTTTGAATATCTACATCCAGTAATGATGTATTTTGCTTCTCTTGGTCGTCGGATCCTGAACTTGAATTGTCTAGCCCAATTTCCCGATATCTGTGTACCTTAGTGAGTTTGCCTTTTGGTTCCTGAGCTCTTGCGGACTGTTGATAATGATGACCCTGCACTGGCAAATTGATTTGTCCTTCTGTATATTTGTGAGTCTCCTCCAGTGCTTGGGTTAATTCTTCTTCCGTGATCTTTCTGGTTCCTTGAGTAGTGGTTGTAGGCAGCACATGTACTCTCTTTGTTTTTGGTACTTCTTCTTCTGCTTGTTGGACTTCTCGAGGTCGTTTTGTTCCTCGCATTGTGCCTCTCATCCGGGGTTGCGAACTTGTTTCGGCTTCTTCAACTTGCTTGCTTCCTTTCTTCTGTTTCGGTACAGTAGCTGCTTTGACAAAATGAGCCAACTCTATTGAAGATGGCATTTCTCGTAAGAACTCGCGCATGCCCAATGCGTGGTAAATCATAATTGTGAGGGCAGTGGTCCCATTGAGGAATTTTTTATTTTCCCATTTCTTCTTTGCCTCGAACAATCTTTCTTGCACATAGGGTGTAAGATTTACCTGGTTGCCGATCTGTTTTATGGCATGAGACAATAATTGAACAATTATCTTTTGAGGGGCCGTGTATCTATTCATACTCGGGAAGCAGAAGTGTTGGTGAATCAATCTGACTTCTTCTTCGATATCCACCCTATTAATGTCGACAAAAGTTCTTGTTTTTGCTCCACGACTCTCTTCCTTGACCGTGTTGACACCATCCTTTTCCCATCCAAATGCTTCTTTGATTAAGTCATGGGAAAATTGAATGACTACCCATTCTCCATTCTTATCCATCACATTGGCTTCTAGCACTAATGGATCATGTAGTGCTGGTCGTAGAGTGTTCATGACTTGTGTACAGCGTTGGAAGTCCGGTTTATAGATAGGTAGCTCGAAATACTTGTGAATTCCTGCTTTCTTCATGATGTCGATCGTGGATGGCAGTCCATGTAAAACTTTGAAGTCTTGGGACATGATCGGAAAGTGATGCTCTGTGTCCATGATCTTAATGTTGGCCAAGAAAAGATATTCCTCCACTGGTTGCTCATCTCTGAACCAATGGCCTTTTGCTTTCGTAAGACATTGGGGAGGAAATTCGTGGACCTCCTCTTGGATTGTCGCTTCAGAGTCTTCAGAAGCCATCTGCACTTACAAGGAAAAGTGCATTAGCTTGAAAAGCTTTCATGAGACCATACAGTGTGTTGTTTTGATTATGGTAGCTCGTCACTCCGTTCCCCATTATTTGCAAGAGTGGGATTTCTTACCGCCTCCTTTTATATTTTTTTCTGAAAGAAGACAATCATTAGTATAGCCGAAGCATAGTTTTATGTACATAGTATGTCCATTCCTATCAGTTTAAAGCTAAGATCTAGTCTCACTGGGAGATTGTGCACCACTAGTTTGATATTGTACATCCTGTGCCGAATGCTTGGCCTTGTATTGCGGCCCTATCATGCTTACTTGAGGTGCATCAGACACAATATGAGTGCAATCGGGTGCTTTATCTCCTCGATCATCTGCTCCTCGTGGTAGCTTTGGTTTCCAGACCCATTTTGAGAACACTGAGAGAGGTCGCTGGGTTTTCTCGGTTCGTGCAGCTGCTCGTGTTCCATTTGCCTTATCCATTGTCCGAGTGAATTTGGCATTGCTTTGCGATCTTCTCTGATGATTCTTATGTGTTGTTGACTCTTGCCTTGTCTGCTGTGGTATTTCCTCTTTTGTCCTTACATTCTGTTTAGCTGCTTGTATGACCTTTTTGGGAATCCATATCTGATGTCGAGATCTTTGAGCTTCAAGCAAGGGCTTGGCAATCCATACTTGTACTGGTTCTTTTCGTTTGTAGTTCTTTGTAGCGGGTTTGGTGATGCCTGTGTCCTTCTTCAGAGCGCTTGTGGACGTTTCTTGACTCTGTATTTGATCCTTGCGTACCCACATATATTTGGGTGGTTGTCGATTCGAGTATCTGCTTATTGGTTTCCAACAGTACGATCTTTGGATGTTTTGAGCCTGTTTAGGAGAGAGCGTCTCCTCGTTGGTTGGCTTATCCTCAATTACATTGGATAACTTCGACTCTATGGTGGACGTTGCTAGGATTGAAGTTTCAGCTTCGATGCCTTTGCTTTCTGAAAGGTAAGCATAGTTGATACTTTCTTCTGTCGTTTTTTGAACTTCCTTCGATTTTGGTATTGACCTAGTTTGGTTACATGGTTTCTCTTCAAGCAAGCTGAAAACCTCTGTATGTCCTATCGTAGCTGAAATATATCCTTGAGCTAGATGGATACATGCTTCTGTCTCAATGATCTAGTCGTGTCCTAGAATGAAGTCTTCTATCAAATCGTCATCCTCACATACTAGGACTCTTTGTTCCATGGAGGAATTTCCTAGGTGGAGGGATACATTCGTGGTTCCAATGCATTCTATGGTGTGACCTCCAATTCCTATTAATTGGGCTTTTGTGGGATTCAATTCTAATTGCAGCTCGTCTGCTATTCTCTTTCGCATGCAGCTAAGGCCTGCTCCTGAGTCTATCAATGCATGTATCAATTTATACTCTGTCTTGCCAATTCCTAGGTTTAGGTAAGGTTGTGTTTTACACATACTCGTTGAATCCTAATTTTTGACCTGATAGTTTGCCATAGGGATGGGCTCTTCTCCTTGGAGATAGCGTTCATCTCTTTGCCTGATCCACTCTTTCCGTTTCCTAATGCGTTCTAGTGCTTCCTGTCGGGCTTCCTCTCGAATTCGTTCTTCTTCCTTTTTCCTATTTTGAGCTTCTAACAGTCGCACTAGCATTTGATCAGTCAAGGGCTCCATGAATCGTCTTACTCTGCATCCACTGATGTAGTTGGGAAGAATGTCTCCGTCTAGTGTGGCGAGATTGATGGCACCACTAGTAGAGATTCGATTTATAATCAGGGGTCCATATCCGTGTTTTTGTAGCTTCTTTGCATGTTGTTTGAGGGTGTATACTAGGACTAAGTCGCCTTCTTTTAATCCCTTGTCTTTTATATGTGAATCATAATATGCCTTTTGTCTCCGTTTAGCGGCATAAATGCCTGCTACAGCTTGCAATCTAGTCTCGTGCAGCTTTTCAATTTGATCTAATTGCTGAGACAATTCATGACCGTTCCACTCATATTGCTGGGCCACTTTTAATGTAGGTACTAAGAAGTCAATTGGCAAAATTGCATTCTGCCCATACACTAGATTGAAAGGTGTGGTTCCAATGGCCGTTTTATACGCCACTCGGAAGGCCCAAATTGCGTGATGCAATTGTTTGTCCCAATCGGACCTTCCATTATTGACTATCTTTGTCAGTACAGTACATAGTACCTTGTTGGAACTTTCAGCCTGTCCGTTAGCTTGAGGATGGTATGGGGCTGATTTCTTATGAATCACAAGAAAGTCATTCATCAGTGACTCAATGACTTCATTTAGGAAATGCGTTCCTCGATCACTCACTATCTCGATTGGTAGTCCAAATCGTGTAAAGATGTGCTCAAAGAGAAATTTTGCTGTGGTTTGAGCATCATTCTTTCTAGTGGCTTTTGCTTCTACCCACTTGGTTAAGTAGTCGGTGGCTACTATGATGTACTCCGCATGGGATCCTTTCGCCGGTGGATTGATAGGTCCTATGAAATCAATACCCCACTTAGTAAATGCTCTTGCACAAACCATGGGTCTTAAAGGCATGTCGTCTTTTCGAATGGGATATTTCGCTCTCTGGCATGTTTCGCAGCTTCTCACATAGGTCTCCGCATCCATATGTAAAGTTGGCCACCACAAGCCTGCAAAGAGAATCATCTTGACCATTCTGTCTGCTGAGAAATGTCCTCCCGCAGCTCCTGCGTGTGCCATTTCTAATATGGGAAGATATTCTCCTTCATGTACGCACAATCTGAGTTGATTGTCTTTTCCTCTTCTAAACAATTGTTTTCCCATTATCACATAATTCTTGCTCATTTCTTCTAGGGATCGCTTTCTTGCTAAACTAGCTCCTATTTCGTGCTCTTTCGTTTTGAGGAATTGTACTAATGTTTTACTCCAATTAGGCGCTATGGTAGAAAAAGGTAAGGACACGTGATCCTCTGGGTTAGTTTCTTGGCATTCCACACAATTACTTACATAATCGTGAACGTCTTTTGTCATGTCGGGCCAATATACGCCTAACCTTTTTAATTCTCGAATTGTTCCATGCATCCCTTGATGGGTTTTCCACTTGTTTATGTGTGCCTGCTGGATTAGTTGCTTCTGTTCATCCTCCTCGACACATCTCAATAAGACTCCGTTAGGTTCCTTATAATACATGCTTCCAGCAACAATGTGTAAATTTCTGGTTTGAAGAATCTCTTTTTTGCTATTCTTATTTATTGAGTGTTGAGGGCCATGGGTGAGTATGGGAATTAGTCGTTCCGCCCACTTCGGACATACTTCAAGATTAAACAAATACGTATCTGGTAAATCATCCGGTACTCCGCTAGGTGGTTCTCCATGCGTTAGCCTTGAAAGGTGATCTGCTTTTACATGTGTGTTTCCTTTTTTGACTATTACCTCAAAGTCGAACTCCATTAATAACAAGAACCATCGTACCAATCTTCTCGTGTTGCAAGGCTTATTGACTAAATACAACAAAGCCTGATGGTCTATGAAGAACTTGAATTTGTTGGCTAAGAGGTAGTGTCTAAACTTCTTCACTGCATAAACCATTCCTAAGCCTTCTCTTTCAGTAGTCGTGTAATTTCTTTCTGCTTGGTTTAATTGTCTACTCGCATAAGCGATTGGATGGTCAAGCTTTCCTTCGTCAGCCGGTTGAGCTAGGATACATCCAATGGCATAGTTTGAAGCATCAACATGAATATGAAAAGGCTTGCTCCAGTTGGGTGATTTTAGAATTGGGGCTGTACTCAGCCGCTTCTTAAGCTCGTTGAAGGCCTTCTCACACTCATATGTCCATGTGAACTGAGTCAATAGACCATATAAGGGCTTAGCTATTATGGCATACATGTGAATAAACCTACGGTAATATCCACAGTGTCCCATAAAGGCTTGTACCTCTTTCGCGTTCTTGGGTCTTGGTAGCTCCAAGATAACTTTAATCTTTTCTACGTCCGTGGATATTCCATTCTTTGAAACGATGTGTCCTAGGATCTTTCCTTGTCGTACCATGAAGACACATTTCTCAGGGTTCAAACAAACTCTATACTGTCTACATTTATTGAATATTTTTCTCAGTTCCGGTATGTGGTCTGGTCGTTGATTTGAGTATGTACACAGATCATCTACGTATACTTCCATACTTTTTCTCAGAAATTCTTTGAAAACATGACACATCAGTCGTTGGAAGGTGGCTGGCGCATTAGTGAGCCCGAAAGGCATTACTCTAAATGCATAGATTCCCCATTCAGTCGCGAATGCGGTTTTATGCTGGTCCTCGGTTGCAATTGCTACTTGGTTGTAACCAGAGAATCCATCCAAGAAGCTATAGACCTCCTTGCCGGCAACTCTTTCCAAAAGATGGTCTGTGATGGGTAAAGGAAAACTATCGCGTATAGTTGCTGCATTTACTTTTTTCAAGTTGATACACACTCGTAGTTTTCCGTTTTTCTTGGGCACTACTACTAGTGGCGATACCCATTCTGTGTGTTCAATCTCATAAATGAATCCTGCTGCTAGTAATTTGTCAATTTCTTCCTTTATTTTTGCTGCGTAAACTTCGTTATAAGTATAAGGGCGTTGTTTAGAAGGTTTTGCATCTGATGTCATAGGAATTCGATGAGCGCATATGCTGGGTTCTACACCCTTGAGGTCTTTGTACGTCCAAGCAAATACATCTCGATACTCTCGGATGAGTCGTATGAGATCCTCTTCTTCCTCGTCCGATACGTCTTTCCCAATATACGTGCACCTCTCTTCTCCGTCTTCTATCGTTACAACAACTTTCTTGGTTTGTTCCTTGTTGTCATAGGCCTCTCCATCCCGGGCCTCTCGTTTAGGCATTTGAGTGGCTATTTTCCTTTCTTCCACTTCGTATCTTTTAAAATGTTCTGGAACTTCGAAATGGTCTGGTTCCGGTTCCACTTTACTCGTGTCCTCTCTATGCACGTGTATTCTTGGGATGGTTTCGATTGCTAAGACTTTTGTTGGTCTTTCTTTTGATTCTTCTTGCATGGTTTCTAAATATTGTTCTTCAGAGTCAAACTCTGGTTCCATTTCTATGCTTTCATACTCTTCTTTCCACTCTTCCTCTACAATTTCTCCTGCTTCTACTTCTTGGAGGACAACCATGTAGAGGTTCACGTCATATCCTTCCTCGTCTATACAATCGTTCATCGTCAATACTTCCTCATTCACACACACATCTAATGTGGCTAGGATTTCCATCCAGCCATGTGGTTCGAAGAGTTCATCTGAAAAAATTTTAGGCATGTAATCGGGGTCTTCTATCGATCGATAATTAGGGTGCCCTATTGGCCACATTTGTTTTTTACACTCCTTCTTTGCTTCTTTGCACATCCACAACTGGGCATCCTCGTGCATCCAAGATTGGTCACTTGATCCAGCACTGTGAATGGATAGGTCATCTTCATCTTTGTGGACTGGATTCCATTGTAATGGAGGGACATCCCGATAAGCGAATGTGTGCAAGTTTATCTTGGTAGTGTTCCCTTGGTTTTGGAGATATAATGAATCTCTGCCCCAATCTTGTACTACTCGCATCTGTCGCATGAATGGTCGTCCTAATATCATTTCATAATTGTTTGCTTTTTCGAACTTACATATGGCCAGTGTGTGTTCAAACTCCACTCCACACGTTGTTAACTTAATTCCTTCCAATATTCCTAGGGGTCTCTCCACATGACCGTCTGCTAACTGGAGTTTCATGCGAGTGGGTCGTAAGGCTGGTTTTCCCCACTTTTCCCAAATTTCCTTCGTTGCAATTCCTACTCCGGCTCCTGTGTCTAAGATAGCTTTGGTCATGTACCCATTGTAGATGACAGGTAAACAAGTATTCCCTTCATCCCCTTCACTGAACTCTCCTACTTTGTCGACTGGAACCTGTATTGTGGACTTATTCTCCCGTTCCTTTTCTTTTGATCCTTCATTCTTTGGCAGTGGTTTCAATTGATCTGCCATTTGCTTCCACAACTGGGGTTTGAGTCGAAGCAAATCTTCCACCGTTAATTGGCATTGTACTTTCGTTTTCTTTAACTCTGTTAGGTTATGCGAACTCTCCTTTCCTTCTCCTGTTCCTTTTCCATGCACCGTGGGTGCTCGTATTATCACTGACTCTCGTTCGTACTCCCCCATATAGTTAGGCAATGTTGAAATGCTTATGGTCTCCTCTCTACCTCTATCGAGTCTTGAAATCTCCTCGTAGGCCTCCTCGAGGTTAGGATGGGGTTGACAGTCTTCCACATCTATTTCATCAAATGGTGGTGGATCGACACCATTCTTCTTCCATTGCTCTTCTCTGATCCTATCCCACAAGTCCTTGGGCCATTCTGCTTCTAAGTCTGGTATGGCTGATACAGGGCCATCTTGTGCCGTCTCTTGTTCACCTTGGGAATCTTCTTTCCTTAATTCCTTATCCTTTGGTTTGAGGTATTCTTCATAAGGTTCCTGTGCAATCCTTGTCTCTGGTAGAGTTGGGATAGTCTCTTCTAGGGTTGTCTGTGCTACTTCTATGAGTTTTCTGCATAGGGCTAGTCTTTCCTTTTCTAATTCCCCTCTAGGGTAGATTTTTTCATGTTGCTCTATGTTCGGTCCCATTTTGATTCTAGCTTGGTACGCTTTTAGCCACATATCCAAGTCGTCTGGCTTTGGATCTGCTAGAATTGATCCGGGCTTCTCCCTATCTGAGCTCGGTTCGATTATCTCAGGAGTCTCCTTAGACTTCCCTTGTTCTTTGTGTTTACTTGATTTTTCAATTTGCTTTTTACTGTTTGTACTCTTGTTCTTTGCCCACTTATCCTTGAGTTTCTCTCGTCGTTCTTTCCATTTCTGAGCTTTTGTGTTGCGGGAATTTTCACATGGATCTTCGGAGTCTTCCACTATCTGATTTGAAGGACTTATTTTCGTGTTGTTTTTTTGTTCCTCTTCTGATTGCTGTTCTTTTTGTTGTTTTGTCTGGGCTCTAGTGATGGCTTTTAGTGGCACTGTGTATTCCTTATCACTTCCAGATTCTTCTATGACCTCTATTACATTGATTGGTGCAGAGCCTTGGTTTTTTACAGGGTTCTTAGGGCAATCCCTAAAAAGGTGTTCCTTTCCGCAATCACTGCAATATCCTTCCCAGATTCTAGGTGGTGGAGGGTTGTATGGTCGAGGGCATTCTCTAATGAAATGGTCTCCTCCACATCTAAAGCATGGTCCTCTCGGTACTGGTGGTCTACTGGGTGGTCTCATGGGTTGTGGTGCTTTAGGAGCTGTATACATTAGAGTGGAAGTCTCTGCTCCATAAGTCTGATCATAGCCTTCATACCCATAGTATGTAGTCTCATAAGCCGGTTCGCATTCCATCATGTAGGCTTTGTACGGATAGTACTCACTTGGTAGGGCTTCGTATCCAAGGTTTGTTGATTCTATTTGGGTCATTGTCGTGGCTGGTACTATAGCTCTTTCTAGATTTTCTTCTGGTTGCGCATATTTTACTGGTACTACTTGTTGAGGCTGCGACGGTTGGGGTCCTAGCACTGGTTGTGGTGGTGGGTATGGTATCTGTTCAATTGGTCTAGGTACTCCCGTCTGAGCTAGATAAGGGTTGTATCTTGGGATCTCTCTGTTCGGGTCTCTAGGTGGATATCCATACGGTCGATACTGAGGTGGTTGGAAAGGGCGTGTTTGCCTATTAAATGGACAGTTCTCAGTAGTGTGATTAGTGTATTTCTGTTCTATGTGACAATACGAAGAAGTCCCTTGTTGTTGCTGCCTGTTGTATGGATAAGCTGGTTGTGCACCGCCCCCTCCTCGGACACACAGGTGAGTGGGGTGATCTCCTCCACATAAGCTACATCTCCGTAGCATGGGCAATCTTTGAACTGGGGGCTGATAAGCTCTTTGCCCCTGTGCTCCTAATTTCTTGGCTAATAGCTCTGCTAATTCTTCCACGTGACTGGAGTTGGAAGAAATAGCACTCCTTGAGTCGTCCGATTTAGCGTGGCTGGGCTTGCTGTTGAGGTCCTCAGCCAAGTTATCTTCCAAATCAATACACTCCTGAAGACACTCACTCAAAGTTTGTAGTCTTTTCACGTATACTAGTGTCCTTAAGGTTCCATTATTGAGCCCATCCAAAAATAATGAAATCATTTTTTGTTGAGTCGGTCTCTCTGTTACTGGGCATCTATCCACATACTGGTTGAACCTTCTGGCCGCATTCTTCACTGTTTCATTAGGGTTTTGTTTGAAGCTGTGAATTAGCGAAGATGAATTGTGTTTGATTCCTCTCTTAGTGAATTCTCCTATGAATTCCTGAAAAAATTGTTCCATGTTCCCAAACTGGTTGGGATCTAAGGGTTGGAACCATGTCAGAGCTGTTCCTATGAGGGTGAGTCCAAACGCCTCATACTGTACAAAGAAGTCGTCCACTTGTTCCGCTCTTAGGACTTGTTTGAATTCAGCAATGTGATCATATGGTTCTCCAGATCCATCATAAGGGTTTCTGACACACTTAGCCACTTGAATCGACCTCAGCCTTCTAACTGGTTCAGGTGGTCTGGGCATCACAGGAAGAATAGGGACAACCAGGCTGTCTTCCTATCGGGGGTTGTGGTCTTACTGGTGGTCTGCATTGGTTTCCTATCCCTGGTTGGGTCTGATAGTGTGATTGTACTCCTGGTGTGGCAAATTGTACATGAGCATGATTAGGTACGCTCCTATGGCTGGTCTGTCCTGATGCAGTATTTTTTGTTTCTTCTTGATTTCCAAACGGATTTTGTGAGGTTGTTGCTTGCTCTCTCTGGGGAAACACAGGTGTACCCATATATCTTAATCGAGACCTGTCTAAGATACTCACAGGCCAATACCTTCTTTGATCTTTATCCAGGTATGTGAGTCTAGTCTCATCATCAGGGTCTTTCAATTCATAGAAAGTCATGGGGTTCTCTTCTCTCCCTGGAACAGGTGAATCGGTTTGCAACAGTAAGTTTGATCCGTGAATCATATAGACTTCTAACAAATAGTCGTCTTGAGGTATCAAGTCACCTCTCCAGACACGTGACACTCGGGATCTGCCTCTAGGGGTGGTCACAAACTCTTCTGGTTGTGTTCTTCCTAGGTTTTCAGGGTCTGAGAGTTCTCCTCTTTCATTGATCCTTTCCGGAAATTCGGTTACCATGTAGATGTGACCAACTTTGTCAACATATGCACCTCCTTCGTATTTGACAGCTGGTCGGGGTACGATTGTGGCATTTTGGGAAGTTACCATCCTGGCCACAGACCTATTTAAGCCATCCAGGTAGATTGGAATCTCCTGGGCATTGGTGGATACATACTGCAAGGAGGTACGGTAGTCCCCCTCCACAGTAGTCATGAAGCTTCTCGTCGGTGTGGGACCTTGCATGTCTTCCGAAGTCATAGGTAACTCCTCCTCCGAATCACTGGAAGTTTCTAAGTAAACGGAGTGATGACTAGCCTGGGCTGTACTTCCTACTGAGGATATAATACTCCTTCGACTACTTAGAACTCTTCCTGACCTCAAGTTCATTCACTCTCCTAAGCCTCTCTTTATGCTTCTTAGATTCCCCTTAGGTAGCTCTCCCAATGACTCAATTAGTCTGCCAAAAGAAAGGTTTTAACCTGGGCGATACCACCTCCTGACGATACCACTCTTGGCGATACTGCACTGGCTGCGATACGATACCAGACACCCAGACGATACGATATCAATCTGGTGTCGCGATACTATCCTGGAAGACAAACGATACGACACCTCGACTAGGTACGATACGATACCTGAAAGGCTCGGCGATACGACACTAATGACAGTGTCGCGATACTACCCTGATGAACAGGCGATACGATACCTCTGTGGTGTCGCGATACCAGAATCTCAAGGGACGATACGATCTCACAAGGACTGACGATACGATACCAGAGGCCTCAGGCTATACGATCTCACCGAGATAAGTGCGATCGCGATACCAATCTTGGCGACACGATACCACTACGATGTCGCGATACCAAGATATGTAACCAGCGATACGACACTTGGAGAGGGGCCCGATCGCGATACCAAAGTAGTGTCGCGATACCAAGGTAGTGTCGCGATACCCAAGTATCAAGCGATACGATACCACCCGGTAAAGTGAGGTCGCGATACTAAACCTTAGGCGATACGACACCACAAGGGTGTCGCGATACCAAGTGTTAGTACCGGACGATACGATACCAGAGATCCGATACGATCGCGATACCGTCTCAGTGTCGCGATACTGGAGTAGTGTCGCGATACCAAGGTAGGTATCCAGCGATACGACACCTCTGGCGAGTGTCGCGATACAAGGGAATTTTGGTATCGCGATACCAAAACTCAACCGATCGCGATACTCAAGCCAAAAGGTCTCCAAACTTGAAAATTTTTGCACCCCCTTGCACCTCTCACCCTTCTCCTCACTCCTAAGCCTCTGTCTCTCACAAAACACACAATTAATCAAAAATTTTCCCCCCCGCGATACTGCGCATTCCTTTTAATCATTTGTTGTGCAAGTTTAAAGAGTTTTTGGTATTGAATCTTAATGGGGACTCACCTTGGGTCTACCTAGCTTGCTTCTGGAGCTTTTGCACAAGCTTTGAGGCTCTATCCTGCACGATACCACTCAGACGATACCAGTCGCTGTCGCAGACGATACCAGTGAGCAGTGAAGTGTCAAATGAACAATTTTTTGGTTTTTATATTTTTTTGACAGAACTTGAAATTTTGGGATTTTTGGTGATTTTCAGGGAATTTTTGGTCTACTCCTACTCCTCTTCTCCTCACTTCTCCTCTCCTTCTAACCTAACCCTAACTCCTTCTTCTCTTCCCTCCTCCTAAACCTAAACCTAAAACTTATCACACACACCTCGAAGATGAGAAGTGACAAGTGCTGAAATGGTGGACTACTTGCCAAAGGACAAATTTGCGTCTACAAGTACGATTCGATCACACTCACTCTATAACTATCACGAAGGCACCTTGGTGGAGTGACTCCCCGGCAACGGCGCCAAAAACGTGTGTACTTGAGCCACGAAGACTCAAGGACTTGTACCAATGAGACTATACCTCAATTGCCATACAAGTGCATATAGTGGAGTTCTTTTCACACATTTAAATGTCAATCCTAAGGAGAGACTTACCAAGTGTATGAAGACGTGTGCACACGTGATAGAAAATGAAGTGGTTCAGCTATTCACACATGAGAAAAGACTACTACCACTCACACCTACTGAAATACTGAAAGTGTTGCCGCAAGCCTCTTTTCAGCAGTTTTGGTATTTTGAGGTTTTCTCCCAGCCCAGAACTCCGAACATAGGCAATAGGGTACTCCTTTCGAAGCTCTCGATGAGACGAATCCAACGGTGGTGGTTTCACTCAATTCTGACCACTCTGCTTCAAGTTATGGCAGAAACAGTGAATTACGGGAGTCACAAACACCCGCGCCTCAGCTTCTCCTAGCTTACGCACGCACTATAGCAGCTCAAAACAAAGGGGAAGGGGTAGACAACAGTCCTACACTTGCATTTCAAGCTTCACACACACATTCAAGAGCAAAATGAAGATCAAAATCAGCAAGAAAGAGGCAAACTCGAAAATTCAGAAGTGCTCCTTCTTCACAATGACAAAAAGCTCCTTACAATGAGTCACTTTTGACTTATATACTAGTGCCCTAAGTTTGGTCCTTTCACACAAGAGACCGGCACTTTATTCACTAAAAGACTAACTTCCTACTATTGTACATGGGTAAATCACTAATCTTCTGTGGGAATGCACCTAGAGGACTCCTCTAGTGCATTTACAATGGAAAATATATACAAAAGTGGTTATGATACAAAAGTGGTGTGTCCAAATCGGAAAAATTTTGGGGCCCGTCCTTTTCTCTGCTTTGTGCGCTCTTTAGCTCTGCAACACATGGCCTCTAATCCAAGCATCTTCCGAAACTTGCTCAGCTTCTCTGTTCCAAGTGCTTTAGTGAAAATATCAGCAACCTGCTCATGTGTTCTTACATAAATAAGATCAATATCACCTGCTAATACCTTCTCTCTGATGAAGTGATAATGTACCTTGATATGCTTTGTTCTAGCATGAGAAACAGGGTTTTGTGCTAATTGTATGTTGCTAAGATTATCACAATAGATGGTGATAGGCTTTTGCACTTCCACACCTGAATCTGCAAGTAGCATCTCTAGCCATGATGCCTCACATGTTGCCATTGCATCACCTCTATAATCAGCCTTTGTACTCAACAAAGAAATAGTGTTTTGTTTCTTCCTGCTCCATGTAATAGCTGCACCTCCAAGTGAGAATAGAAAGCCACTAGTAGATCTTCTATCTAGAGTAAACTTGCAAATCTACACTAGCTTCATAAAACAATGCATATCGTGATAGACACCGTCTATCGCAACAGACAGCCCCACGTGACAGCTCGTGTCTATCGCAATAGACACCGTCTATCGCGATAGACAGACATTTTCAGCAAAAAGATAGAGGGGTAATTTTTTGAAAATTTGGGCTAAAAATTGAGCATATTTGCATATTCAATCACCTATGCCATTACAAAGGCCTTAGAAAAATGCACTAAACTCTTGAAAGTTTCTGTTTGTCTGTTTAACCCCCTAAACCCTGAACTGTCATAACTTTTCATATGAAATCCATTTTTTGAGCTCTAGGGCTTGTTAGAAAGGATTTTCATATGAAATCCATTTTTTATTTTCAGATAGGATATTTTGAAGTTGAACCACTGAGGGGTAGGTACACCAAGGGAGCTCTAGAGAAAATTTTTTGGCAATACAAAAGGGGGAACAAGGGTCATTAAAAAGTGTCTGAAATAAATTGTCTGTCAATTGAAGGTTCAAACTGGAACTAAACTTGGAGTTTTTATAGGACCATCGAGAGCTTTTGGAGAAAGCAGAGCAAGTGCCATTGTGTGCAGGCTTGTGAACGTGCTTCTTGGGCAGACAAGCATAGCAAGGAGAAGCAGCCTCAAGTTGGAACATCTCTCAACCCCCTCAGTCCATTCTTAGCGTAGGCTAAGGGCAAGTAGTTATCCTAATTGACTAGGAATACGATATGAATACTCAAGTTCGAAGAGCCTTTAATTTCTCAAGTCCAAGAATAGGCTAAATTGTAGTCAAGGGACAACTTAAAGGAAAAGAACTTAAAATAAGTGGACGAAGAACATCAAGTACGACACACTTAAGTGCTCCTGATGACGCTAAATTAAGACAAGATCACACATACAAAGGAACTCAAAAGGAACAAGTGATTGGTATCAAAGAATCAGCAACGGGGTTGTACAAGGATCATTGGGTTAATTGGAAGGGCATATGAACCTTAGACCAGGAAGACACCTAGGGAGAGACCCCCAAAGTATTAGATCATCCGAGGCTAGTGTCAACCATACAGCCAGATCTTGGGCCCAACAATTCGGTGATTACCCCTACGCTCTAGATTCAGAAACTAGTGACTCTGAGATGTCTTATAAGATGGAAAGACCTATAGGTAGCTCAAGAGTGGAATACCTAGAAAGACCAGAAGGTCCCTACAAGACTCAATTGGAATATATCCAGACCACCTACTTAGGTGCACACATCTATGAGGATGGTCTGTGAAGATCAGTTGTTCTAATTAAAAATCCTAATCAACTCATCGGACTAGAGCACCCGGTAGTCAAGTTCGAAAATGGTTCCTACATTGATAAAGAAGGAACAATGTATGTGGTCACTAGCCAACCAGAAAGAACAGACGAATTTGGAAACATAATCTCAGAGGTCGAAATAGGTGACATAGAGCAAGGGAACTTAGAAAAAGAACCAAAAACCCCTCGTGGCAAGTCCGTTCTGACGAGAATAATCACTCCAGAATTGGTTCCCCAGGACAATAGGAGCATAGAGTTGCTCATGAATCGAGAGACAGATGAGGCTTTTTGGAGGTATAAGCCTGAGAAGCCTAATGAAGTAAGAGCTCTTACCATCTATGAATTCAAAGCTCCTGATAGCCCAGGCAAAGTATCCTACTTAGATGATGCGTTAGAAAGGATCTTTGTGGTCTCACAACATGAAAGACATGCATACACTTGGAAGGGTGAGTTCGTTTTTCCCCAACCTCGATCCACTGTGTCTTATGGGCACCAAGGAGCTGGAACATCTCAGGCTCATGGAACACAAAGAAAGAGGAGTAGAGATAGACCCGAGGTGAGCTTTTCTAATCCACTTGGAAGAGAGAGAACAAGGATTGAAACTAATAGGATGGATAGGGAGAGACAGAGGGACCCAAGGAACCTAAGAAATGCAGATGAATTCCCTCTGCCACGGCCTAGAGGACATGCTAGAACCTTAAGGCCTACACAATTGGTTAAATCCATGAAGAATTGCTTTGATGGCACAGGAGACCGGTATGACCATGTAGCAAAGTTTAGACAAGTGTTGAGAGCCGAACAAGTGGAAGACTTGTTCACTCAATACAATGCTTTTGGCCTAACACTCAAGAACACTGCATTGACTTGGTTTCAACCACTTCACCAAGATCAGAACAGAAGTATAGACCAACTTCCTCAAGCATTCATCATTGAGTTTTCCAAAAGTGGCATTAGGCATAACACGTCCTCCCTGACATACGGCTTCAAGCAAATACCTCAAGAGAGAGTGAGGCTCGCAGGAAGAAGGTTTAGGCAATACCTAGAGAGATGCCCTGCTCCAGAGTTACCCACTCAAACCAAACAAGTGGCCCTATTTCTATACGGATTGTTAAGTACAAAACTGAGATCATATGTGTACTTGAAGCACCCTAGATCTATAGAAGAATGTGTACGCATGTGCATAGACATTGAGGATAATCTAGGGGAGGAATTAGAGCTCTCAAAGATCTATAAAGATTCAGATAGTTCTACGAGCCTCACTTCCTCACAATCCACATCAATTGAGGATCTAGCAGAAAAGGTAGCTCAGAAATTAGGTGTCTCTAGTAAGCAGATTCCAAGATTTGCCCCAGGAAAACGATGCTACACATGTGGAGGAGACCATATGGCGAACATGTGTCCTATCATGGCTCAACCCCAAGTGAACCCTAACAGCCAATACTGCACCATAGAAAGGAGACACGCCAACCACACTGCACAAGACTACCCTTATAACCAACAAGCTGTTAAACAAAATTATCCCCAGGCTTACCCACCGCAAGGAAAATACCAAAATCAATACCCTCAATAGCAGTATAGTAGACCCCAACAACCCTACCAACCACCCTATCAAGGGCATCAAAGACCTCAACCAGTCCTAGTGCAACAACCCCCTCCTCTAGCCAATGTGATCCCAGTGAAGTATGCAGCTGCAGAAGAAAATCTAGTTCCCGTGACACCCTCGCTTTTAGAAAGTGACCCAAGTGATCATAGTTTTGACTCTACACATATCGAGAGCCCACAGGCTTACTACATGCAGTCATCGGAGCATAGTGAGTCATACTATTATGAAGAACCGAGTGAATCTAGTTGGGAGCCAGAATATGTGAATGTCATGTACCCAAACCCCAACTCTAGACCCCAACCTAGGTAGATAAGACCTCCTTTTCCTAGAGGACCATGCTATCGATGTCAAGGGGATCACCTCATTTGTGACTGCCCTCTGCCTGCACCCACACAAACCCAATCTGTGACAATTCAAGGCTTTTGTCCAGATTGTGGAAAGGAGCATTTGTTACGAGAGTGTCCCAAGAACGCCGCCAATATGCCAAAAATCGCTCCTATCAATGTGATTGGACTAGTGATAGAATCCACGGGAAGTGTGATTTCCACGACCCTAGTGCAAGTCATCATGAGAGCTCAGGAACTTAAGCAAAACCAAGACTTAGCCAGGAAAAGAATGCGGAGGTTAGTGAGACTGAGAGCCAGAATAAGAAGAGAACAAGAGCTTGGAGAGATAGCCGTGAACATATGAAAAGGCAATGGGCAAAGAAGATGAGCGAACTCGAGGAAAGTCTGTGAGAGACCAAAGCCAAGATCATAGAAATCACATCTCAAACGCACTCTCACACATCACCCCCACTACCATCCCCATCACCTTCCATCCCTCAATATTCTAATTCACCACACGTAACCCACCCACCACCCCGAGTAGGATCAGTCTTAGCATAGATATGATGCTTAGAGCATATCAGGCCAGGATCCAGGAAGGGCCAAATGTAACGGAACATGAAAAATGCTACCCTAGAGCTGACCTAGAGCTTGAACGAACCAAGTTGTGTGCCAAGGTGGTGAAATTGGCTCAAGCCATGTTTGAGTCCAGCCGCCTCTTCAATTGCTCTAGCTCCACTAGAACACCATTGCATTTTGATGGTCTATTAGATAGACTGGAGATGATAATTAAATGTCTGAAAAAGGATCCAACTCCCAATCTAAGGATAGGGCAAATTATAGAATAAGCATTCCTCCCAGGGAAGCTTATGTGCCTAACTCCACTGAACCAGACACCACTTCTTCCATGAATCGGTATTCACCAGAATTCCTACCAGAAATTCAAGAAGAGAAATGGGCCAAAGAAAGCAAAGATCCTCCTCCAATTGAACTTGTGGATGATGTGCACGATCAATTCCCACAAGACATTCCTTCCCTTTATGGAGAGCAAGAGAGTGCCCAATCTCAAGAGAGATTAGACTTCGAGTCCACTTTCTACAGGAACTACCCCATTGCACAGGTCCATGGGAAGCAAAGTCCACTTGTATGAGAGCACCTACGGTCATGATAAGAAACGAAGACTCAATCATACCTAGGAATATAGAGGTAGTAAAGAATACTAAAGTGCAGTGCAATCTCACTTTAGAAGAGCTTCTCTAGGTCAAGCCTGAATTGTGGAAACATGTAGCCAAGCAAGTGCAAGACGTAGCAAAACCTCGTTCCTAGGTAGGGTCTCATAGGACAGTGCCGAAAATACCTTTGGATAAGATAGGGGACATGAGCGAAGGAGAAGAAGGAAACACCTATCTCCCTATCACTCATCAAGGTTACACAACCAAGGCTATTTTGGACTCAGGAGCAGGAGTTGCAATTGCTACCACTTCCCTATGGAAGCGATGGGGCAAGCCAGCACTCAGGCCCACGAGAATGAAGTTACAAATGGCTGATGGTCACATTGAGAGACCCTTAGGACTACTAGAAGGAATAACTCTCACCACTTGTGGTGTAGAGTTCGAACATACTTTTGCTATATGTGACTTTAGCAAGAATCAGGCCTACGAGATGATTATGGGAAGACCCTTCTTGTGGCAATTGCAAATAGTACAGGATTGGGGGACAAATTCTTTGTATTTGCAAAACTTGGGTGTCACAACCAAAGTGAATCTCAAAGATTTCTCTCATAGAGACGTGCCCCCCATTCAATGGAATCCTATCCATAGAGCCACCGATGATACAGAGTTAGTGCATTCCATAGGATCAAGATCCTCATGGATGCATGAAGACACTCACTGGTGGATGTGTAAGGTAGCAGTAGAAGAAGAGAAGAGAGAAAAAGCCAGAGAAATAGGTGCGAAGGAAACCCATAGACCAATTCAAGACCCAGCCTATGTACCTATAGTTTTTCTTGACAAAGAATTTGAACCTCATGGTTGGGCAGAAATCTTGGCAACTATGGATGTAGCCATCAATGAAGAGCAATGGACCCCCCACTGTGATGAGGATGGCTATGACATTTCAGTCTTCATAATAGATTTGATCATGTGTGATCCAGTTATTGAAGAATGTGAACCTACTAGTGATGCATTCGAGGATGCAAGTGACTCCGATGTAGAGTCAATCATTATGGACCCACCCTTTGCATCAGATGAGGAATATTTCTATGAAGTAGAAGCGCACCCTTAGAGACACGAAGAAATTACAAATGAGGTAAGATTGACCACACAAGTGACCACTAAGAACGAAGGCAAGAAGAGAAAGAAGAGAGAAGTCACAACAGAGGAAGAAGAATCTTTGTTTGAGGTCCCTAAAAGTTTCAAAAAATATGAAATAGAAGATAGGAGAGTCATGATCAGGATGCCGAAATGTGAAGCAGTCACAGGAGAGGCCTATGATAACAAAGAAACTACAAAGAAAATCATAGTGACCATAGAGGAAGGTGAAGAGCGATGCACATACATAGGACATGACCTAAGTGAAGAGGAGGAGCAAGAGTTGGTAGCCTTGTGTTGGAAGATGCAATTTTGGAAACCTTTTTTTGAAGGAAAACTATTGTAAAATGATAGAAATTTGTAGAAATATTTATGCAATTGTTGTAAAAATAAGGAAGAGTCTTCCTTATGTAGGATAGAATCTTATGTATTTTTTCTAGAATTTTTGGAAACTCTTAGATAGCATATTTTTAGAATAATAGAGGAAAGGACCAAAATTCAAGTGTGAAAGAGGACACTTGAAAATGTATATAAGTCAATTTTCTCTATTTTGGAGAGGTTGGTTAGTCATTTGTACATGCTATCAATAGAGAAGAGAGAGTTTCTGCTGAAATCGTGTTTTCTCCTATTGTGTGTGTTTCCTTTGATGTGAAAGCTTGTTTCTTGCTTTATCATGGAAATTTGTGAGTTTCATTTGTGTAATGCTGAGTAAGATGTATGAAGGGAGATGATTACTGATGTATTGAGTGAAGAAGGATTGAAGAATGTTGCAGAAATGTGAAAATCGTCTACTGGTACAGAATCGCGATTGTCTCGTCTCTGTGATACAGGTGATATTTTCCAATTCTGATTTCATATTTGTATTCTGATGAGAAAATAACATGAATTAGACACAAAGATCATAGAAAATGATGAAGATTTGCTCTAGATAAGGTAAACCCTAGATATTTCCTCTTCATTTTCATTTTCTCAGAATTCCAGCCATCAATCTCTTATTTCTATGAATCTATCATCTAGAAGGGGCTGTGGTCTTATGGATATTCCCAGGATTGACAAAATAAAGATGATTTGTTGATTCTTTTGTACTTCATGATTGGAGAGGATAACTCCAAAGTCAATAACAAACATTTTTTGGCGCCGTTGCCGGGAAAAATTCCAAGAACTTCATTGAAGTTGGACCTTTGCTGGATCTTCTGTTGATGATGGTAACCAACACAAGAAAAATGTAAAACTCATCAATCAAGAAATGTGCACATGAATAGGTAGATGTCATTGTTTGTCTTTGGGGAAAAAAGAAAGCAATTGATATCTTGAAGAATTGGAAGTGCTGAAATCTTTGTAAATTGATAGTTGCTCATCATATTGTTGAAGTAAAAGTGCAGGTGTATGGAAGATTTGAGCCAAGAAAGCTGAAGATGAGGTAACTTGAGTCTATTCTTGCATTTCTAGATTTCTTTTTGCCCAAGTACTAGGCACCATGGGTGATCTTGGGAAGATAACATGGTGATACTAAGGAAAGGACAGTTAAAGTAGCTAGATGTAAGTATAAAGGATTCAGTTGTTGACCAAATTTAAGCATCAATCTTGAGTTGTCCTGCATTTTGAAAAGAAAGATGTGATTGAGTTTATCTTTGCAAAAATTGTTTGCCTTCCATAACACATTTTCATTTGAGAGATTTTCTTTTGCACTTTAGTGATAGCTAAGGACATAGAAACTCATAACCAATCAAGAAACATGGAATCTGTGGATCACCAAAACCAGAAACCCTAAGTAAAGTGTTCACCTTTATTTTTTAGGGCAAAAATACCAAACAAATTCATAAAACTCATCAAAAACAATCAAACAAATTTCTTTTCTTGTTAGGAAGCTGAAGTGAGGTGTAGTGGACAAGAGTGATTGTGGAAAAGTGGAAGAAGAACAAAAAATGGTCAAAAAACCAAAAAATTAGAAAACACGATTCTCTAACACAGAATCACGACTTTCTGAAAAAAAGTGTTGATTTTGGAGTAATATTTCAAGTGATTGATGAATTAAAGTTGTTGAAGGCTATGGAAGGGAATTAAGAAGAAAAGACTACTTAAATTGGCATAAAATCAACAGTAAGCAAAAACACGACTTTCTGTACAAAATCGCGATTTTCTGAGTAAGGTTGAGGTTTTTGTGCAATAGTTCAGGATTTTGGAGGATTACAAAGAAGAGAAGGTATTGAAAGAAAGCAAGGACAAAGAATACTCAAAATTGCACAAGATAAGATCTACAAGAAAAAAACACGATTCTCTACACAAAATCGCGATTTTCTGTAAAAGAAAATTTTTGGAATTTCTAGTACACTTGGGTACTTTGAGATAAGAAATTGTAGAGGAGGTCATTAAGATTGAGTAAAGTGAAGTTGAACAAGTGAAAGAGTGAGGAATAGTGGAAATCATACAAAATCGTGATTTTCTGGACACTATAAAAACCTGAAATTCAAAGAAAAATTCATTTCAGTGAGAGTGAGTGAGAGAGAGAGAGAGCAAAATCGCGACTTCCAGCAACCAGTGGATTTTTGAGGATTTCTCTACCAAGCAAGCAAGGTAAAGACTTTAGCATTAATTTGGAATATACATTTTTGCATTAAGTGATCACATAGCACCAAGAAATGAGAAATAATTAAAAATCACGGAATCGCGATTTTCTATATTTTGAGTTTTTTCATTAGGAAAACCTTAATTTTGCATTTAAATGTTTCATTGCATGTAAAAATTTCAGTAAGGCGATTCTGGTGTAGAAAGAAAATTTTGAAAAATCAAAACTTGTAAAATTCAAAAAATCATTCAGAATCGCGATTCTATAAATCACGCACAAAATCGCGATTTTGAACGATTAGGACAACATTGCGAATTCTAGAACGCGATTTTCTTAAGAAAATCGTGTTT
This sequence comes from Ceratopteris richardii, assembly GCA_020310875.1. Taxonomy (NCBI): domain Eukaryota; kingdom Viridiplantae; phylum Streptophyta; class Polypodiopsida; order Polypodiales; family Pteridaceae; genus Ceratopteris; species Ceratopteris richardii. The sequence goes on from CM035417.1 coordinate 4,305,632, forward strand.
TTACAATTTGTGAGCAATCACGATTGTCTGGGATCAAAATCGTGAAAAACACGATTTTCACTCAAAATCGTGAAAAACACGATTTTCACTCAAAATCGTGAAAAACACGATTTTCACACAAAATCGTGAAAAACACGATTTTCACTCAAAATCGTGAAAAACACGATTTTGATCACAAAATCGTGAAAAACACGATTTTCACTCAAAATCGTGAAAAACACGATTTTCACTCAAAATCGTGAAAAACACGATTTTGATCACAAAATCGTGAAAAACACGATTTTCACTCAAAATCGTGAAAAACACGATTTTCACCCAAAATCGTGAAAAACACGATTTTCACTCAAAATCGTGAAAAACACGATTTTCACCCAAAATCGTGAAAAACACGATTTTCACCCAAAATCGTGAAAAACACGATTTTCACTCAAAATCGTGAAAAACACAATTTTCACTCAAAATCGTGAAAAACACGATTTTGACTACAAAATCGTGAAAAAACACAGAAATAATCATAAAATTTTGGGAAACATGATTCTGATCATAAAATCGTGAAAAACACGATTTTTATCACAAAATCGTGAAAAACATAGAGATAATCAGAAAACACGATTCAGATCATAAAATCGTGGAAAATCAATACTTTAGGTAGAAAATTGTGGGAAAACACGATTCTGATCACAAAATCATGAAAAATACAAAAATAGTCAGAAAATCGTGAAAAAAAAAAATAAAATAAAAATTAAAATAAAAATAAAAACACACAAATATAGTCAAAAAATTGTGGAAAAATTATACCTTAGTTAGGAAATTGTGACAAACACTCTGTTGAGTTTGAGATTGAGAAAATTGATTGAATGATACTTAGATCTGGAAACAAACTTTCTAAACAAGACCTAACAAGGAAGGAGACAGAAACAGTAAAAGGCAAAGGGCAAGAAAACAACATGGAAAACATAAATGAAACAAATGAGCCTATGGAAACTGGGGATTTTAGAAACATCCTCAAGTATATGTATACAAATAGGTTTGGAACCTATGTATATCAGGATGGAATGCATAAATTTCTCATTAGATTGAGAAATTTAGAAGTTCCCCTGAATATAATCCCTGTAGCTCAATTCAAAGATGGGAGATATGAAGATAGGCAAGGATGTGTGTACATATTCTCTCAAGACCCAGAAAATTCAAATGATCTAGGGCAATGTACTGACAAAGGACCTTGGGAACATAACATGGAGCAGACAAATTTACCTAGGCCAAATGAAAACTATACCGGTAATGAACAACAACATGGGAGGAGGACACAGATTTCCCCAAATCCCTTTGACAAGGAACCAGAAGGATATAATGACTTCCCATTCAGAAGAAGATCCCATTGGCAGCCTCAGGGTAGAATGCTTAGACCATACCAAGTTGCCAAATGTATGAAGAACCAATATGAGGGTTATTCAGATCCACATGCTCATGCTGCAGAATTTAGGCAATTGATTAGAGCTGAAGAGGTAGAAGATTATAAAGTACAATTTGAGGCATTTGGTCTAACCCTAACAGGACCAGCCTTATCTTGGTTCATTCCTTTGAGAAAGGAAATGTACCAGGATATTGAATCTTTCTTAGAAGCCTTCATTGGGGAATTCTCTAAGACCGGGATAAAACATAGTACAGCCACATTGATACATAGTTTCAAGCAAAAAAAGGATGAAAATGTTAGAGAAGCAGCCAGAAGATTTAAACAATACATTGATAGATGCCCAAGAGAGGAAGTACCTTCCATGGCAAAACAAGTATCCTTATTCATTGAGGGTTTGAGAAGTGCCCAACTAAGAACCCTAGTAGAAGATGTCCTGATTTAGCAGCCTGTGTAAAGGAAGCAATAGATTTGGAGGACAACAGAGGTCAAGATCTGTTAGCATTTGATCAACCTAGATCATATGAAGACAAAATTCCTCCAGCAGAAGAGTTGGCTCAGGCTATTGCTAAAGCCCTAGAGGTAAGCACTAAAACTAATCTGATAAACTCTAGGATAGACACAAATAAAAAATGTTACATTTGTGGAGAAAATCATTTGGCACAACAATGCCCATATCAGAAGCCACCACACTTACAAGATAGGAAGACACTTAATTACTGTACACTAGAGAGAAAATGGACAAACCATACCAGGGAGGAATGCTTCTATAACAAACAACCCATCAAGGAAAGAGATTATATGGCTCAAAGGGAATCAAGCTATACTGAACAACCAAGACCTGTGCTTGGACAACAACCTCCTATACCAACTAATGTGGTACCAATCAAGTATACACCAATAGAGGAGGGGAATTCAAGACTAAGATCACCATATAAGGAAGAATATCAATGGAGTGAGGGATATCAAGAAGATTGGGAAGAATATGAAATAAGAGAACCTGAGTTAAAAGCCCTAGACTTGGGAAATGGGAAAATTGAAATGGACACAGCAACATTCATGTATATTACCAACAATTACATGTCCAACCAAAAACCTCAATTCAAAGGGGGACCAAAGATAACTTGTTATAGGTGTGGGGGAGAGCATTTCATTAGAGACTGTCCGCAACCTCCTACATTGAGAATAGAGGGAGCCTACTGTAAGGATTGTGGCAGAGAACATTTGATAAAAGATTTCCCAAAGAATCCCCAAAAACAACAGAACACACCTAATAACATACCTTTAAAAACAGTGAACATTATGGAACAGGAAGAATTGAGTGAAAATGACCAAGTTGGAATAAATATTATAACAAGGGCTCAAGCCAAGCAACAAGGAACAATTAAGGAACAAAATGAAGGTTTAGCCTCAAAGGTGAAGAGAAATAGACAAAAAGGGAAATGGGAAAAGAAGAGAAGGATGGGCAAAAATTTGGAAGAAGACAATCAGGATCAGTCAAAAAGTACTCCTCCTCAAAAGACACAAAATCAGTCTGAAATAGGAAGTTCTCAGAGTCTAGACACCCTAATCAAAGCATATAAGGGAAGGATTCAAGAAGGACCAAGTCCTACAGATCATGCAGTGGCCTATCCCATACCAGAGTTAGAGCATGAAAGGATGCAAAAATGCAAACAAATCATTCAGGAAGTACAACTCAGAATGGGGGAAGGAGGTAGCTCGCAGAGAACAGTTGAACAACTTGAGAAAACGAAAACAAGGGAAAATGCTAACAAAAAAGAAAATCTACAAATAACATTCTAGATGATTATAGATGAACAATGTAGCATTACATGTCACACAACATGGGAAGAACTGTTGAAACAAAATCCTCACTTACAAAACAAAATGAACAAAGGGGAAACAATACCTGGAAACCTTCATTCACCATTACAAGAATTAGAGGAATTATGGTATATTCCTATTGATAAAATAGGAGGGTATTGTGAAGGGGAAGAAGGAAATTCAACCCTAAAAATACAATATGGAAAAAACTTTGCTAAAGCCATTTTGGATAGTGGATCAGGAGTGGCCATAATGACTAAACAAACTTGGGAGAAATGGGGAAGCAATGAATTACTACCCACTAAGATGAGATTGCAACTTGCAGATGGGCATATAGAAAAACCCCTAGGTATTTGGGAAAAAGTAATCGTGGACATATGTGGAACAGAAATAGAACACACTTTTGCCATAGTAGAATTTCCACAATCCACTTCATATGAAATCATCTTAGGAAGGCCTTTCATGAGACAAATGCAAATTGTGCAGGATTGGGGTAATGATTGTTTATATCTCCAAAGCAAAGGAAGAATAACAAGAGTGAACTTAAGAAATGGGCACTACTGTGATATATCTCCTCAAGAATGGTACAAAATACATCAAAATCAAGAAGAAAGTGAAGAATCAGAGTTGGAGGATCAGGAAGAGAGTGAATCAGCAATATGGAAGTGTAACATAATAAGAAACCTCACCAATAGAAAAAGGAGACTGAAAAGAGAAGATTGTGTGGAAGGAAGAAAAGTGCAAGATGAAAGTTATGTGCCACAACAATTTAAGGATGAAGAGTTTGAGCCCTACGGGTGGAACCAAATTTTGGCTACCATGGACATAGCCAGTGAGGAGTATGTAGGAGTGGAATTTCAAAATGAAGAAGGGTTTGATATTTTTCACATTAGTATAAACATGATAAGTGTATCAAAAACAGAGGAGGATCAAGATTCAGAAATGGTATTAAAAAAAGGAAAAACAAAATATTTGGAGACAGTAAAAGCTGAAGATGCAATCAAAGATAAAATCTCAGGCAAATACAAGGAACATAAACACATAGAAATGGAAAAGGAACAAGAAATTGAGAAGAAAGAGAAGGAAATAAACAAGGATCAATACTTTGATGTACCAGCAAATTTTAAAACCTATGAAGTGGAAGACAGACTACTTTTAAAAATGAAACCAAAGAGAGAAAAAAAGAAAGGAGAAGCTTATGATAATGAAGAACAAACTAAAAAGATCATGATTACTCAGGAAGAAGGAGAGGAAAGACATATTGTAATAGCTGATGATATGACCATAGAGGAAGAAGAAGCACTAAAGAACCTAGCAAAGAATTATAGGGATGTATTTGCTTACAGTTATAAAGATTTAAAAGGAATTGATCCAAAAATCTGCGAGCACAAAATTCCTATGACTCCAGATGCAAAACCTAGTAAACAGAGACATTATACATTCAATGATAAATACTCTGCCAAGATAAAGGAAGAAATTGACAAGTTGTTGGCTGCTAACTTCATTTATGAAATTGAGTATACTGAATGGATATCACCTATAGTTGTGGTACCAAAAAAGAATGGAAAACTTAGGGTATGCATTAACTTGAAAAAAGTAAATGCAGCAACTATAAGGGATAATTATCCATTGCCAATAACAGATCATCTTCTTGAGAGAGTTGCAGGAAAGGAAGTTTATAGCTTTCTAGATGGTTTCTCAGGATACAATCAAGTACCTATAGCCTTGGAGGACCAACATAAGACTGCCTTTTCTACAGAATGGGGGATTTATGCTTTTAGGGTTATGCCCTGTGGATTGACCAATGCCCCAGCAACTTTTCAAAGATTGATGTGTCATATCTTCAAAGAATTCCTGAGAAATGTGATGGAAATCTATGTAGATGATCTGTGCACTTTCTCTTTAAAAAGACAGGATCATTTACAAGATTTAGAAAGAATATTCAGGAAATGCAGGACATACAGAGTATGCTTAAATCCTGAAAAGTGTGTATTCTTTGTAAGACAAGGAAAAATGTTGGGTCACATAGTTTCAAAAAATGGAATTTCTACTGATGAGAAGAAGATAAAAGCTATAATAGAGCTTCCAAGACCTACAAATGTGAAGGAACTCCAAACTTTTATGGGACATTGCGGGTACTATAGGAAATTTGTTCACAAATTTGCAAATATAGCTAAACCCTTATATGCCCTCATCACAAAGTTTGAGTGGAATAAAGAATGTGACCAAGCCTTTGAAACATTGAAAACTTGTTTGGTGACAGCCCCAATTCTAAAAACACCTCAGTGGGATAAAATATTTCATGTGCATGTAGATGCTTCAAATTATGCTTTGGGATGTGCGTTGGCACAACCTATAGAAGGAAGTAAATTAGATTTCCCAGTAGCATATGCTAGTAGACAATTGAACATTGCAGAAAAGAACTATACAACCACTGAGAGAGAAGGGTTGGGAATGATATTTGCTGTTAAAAAATACAGACATTACCTATTGGCCAACAAGTTTAAATTCTTTGTGGATCACCAAGCTCTACTTTATTTAGTAAATAAACCATGTAATACAGGAAGAATAGTTAGATGGTTTCTTTTACTAATGGAATTTGAATTTGAGGTGGTGGTTAGACAAGGCAAAACACACTTAAGAGCAGATCATTTGTCTAGAATTCAGTCCAAAGAACCTAGTTCACCCTTAGACGATGACCTGCCAGATACATACCTATTCAAAGTAGAAAGTGTTCCTGAATGGTCCATATCATTAGTTCCTTTGTTAACCATGGGACCTTGTAAGTCATTAGCAAATAACACACATTTGGTGTTACAAAGCAGGAATTTTATGTTGCTAGCTGGGCATTTGTATCACCTCAATCAGTCAGGTATACTGGAATACTGTACTCCAGAAGAGGAGCAACATGAATATGTAAGAAGAGCTCATTGCTGGAACCCATGTACTCATGCTTCCAAAATAGTCACTTTAAGCAATCTTAGTAGGATGGGAGTACACTGGCCAAATAAAATTCAAGATGTGGAAAGATATGTTGCTAAATGTCAAGAATGTCAAGATTTGCAGAATTCAGATTTAATAACTCTATATTGGTTAAAAAAAAACCCTGAATGGAGTGAGAACATTGTTGAAGAATTAAAGGAAAAGGAGAAAGGGAAGCAACTTATAGCTGGTACAGATTCAAGAAATTTACAAGAAATCTCTGAAGAATATCAACTCATAGGAGAACAATTATACAAAAAAGGAATGGATGGTTATTTAAGAATATGTGTTCCTGAAGAGAAGTATTCGGAGATGTTGGAAATGGCACACTGTGGAGTGGCAGGAGGACACTTTTCTAGTGATAGAACAGCCAAACTCATTTTGTATTCTGGCTTTTGGTGGCCAACTCTATTTCTTGATGCAAGAACTTATGTAAAAAGATGTGACATCTGTCAAAGAGTGAGTCAACCAAATAAACGAGATAACATGCCATTAATCCCATTAATTTCAGCCAGAGCTTTTAGCAAATGGGGATTGGACTTCATTGGACCTATACATCCTCCAGCTAGACAATCTCATGCAGAATACATATTAGTGGCTACTGATTATTTGACAAAATGGGCTGAGGCCAAAGCCACTAAAAGAAATGATGCTCATACAACTGCAAAATTTTTGTATGAAAATATTGTTACTAGATTTGGACTTCCAATTGAATTAGTAAGTGATAGGGGAACTCATTTTTTGAACCAGATCATAGAAAACATGACCAAATATTTCATGATTCGTCATAGTAAGTCAGCCCCATATCACCCACAAGCTAATGGGTTAGCAGAAAGTACTAATAAATATGTGTGTATGTGTATGCATGTATGTGTATGTGTGTGTATGTCTCTCTATGTGTGTGTGTATGCATATGTGTGTGTGTATATGTGTGTCTATGTGTGTATGCATGTGTATGTGTGTGGATGCATCATTATGTGTGTATGTGTCTGTGTGTATATGTGTGTGTATGTGTGTGAGCGTCTATGTGTGTGTATGTGTGTGCGCGTCTATGTGTATGTGTGTCTGTGTGTGTATGTGTGTGTATCTATGAGTATGTATGTGTTCATGTGTGTGTATGTGTCTATGTGTGTATGTATCTGTGTGTGTGTATGTATCTATGCATGTGCATTATGTATGCATGTAAGTATGTATGTACATTATATGCATATGCATATGCATTATGTATGCAAATGTATGCATGTATGTGTTTATGTGTGTATGTCTCTCTATGTGTGTGTATGCATATATGTGTGTGTATGTGTGTGTATATGTGTCTGTATGTGTGTATGCATGTGTATGTGTGTGTATGCATGTGTATGTGTGTATGTGTCTATGTGTGCATGTGTGTGTATATACTATATGTGTGTGTGTCTATGTGTATGTGTGTGTACCTATGAGTGTGTATGTGTTTATGTGTGTATGTGTCTATGTGTGTGTATGTGTTTATGTGTGTATGTGTATGCATGTATGTGTATGTGTGTGTATGTCTCTCTATGTGTGTGTGTATGCATATGTGTGTGTGTGTGTGTATATGTGTGTCTATGTGTGTATGCATGTGTATGTGTGTGGATGCATCATTATGTGTGTATGTGTCTGTGAGTGTATATGTGTGTGTATGTGTGTGAGCGTCTATGTGTGTGTATGTGTGTGCGCGTCTTGTGTAGGTGTGTCTATGTGTGTATTTGTGTGTATGTGTGTGTGTGTCTGCGTATGTGTGTGTGTGTCTATGCGTGTATATGTGTGTGTACATATGTGTGTGTGTGAGTGTGTGTGTGCGCATACCTTGTGTATGTCTCGCTTCTCTCTCTCCCTCTCGCGCACGCTCTTTCTCTCTCTCTCTCTCTCGGTCTGTGTTCTTCCTCACGTTCAAGACCCGGCACAAATGTGTCGGGAGAATTGAATTTTTTTTTTTACATTCCAGAGCGTCGCATATGCGACGCTCTGCAGTTTGCCAACGTCGCTAAGTGCGTCGCTAACCAGCGACGCTACTAGCGACGCTTGTGGTCTAGCGTCGCTTATGCGACGCTATCGTCGCTTATGCGACGGGGCTCGGCCAAAAAAAAAAATCCGAAATTTTTTCCGTCGCTTATGCGACGGTTTCGTCGCATAAGCGACGGTTTTTGTTTTTTTCCCGATTCGGGGGCGTCGCTACGCCCCCCTTTTTCTTGTAGTGACTAGTAAATGAAATCCATAGAAATCTGTTCCCATGGTCCATCAGGTATAGGAAGTGGCATTAATAATCTGAATGGTTTACCATGATGTCATTTTACATGCTGATAAACAATGCAATGAGAAACATACTGTGCAACATCTTTTTCCATGTTAGACCAGAAGAAGAAATCTTTACATGCAAAAATAGTACTTTGTATGCCCCTATGACCCATATATGGTGGTTCATGCATCTACCTCATAGTAAACTCTTTGAATACTTGTGTAATGCATAACATATGTTGGAAATACAAGAATCCATTATGAAATGTGTAATGATCCTCATGATGTGATGTGGAATTATTGAAAGCAATCCATGCTTGTGAAAAATACAGGTCAAATGCATAAGTGGAAATCATATCATGAAATGAATGAATCTGAATAGCAGAAATACTATTAATTAAAATAGTAGTTGTTTGTGGGGATGGGAGACGACTTAAAGCATTAGCTACAACATTAGCTTTTCCTGGGTGATATTGAATCAAAGGTTGGAAATTTTGTAGAAATGAAGCCCATTTAATATGTCTATCAAAAATCAATGGTTGATGTAATAAATGCTTAATAGCTTGTTGATCGGTTTTAATTAGAACTTCTGAACCCATAAGGTAATGTTTCCAAATTTTCAATGCATGCACAACAACTAATAGTTCCTTATCATATGTACTATCATTGCGTTCAAAGGGTTTGAGTTTCCTACTTTCAAATGCAAGAGGATGATCATTTTCCATTAAAACAACACCTATACCAAAACCACTAGCATTTGTAACTACATGAAATGGTTGTGCAAAATCAAGTAATTGCAGAACAGGCGCATGGGAAAGTGCATAGTTAAGTTTATCAAAAGATTATTGTTGGGCTACTCCCCATACAAATTTTAGATTTTTCTTCAATAATAAAGGGGAAGGGCTATATAAGAAAATCCCTTTACAAACTTTTGATAAAATCTAGCTAATCCCAAAAATGAACGGACGCATTCACTGATTGAGGTTTAGGCCATTCTTCAATTACTTTAATCTTCTTGGGATCTACGTGAACGCCTTGACTAGAAATGATATGTCCAAGATACTCTATCTCCTTTTGGAAGAAAGAACTCTTTTCAGAGTTAGCAAAAAGTTTATTTTTACGTAACAAATCAAAGACTGTTGCTAAATGATTTTCATGCTCACTGTCATTCCTACTATAAATAAGTATATCATCAACGAAGACAAGAACGAAGTCTTAATATTCAAGGAAAATATTATTCATCATATGTGCAAAGGTGGCGTGTGCATTGGTAAGTCCAAAGGGCATTACCATGAATTCAAAATGGCCATGTTGAGTTCTAAGAGCAGTTTTATAAATGTCATGCAATGTCATTCTTATCTGATGATACCCAGATTTGAGGTCAATTTTACTGAAAACACAACCTCCACGAAGTTTATCTAGCAAGTCATCTATCCTAGGGATAGGATACCTATTCTTAATGGTAATTTTATTAAGTGCTCTATAATCAATGCACATTTTGTATTTCTTGTTCTGCTTTTCAACTAAAAGAACAGGGGCTCCAAAAGGAGAAGAGCTAGACTGTATTAGTCCTTTGTTGAGTAAATCTTTAACTTGTCTAGCTATTTCATTTTGGTGTAAAGGTCCATGCCTATAAGGTGCTTTATGAGGAGGAGAGCTACCAGGAATTAAATCAATCCTATGGTCAAGAGATCCCCTAGAAGGTGGTATTGCAGAAGGAAAATCAGCCATAAAACAATACGAGTCCATAAATGACTTATGTGCACTTGGAAGTGTATGTGTATAATCAGTTATATTATTCACAAAGATAATACATGAGTTATAACCTTTCCTAAAAGCTTGTTTTGACTTGCGTATGACTAACGAACGAGAAGGGTTGAAAATCATGCATCGCAAACAGTGAAACATCTTTATTTCAAAATTTGAAAGTAATCGTGTGTGTATCATAATCATTGCAGGGGTTGTAATTATGTCAAAACGGCATGCCAAGTATAACATCATATGACTGCAACGGAGCAATTAAAAATGAACGTTCATCCACATATGAGCCTATACAAATTTGAACATTATGCACCTCATTCGTAACATTATACCTATTCCCTATAAGCGTAGCCTTGACCTTATACATAGAAGGATGAGTAGTAAGGTTAAGATTTTTAACTAGCTTATGAGAAATAAAATCATGCGAGCTACCATCGTCGTGTAAAACATTTACTACTATGCCATTAATGGTGCCATGCATGCAGAGTAGATAATGGTTAGAAATCCTGTTACCTAGGGTACTTAGTTCTTGCTCTAATACTTCTTCAGACCAGTTCGGTTCAGTATCAGCAGGAACAACCTCCATGTTGTGTACTTGAGCTTCAATGGGTTGTTGATTAGTAGGTCTCATCCTACAGGCAGCTTTGGTATGACCAATCTTTCCACGATTCCAACAAGTTATACGGGGTCATTTTTATTGAGCATTCATCGTCGTATTTTGAAGAGTGGTAGGTTTGTGAGGCTGGCCAAGGGTTGATTTGATGGATGATACTAAATGGGATTGAGGAAGGCGTTGGAAAGTAGATGAAGCGAACGTAGTAAAAGGATGCTTAAAAGGAAAATTGGCTTTGATGGGTGGTTGACGTTCACGAATTTGTTGTAAGTGAAGTCTTTTGGTGATAGATTGGAACTCCTTTTCAACATCATGCATGAAAGAGATAGCTTCATACAAGGTTGTAGGTCGGAGGGTATGGAGCTTTGCTTGGATTCCCATCTCCAAGCCATCTTCATATTTTCATTGTAAACTTACTTCAGGAACCTACTCAAGTGAACGAAGTAATAAAAGACATTGCCAAACACGTTTAGTATAAATGGATACATTATCTCCTTCTCTCCATCCAAAAGTTGTCCATGCATGACGCGCATGTAGATGGAACTCGGAAGGAAGGAACGACTCCTTAATTTTTGCGTGAAATGCATCCCATGTGGTAGGATGGTTGGTACTATTCCGTAAAACAGTCCACCATAGCTGAGCTCTTCCTACCAAATAATTGGTAGCAAACTTGACTTTCTCATTTTCTGAATATAACTCATCATAGTAGCAATCGTCGAATTGAGAGAGCCATGACAGGACAAATTGGCCATCCTTTTGTCCATCGAATCTGGAGAATTGGAAGTTCTTAGCACCTATCTTGGAACTTGCACCTTCTTCTTGTGTAGTGATAATCCCTTTCACCACTCTGATTAAACTACGATCATCACTTTGTACTTGCTGGAGCATAGCATTGCATTCTTGTACAGCTTGTTGAGTTGCTTGAAGTTGTTGTCGCATAAGCTCTAATTGTTGCTCCTGTGAGACCCCAGGTAAAGGTGAATTAGCAAAATCCTCCATTGTTGTAGGGTCCATATCTAGAGAACAAAACCCCCTCTTTTCAAACTATGTTGGATCCTCAATCTAATAGGTTAGTTAAAAAGCTCATTCTGAGAGCTTTCCAACGATATAAAATATGCTAAAATCCAAGTTATATATTGTACATTATGCCCTATTCTTTGATGCACTCCTCTAGAAAATCGACGGGCGCTTCCACATGTGTGAGATAATCTTGGAAATTATAAAAGGAAGAGGGAGGTGAAAGTTGATGTGAATATGACAAAAGGGAGATAGAGTGATAACTCAAAGAGATGGAGTAGTGGTTAAAGTACTTCCCTTGTAAGTAGGAGATTGTGGGTTCAAATCCTCCTACCTTAGGGAATCAAAAACTCTTTATTGCCACTCAAAATTAAAATTGCCTCGCGCGTAGCCAACAGTCGCCAAGGGAGCCTTGGGTGCCAATATTACCAATGTATTGAACCACGGATATAATGTCTGGTATGCTTTTTATGAAGAATGATACGATTTGGTGGAAGAAGATCATTGAGCAATTGAAGACACGCATTAAAATTGCATACTACTCAAAACATAAAAACGTTAGGAGTTTAATGGAAATGAATGAAAAAATAAAACATTCAAAAATCCATAAGAACTTGTGAATCTTGTAAAACGCATTGCTCTTGGGGAACACATAACATTATATCAATTTATGGTAGCACCCAAGTCAAGTTTTCCAATCATAGGATACTTGAATAACAAGAAATATCTTGAAGGAATAACAATGGTAAGGAGAACATTGTTGGAAGAAGATTGCAAAGACTATGATTCAATAGGAATATACAAGGAAGTTAAAGATATTTTCTATGATTGTGTATCCATGAAAACTTGTATCTTTCAATACTAGAAATGCCTCATGTTGGAGTGTTATGAGGTGATTGCTTAGCTAAAAATGTGAGTTCTAAAGATGGAGCATTGGTAACTATAACAGTAGCAATAGTAGTGGTGGTCATAGTAGTAGTAGTAGTAGTAGTAGTAGTAGTAGTAGTAGTAGTAGTAGTAGTAGTAGTAGTAGTAGTAGTAGTAGTAGTAGTAGTAGTAGTACTACTACTAGTAGTAGTAGTAGCAATATTAGTAGCAACAACAATAGCCATAGCAGTAGTAGTAGTAGTAGTAGTAGTAGTAGTAGTAGTAGTAGTAGTAGTAGTAGTAGTAGTAGTAGTAGTAGTAGTAGTAGTAGTAGTAGTAGTAGTAGTAGTAGCAGTAGTAGTAGCAGTAGCAGTAGCAGTAGTAGCAGTAGCAGTAGCAGAAGCAACAACAACACCAGTAGTAGCAATAGTAGTACCACTAGCACTAGCAGTATCCGTAGAAGTAGTAGTAGTAGCAGTAGTAGTAGCAGTAGCAGTAGCAGTAGCAGTAGCAGTAGGAGTAGCAGTAGCAGTAGCAGTAGCAGTAGCAGTAGCAGTAGCAGTAGCAGTAGCAGTAGGAGTAGCAGTAGCAGTAGTAGTAGCACTGGCAGTAGCAGTAGCAGTAGTAGTAGCAGTAGCAGTAGCAGCAGTAGTAGTAGTAGTAGTAGTAGTAGTAGTAGTAGTAGTAGTAGTAGTAGTAGTAGTAGTAGTAGTAGTAGTAGTAGTAGTAGTAGTAGTAGTAGTAGTAGTGTTGGATTTGAGATCTGTGAAAGCACGCGAAAAACACAAGGAAGAAGAAGAAGCTTGGAGCACAACACACAATACTGAATGTACTACCACTAGTGACCCATTAGGGTTATAGGTGTATATACAAGATAGGGAAAAAAGACCTCTTAAAGAGGGAAAAACGTGCCCCAACAGTCCTAGTGTGTTCACACACATCACCACCTAAATATATCAACAAATACCCCCTATGAGTGATACGGTGAGCAAGGAGCTGGTACTTATGTATAAGGAAGTGCCAAGCTATGTGGAATCAATCCACAAAAGGAAGTAAACCTAAAGCTTTGCAGAAATCTTCAAACTTCTCCGTAGCTAGAGCCTTTGTGAAAAGGTCTGCAATGTTCTTCTATGTGAGCACATATTCCCAACTGATCCCCCCAGTGGAGAACCTCTCCCTGACATAATGATAGTGCACCTCAATGTGCTTAGTGCGGGCATGGAACACATGATTCCTTGCAACTACCAATGTGCTCTCACTATCAATGAAGATGGTGGTGGTAGAAGACATACCAACACCCAAATCAACCATAAGGCATTTGAGCAACACACACTCAATAGTCACTATGAAAGCTGCCCTATACTCAGCCTCACAACTGGAAGTGGCCACAGTAAGCTGCTTCTTGCTCAACCAAGATATACATGAGCTACCAAGCATGAAGCAAAAACCACTAGTGGACACACGAGTGTCATAGCAACAAACCTAGTTAGAGTTCAAAAAAAAAGCATCTAGCGGTAGTGATCCCCCCTTGGGATAAAATGATCCAAGTAGCCGAGTACCACTCAAGTAGTGAAAGATGCACTTAACCTCCTGCCAATGCTTGGCACTTGGGCAATGCATAAACCTGCTCATCTGTGAGACAGAAAACTGAATATCTGGCTAAGTAATGCATAAGTAAATCAAGCATCCAACATCCTGCTAATAGAGAATACATCAAATGCATCTCCAGCATCATGAAGAATCAATCGTAAACTTGTCTCCATAGGAGTGGCATTAGGTTTGCAGTGCTCAAGGCCAAAACGCTACAATAATGTGTCAATATATTTTGCTTGACACAAAGTTATTGTGCCATCAACTTGCATGAAGTGAATGCCCAAATAATGATGCAAATGCCCCAAATATAACATCTCAAATGAGGCATGCAAATCAGCCTTAAAATCAGCAATATACTTCTCATGAGGACCAATGAGCAGCATGTCATCAACATACACAAGAATGATCAGAAGCACATCATTAGCATGCTTAACATATAAGGTGCTTTCTGTTGGACTATTCTCAAAACCATGTGCAATATAGCAGGCATGTATCTTCTCATACCAAGCACGCAGTGCTTGCTTCAAACCATATAATGCATTTTTCAACCTGCACACTTGGTTTTCATGCCCTTTCGGCACAAAGCCACAAGGCTAAAAAACATACACTTCTATTGGAGTTCAAGGTCTACGGAAGCACATGAACAACACAAGGAAGAAGAAGAAGCTCGGAGCACAACACACAATACTGAATGTATTACCACTAGAATGTACAAAGATAAGTGAGCGGTTAGGGCAATAGGCATATATACAAGCCGGGGGGAAAAAACCTCCTAAAGAGGGAAAAAAGTGCCCCGATGGTCCTACTCTGTTCATACACATGACTACCTAAATATATCAACAAATCCCCCCTAGGAGTGATGCAATGAACAAGGAGCTGGCACTCATGTATAAGGAAGTGCCAAGCTATTCGGAGTCACTCCACGAAATGAAGTAAGCCCAAAGCTTTGCAAAAAGCTTCAAACTTCACCTTAGGTAGAGTCTTTGTGAAAAGGTCTACAATGTTCTCCTGCATGGGCATATATGCCAAGCTGATCTCTCCAACAGAGAACCTCTCCCTAAGATAATGATAATGCACCTCAATGTGCTTAGTGCGATCATGGAACACAGGGTTCCTCGCAACTACCAATGCACTTTGACTGTCAATGAAGATGGTGGTGGCAGAAGACTGACCAACACCCAAATCATCCATAAGGCATCTGAGTCACACACACTCAACAATCATAGTGAAAGTTGCCCTATAGTCAACCTCACAATTGGAAGTGGCCACAGTAGACTGCTTCTTGCTCAACCAAGATATACATGAGCTACCAAGCATGAAGCAAAAGCCACTAATGGACATACGAGTGTCATAGCAACCAGCCCAATTAATGTCAGAAAAATCATGCAAATATGGCGGTAGTGATCCCCCCTTGGGTTAAAACAATCCAAGTAGCCTAGTACCACTCAAGTAGTGAAAGATGTGCTTAACCACATACCAATGCTTGACACCTGGGCAATGCATAAACCTACTCATTTATGAGACAACAAACTCAATATCTAGCCGAGTAATGTATAAGTAAATAAAGCATCCAACAGCCTGCTGATAGAGAACAACATCAAATGCATCCTCACCATCATTAAGACTCAACCATAAACCTATCTCCATAGGAGTGTCAATAGGTTTAAAATCCTCAAGGCCACAATGTTGCAATAATGTGTCAATATATTTTGTTTGACGCAAAGCTATTCCGCCATCAACTTGCATAAACTCAATGCCCAAATAATGATGCAAGTGCCCCAAATCTGACATCGCAAATGAGGCATGCAAATCATCCTTAAAATCAGTGATATGCTTCTCAATAGGACTAGTGAGCAGCATGTCATCAACATAGACCACAATGATCAAAAGTACATCATTTGCAAGCTTAACGTATAAGGTGCTCTTAGTTGGACTATTCTCAAAACCATGTGCAAACAGATAGGCATGTATCTTTTCATACCAAGCACATGGTGCTCGTTTCAAACCATATAAAGCCTTTTTCAACCTGCACACTTGGTTTTCATGCCCTTTCTACACAAAGCCACAGGGCTGAAAAACATGCACTTCTTCATGTAGATCAACATTCAAAAATGTAGTTTTAATGTCCAACTGATGTACATTCCAACCATGATGAGTTGCAAGTGCACAGATGCTACGAACAGTAGTCATTCAACAAGTAGGAGCAAAGGTCTCATCAAAATCAATGCCTCTTTCGTGAGCATAACCCTTTGCAACAAGCCTAGCCTTATACTTGTCAATTGTTCCATCAAGATTACGCCTAAGCTTATATACCCACTTAGTGTCAATGGCCTTCTTGCCAAGAGGCAAGTCATATAAAGACCAAGTACCATTTTTTATTATAGCATCATATTCAGATTGCATAGCAGCCATCTAATTTTCTGAATTTTGTGCTTCATCAAATGAAACAGGCTCATTCTCATCACAAAGACTAGAGGAAGCTATCACACAGCAATCTGATGGAGTTTATCTGAAAATGTTGAATAGAACTACCCTGACGATAGAATATTGAATGTATTACCACTAGAATGTACAAAGATAACTGACCCGTTAGGGCAATAGGCGTATATACAATCTGGGGGAAAAAAACCTCCTAAAGAGGGAAAAAGGTGCCCCAACGGTCCTAGTGTGTTCACACACATCACTACCTAAATATATCATAACTTCTTTATGCAAATCACCATTCAAAAATATAGTTTTAATGTCCAAGTGATGTACATTCCAACCATGATGAACTGCAAGTGTACAGATGGTATGAACAGTAGTCATTCGGCATGTAGGAGCAAAGGTCTCATCAAAATCAATGCCTCTATCCTTAGCATGGCCCTTTGCAACAAGCCTAGGCTTATACATGTCAACTGTTCCATCAGGCTTATGCTTCATCTTGTATAACAAGCCATAGAATGAAGCTTTTTTGAACATCTAATCACCTCGAGTATGCTCACCAAATTTTATGTGATTCTGAGATTGTGACCGGAGCGGTGTCAACGATGCCCTAGATGAAGTGATGACCAGCTCTGATACCAATTGTTGGAGTTTGAGGTTTGCAGAAGCATGTGAACAACACAAAAAAGAAGAAGAAGCTTCGAGCACAACACACAATATTGAATGTATTACCACTAGAATGTAGTGACCCATTAGGATTATAGTCATATATACAAGCCAAGGGGAAAAAACTCTCCTAAAAAGGGAAAAAAGTGCCCCAATGGTCCTAATGTGTTCACACACATCACTACCTAAATATATCACCAAGTAGTAGTAGTAGTAGTAGTAGTAGTAGTAGTAGTAGTAGTAGTAGTAGTAGTAGTAGTAGTAGTAGTAGTAGTAGTAGTAGTAGTAGTAGTAGTAGTAGTAGTAGTAGTAGTAGCAGTAGCAGTAGCAGTAGCAGTAGCAGTAGCAGTAGCAGTAGTAGCAGTGGTAGTAGCAGTGGTAGTAGCAGTAGCGGTAGTAGCGGTGGTAGCGGTAGTAGTAGTAGTAGTAGTAGTAGTAGTAGTAGTAGTAGTAGTAGTAGTAGTAGTAGTAGTAGTAGTAGTAGTAGTAGTAGTAGTAGTAGTAGTAGTAGTAGTAGTAGTAGTAGTAGTAGTAGTAGTAGTAGCAGCAGAAGCAGCAATAGCAACAACAACAATAGCAACAACAGCAACAATAACAACAACAAAAGCAGTAGTAGTAGCAGGAAGAGCAGCAACAATAACAGTTATAGCAATAGCAATAGAAGGAGCAGCATCAGTAGTAGTAGTAGTAGTAGTAGTAGTAGTAGTAGTAGTAGTAGTAGTAGTAGTAGTAGTAGTAGTAGTAGTAGTAGTAGTAGTAGTAGTAGTAGTAGTAGTAGTAGTAGTAGTAGTAGTAGTAGTAGTAGTAGTAGTAGTAGTAGTAGTAGTAGTAGTAGAAGTAGTAGTAGTAGTAGTAGTGGTGGTGGTGGTGGTGGTGGTGGTGGTGGTGGTGGTGGTGGTGGTGGTGGTAGTAGTGGTAGTGGTGGTAGTAGTGGTAGTAGTAGTAGTAGTAGTAGTAGTAGTAGTAGTAGTAGTAGTGGTGGTGGTGGTGGTGGTGGTGGTGGTGGTGGTGGTGGTAGTGGTGGTAGTAGTGGCAGTAGTCGTAGTAGTAGTAGTAGTAGTAGTAGTAGTAGTAGTAGTAGTAGTAGTAGTAGTAGTAGTAGTAGTAGTAGTAGTAGTAGTAGTAGTAGTAGTAGTAGTAGTAGTAGTAGTAGTAGTAGAGTAGTAGTAGTAGTAGTAGTAGTAGTAGTAGTAGTAGTAGTAGTAGTAGTAGTAGTAGTAGTAGTAGTAGTAGTAGTAGTAGGAGTAGTAGTAGGAGTAGGA
Source organism: Ceratopteris richardii (assembly GCA_020310875.1). Taxonomy (NCBI): domain Eukaryota; kingdom Viridiplantae; phylum Streptophyta; class Polypodiopsida; order Polypodiales; family Pteridaceae; genus Ceratopteris; species Ceratopteris richardii. Next base: position 4,324,305 of record CM035417.1, read on the forward strand.
GTAGGAGTAGGAGTAGGAGTAGGAGTAGGAGTAGGAGTAGGAGTAGGAGTAGGAGTAGGAGTAGTAGTAGGAGTAGGAGTAGGAGTAGGAGTAGGAGTAGTAGTAGGAGTAGTAGGAGTAGGAGTAGGAGTAGGAGCAACAACAACAAAACAACAACAACAACAATTGTAGCAACAACCTTAAAGACATGTAGCATGATGTGCTCAAAGTTCTTCTCATGTGTGCTATTGAAGTTTTCAATGGTAGCTACAAAGATGAGCAGAGATAACTCTAAAGATATGCATGTGATTTGCTCAAAGTTCTTCTACTGTATGAAGTGTTAAAGATGATATGGAAATCTATCCTTCCTTCTCTTCTCCATGGTGGTCTCCTTGCTCATGTTCATCCTCCTTCTCCCTCATGATGGTCTTGTTGGTCATCTTGCTACTTGAGCTCATTGATACCCCTTTTTATTCTTATCAATTGCCTCTTCCTATGGTGTTTTCCAAATGGGGTTCTTCTCCAAAACCCCCAAATCTCATAATAGCCTTGCACTATGATCTTTATTGTGAATTCTAAGATCAATCTATGTCGATGCACTAAGATAGTGCATATTTTTGGGACAAGTTCCTATTGAACTTGGGTTTAACCATAGCTTTCATAAGAAATCCTATCCTTTCTCTTTCCCTACTACCATCTTCTCCTCACTATTCCCATTAAGATGGTTTTGATCCTCACAACATCTTAGAAATAGTGCAACACGGTGATATCTCAAAATCCATTAGGAATTCGAACATTCTACGAGTGGATATGTGCTTAAAAATGTGCCAAAACCCTAAAAAAACTTTGAAAACATATCAATCAAGCACAGTAACTCAAGATATGGCTCCAACAAGATTGTTGTTATAATACCCCATATGCTTGCACAAACTGTTGTAAGAAGGCACTACATGACAAGTGGATGGTTAAGTTGTTTGATGGGAAATTTTATGTAGTGGTGAATGAATTTATGATTATATGTAGAGGTCCTCTTTCCCTTCTTGTAAGAGTCATTGAAAGAGTTGTAAGCTCTTTATAGCTTATGAAAAAATTTTGAGCTATTACATTCCATCCTTTGCCTCTTCCCTCATGCTCAAAAGAGACATTGTTGTAGAAAAAGCACCTTATTTTACATATTGAAATTCTATAAGACAAAGAGAACAAAAATTTTGCAAAACAAAATGATTATGTGGGATGGAGTGGTGATTAATAAGAGCATCTATGCTAATGATGAAGAAAATAAAAACATTAACTCGAAAAAAAAACATATGTTCTAATAAAATGTTGAAATGGAGAAAATAATCCTACTCTAGTATCAATCACACATTACTCTAGCTATGGATGAAGAAAAAAAAGATAGGAAAACAAAATAAACTTAAATAATATGAAAATACTTTTTATGAGATTCTCTAAGACCATGGTAAGTCCATGAAGAGAGTGTGGACACGCTTGCCAATGAGCTAGCATGAATGAAATAAATGTGAGATGAAGTGAGACTCCCTTATATGGAGTAGAGGGAGAATCTCCTTGCACGTAGGATTATGAGAGCTTGTTTGAGAATGAAAATGACTAGGACAAAAGGGTAGAGCGTGGACATCTCTACACATCAAATCCTCAAACCTATGAAAAGCTAGTGCAACCATCACATCTTCATCCTTGTATTAAATACCATTTGATCTATATTTGAATTTCCAAATCCACTGAGAACAAATTAATTTTTTAATTTTTTAATCTATCAACTCCCAAGTTCCTATGTTACTCTCCATTTAAGATCATTTGGTGCTTCATCTACACTCCGGATTCCCTTTATCGATCCCATGAAATTTTCCACAAGATCCATATTAACAATGTGGTTGAGGTCATTTTTCCCTCCTCGATCCTCGTTTGTCCTATGCAAACCATTTGAAGATGGCTTTTGAATGCTTACTTGGGGATTTTGATAATCTAAGAGTAGTCTTTCCCACTTTGCTAGTGGGTTACACTATGTGGCAACAAGTTGGCTTTTATATGAATTTTATTATCTCATGTCTCTTCCTCCTCCTCCTTAGAATCTATAATTAATGGAAGGGCACATGGTGAGTTATTTTCTCAATTGATGAGATAATGACTGTAGCTTTTCAAATTATGTGTGCTCACTCATCCAGCAGCAACTTATGATTGAAAATGATCTACGTTTCATTATCCTAGAGTTTATACACCTTAAAATCCTTACTATATCCCAAGGAGACACCTTTTCTAATTTTGTATCCTAGCTTAATTTTTTTGAATTAGGTACATCATACATGTGCATAATAGACACCCAAGAATTCTAAAATGCATAAATGAAGGCACTTTAATACAATATGCTTCTTGAGGTATGATGCCTTGTACTAACTTCATGTAGCTCCTATTCATAATGCATAATGCTATATTGAATCTAAGCAAGAGTAGCCAACAGCCTCTCGAACGCTTTAAATTGTTCAAGAAGCATCACGTTGGAGATGTGTGAGAGCATTCCGGAGGTAATGACTACATCACCAGTTACTTACTAAGCTCTTCGTGAATGTGAAAATGTAGAGATACTGGTTGCTACAAGATTAATATTACTTTTAATAAGTTTAAATACAATGAATCCTTCATACATTTTGTCGAGAATTTCCATCACGTTTGCTCCTTTTTCTGTCTACTGTTCGTAAGCCAGGAATACCCAATCTTTCTCTCTCTTCATTATCTGCAAGCTATTTTGCATCTACAAAGAGATCGAGAATGCAACTGCTATTTTCTGCTAGAGACTCTTCACCAGAACTGGAGGTGCATATCCAAAAAACTCAAACACTTGATAAGCAATGTACAAATAACTTATCGACTACTGCCAACAAGTACAAGACAGATTGAAGCATTTACTGATTATGAGCCTGAAGTAGATAAAGGTCCATTGAATTCACAACAAGATACAACTACATTTCTTTGTAATTTAATGTATGTGCATGACAAAATGGGCTGGTACCCTAATAAGATTTGTGATTGGGTGAGAATTAAGGTTGGAGAGAGAGCAACAAATGGTTTAAAGCCCTCAATAATAATAGGAAAGCCAAACATCAACATTAGCAATAATACATCCTAGGTTCCACACTTCAGTAATTGTGACCCAGAAACTACACAATCTCCATGGATATGACTGGTAATTTTTACTCAATTGCAGAGTTTTGAGCTTGCTTGAACAAGTCTGGACCATATAGCCATGATTAAAGCCCTCTTGTGCAGTATTGACCTAATAACCTGATCTCAAATCTCTCCTTCCCAGATAAGTTAGGAGAGCAGCAAATTCATAGGCCGTTGTCACTGCAAGGCAACCAACCAATAATACTGGTATGATTGGATGAAGTTTCAGATGTTACCTTTACACCAGGAAACTATCATGGAAGGAGCAAGTCCAGGCCACCTGAACTTCATGGCTTCTACAAGACAAGAAGACTGCATAAGAAGGTTAACTGGTTCCTGCAGTACACTACATCAAGCATGCATTATCTATAAGATTTCTACTGTGATTCTAGGGCTATACAGTTTGAATAAAGGTGATTTTGCGACACCTTAAAAGGCCATCACTAGCAGCAAATATCTACTCATCTATCTACAGGTGAAGAGTTAATATTTAATCACAATTTAGTATTGCCCAATCCAAATACCAAAATCTAAAACCTGCAGGACATTTCGAGCATTGCAATTAAACCAGTCCCAGGTTTGATGAAAACCACTCCCATTGAGACTTGATAAGGTTTCCAAAGGAGAAACTCTTCTTTTGCAGAACATCTGTTGCATATCGTGTTTGAAAATCGGGACAGCCTTTAACATTCAACACTTGCTGACCTATCTCATTTTGCGTAGCCTGAAGAACTTCCATCTCAATCGGACCCCCTGATGCATTACTGACATAAAATGTGTTAACAGCTTTCGTCCCTTGAGTGGTCACATCAGCCCTTTCAACAGAGAGACCATTCTCATGAAATACTCGTGTGACATCTGAAAGCAATCCTACTCTGTCAGTAGTGTACAATTCAAGCCTGATTCCCTGAAAAGACAAGCATCATGATTATGAGGCTGCAGAGAAAATTCATTGATTTCTAAAGGCTACTTTTCTGAGCATGAAACCTGTGACACCCTCCTGTTTATTGCTGCTTCTAAGCATTTGGTAACCCTCTGTCTCTCCCCCTCTGTATCCAAAGTACACCCATCCATATGGCGTATGTAATATACCTGCACATAAAAGCTTTTATGAGCATTGACTCTCTCTAGGTTGCATTACATTTGTCATTGTCCAGCATATATGAGACCACACATGGCATCTTCACTGTCAATTTGAAAAGGATTTGGACCAATTCTCCAGAGCCATGAAATATGAAGAACAGAGATGTTTAGATCTATTCTTGGTAGAGCTATAGAAACATAGATAGCCTTATGAGAAGACGAGAGAAACAAATTCAGAGAAGTTACAGATTCTTTGAGGCCAACCATCATCAAATGGTGAAATGGACAATTGATGGAGGAAGTCTCTCACAATATAGGCAAAATACTTGATCATGCAACTCAGCTACAACGATCCAGACATCCTCAGCTATAGGTGGCCCAACTCTACTGACTCCAGTTCAGGGTTCGAATCATCCCAGTTTGTTGTGACCCAACTTCCCAAGGATATCTGTATGGGTGCTTGTAGATATGTCCAGCAAAATGGGAAAAGACTAGCCAGTGTGATCTGGCTCACCTCTTAAAGAGAGTCCTATAAATAGGACTCACTAACTCGTTTGTGAATATCCTTATGTATGCAAGCTTGGACTTCAGACCCCTTTAATGGAGTCACCCATATAATCATCTAGTGTAGGTGCAATGGTATGGAACACTGGTCCTTATGGATGGCCACCTATGTACTTGTAGGCTCCCAAGCACAAGTTCACACTCGATGCGCACATGCTCATAAATGACTACATGTACCATCATGATGTCCAATGAGGCTGGAGATGTAAGACTTCGCCCATTATTCTTGATTGTTGTCCTCAACAATCTCTTAGGTTATAAAAATGGGGAAATGACTCTTCAATGACCTTACCGACTCCCAAGTCACTGCGGACTCGGGCATGTGCTTCCACTTGATCAAATACTCGAGATAAGAAGCCTTATGAGACTCTTAATCCTCTAATTAAGAATCAGATCGGATTCCAATGGAACATAGCAATTAATCTCCTCCAAACCCCTGACCTCCCCTTGAGGAATCACTTGATCAACCTTCCCTAGTCCCTCTTTCAAGCACTTACATGCATTACCAGTTAATAATCTTGCCCTTGTCTTCACCAACACACCTCCCACCTTCTAAGGAATGATGAATGATCTTCTTCTGTAGCACATAGCAGTGCAAGATAGAGAAATAGTAACACGTAAGAGAACATACACACATAGACTCAAGAGAATACACAAGATGTAAGCAAAAAGTCATATGCTCCATTAATCATAGTACATGTACAAGATGATGATATGCTCCAAACTACAAATACATGGTAACATATAAATACTCACAACCCATCAATACCAAAGAGAGAAAGTGAGGATAAGGGACAAGACATGAAGAGGCCTAGGTAAAGCTCCAAGTCACACCTCTCTCACAAGAGTGGGGAGACCTCCAAGTGTACAAGCATACACTCCAACAACACCTCCATGTAGTCACACCTCCAACAGTTACTAGTGTGATACACACACCTCGTCCAATCTCTATGATAAACTCCACATGAGCAGCAGCACGTGTGCATTCTAAAAATCGTAAAAATCTCTCAGCGATTTAAACGATTGAATCGCAATTTTTATTGAAGTGATTAGTCCATACAATGAAGTGGGAGCCACATGTATCTAAAGTTTCAGAGCACAAATGACTACCAATAATTCCTTCTCTTGTGTGTATAGTTTATTTGAACATCAGACAGCTTGTGGCTTTCAAATCCTGAAGGTCATTCATCCTCGAAAGCGAAGCACCTATAGCCACATCAATGGCATCCGTCTCGACCACGAATGGTGCACTCGGATTCACGATAACATTTACTTGTGTGGCTCCCACTTCATTGTATGGACTAATCACCATTCCTTGAAATATCTCTATGATCCTCCTCATTCAGAAGTTCGAATTGAGATTAGGTATAGGAGGGGCATCACTAATGTGATGCTTAATGTCCTAAGTATGTTCCCTAAGGTGAATACTCTTTCTCTTATAGACATGGGGACTAATTTCTATCCTTTCGCTCAAAGGGCACTGTTGTGATGACCACCACTTTGGTGGGGTCTGGTGATGAGTTTGGTTAGGTTTGGGTAGCCTCAATAGCTATGGTGGTCGTTCCATCCAACAATTGGCTATCAAGGGAAAGATAGCATAATAACATTTTCCATTCAGAGGAAATTACAATTCAAGAAGGGCAATGCGTAGTCTACAAAAGTAACAGATGTGAAGTATGAAATTATAGAATAACCTAAAAAATTTGTGGCCACTGCTTTTGCACATAGGACTGTCAAGAAACTCGTTTGCTCATTTGTGTATGTTCTTGTGTACACAACTTGGACACTAAACCCCCTCACTGGAGCTGCTCGCCCTTGTGATGAGAACCACCCATCTAGTTACAAGCTCCCCAACTCAAGAGTAAGCCTATTTGGCTCTCTTACTAGGAGGTTGGCTTGATGTCCATCCTTCTATTGTTTGTGAGTTTGGATTCTACTTTCTCTCCTCGTAAGGATGCTATGGTAGCTTGTCTTGCAAGGTAACCAATTATGGAACTTACTATGGAGAATATTGTTGAGATTTGAAGATGACTGAGATGAAGGATTCCATATACTAACTTCTGTCACTAGTTATACTATGACAAGACACTCCCCTCTTCCCTCAAACCTCATTTTTTTACCAAATGCTCTTAAACGCACCAAAAAAACATGGGACATTTGATAATGCATAATTACTCTAGACTCTCCAAGCACCAAGTTGGATGAGATAAAAACACATGGAGGGGAGAAAGAGGGAACAATGATACGGTCCATGTTGTATTGTTTCATGTATCAACTTTGGCATCTCGTACCACTCGATACTCATTCTCCAACAAATTTTTTAGTGGCTTTCTCATTGTACTCGATGACCAGACTTTTTATAACCTTCTTGGTTATACTTCTTTTCTATCTTTCTTATTAGCCTTACCCAAATGTTATAGCAGTGTGACATTGTTACAAGTCCAATCAGTTGTAAACTTTTGGTTTCATAATCCTCTCTCTCTCTCTCTCTCTCTCTCTCTCTCTCTCTCTCTCTCTCTCTCTCTCTCTCTCTCTCTCTCTCTCTCTCTCTCTCTCTCTCTCTCTCTCTCTCTCTCTCTCTCTCTCTCTCTCTCTCTCTCTCTCTCTCTCTCTCTCTCTCTCTCTCTCTCTCTCTCTCTCTCTCTTTTTGTATGCATGTATGTATACATATACCTTCATAAGTTCTATATATACCTTCATAAGTTCAAAGTTATAAGAACTTATGAACTCAAGATAAAGAGCACAAACACAAACACGTAAGAAAAAACCCACATCCAAAGCAAGAGACTACATAGAAAATAAGTTCAATATAATTCATGAAAAGTATACATGCATGCATATGGATACATACATACATACATACATATGGTGTGTAAAGCTTTGTAATATTTCGTTACAATAAAACATAATGTTCTCAGAACATGTACCTGCATTGAAAATGGCCCCTCCGAATCCATCGTTGCATGGAAGACAACATATTGCATGTCAGTAAGTGTGCAGACAGTATCAAAGAAAAGCTTTGGTCGACCCCTGCTGCAAATGTTCACCATTGAGTATCCCTTGTCAGCACAATTTTTTATCGAAATTTCTGGCCTATCTCTGTAACTAATAGATGAATGAGGTGAAGATCCCTCATAATCACGATCAGCAAACAACATCTGATGAAGCCGCCTTTCAGTGTGTGTCAGACCCATGGAAAAATCTACTTTTGGGGCCTTGTTGTCATCAGATGACCTCAGAATATTACAGAACTGTTCCTTGATGGCACAGAGCCTTTGCATGTCTTCAACAGGGCCACCTGTGAATTCATCAACGACATACAAAACACAAGCAACACGTCTATTGTGTGTCCACAGCTGTGCAGCCACAATATTGCACCTCAGATTTGTGAGTACAGCAGATATCTCAGAGAGTAAGCCTGGTCTATCAGCGCCAGTCAATTCTATAACTGTATGTTCTGCAATGGATTGCACTCCCACTGTACGCCCAAGACATGTCTGCACTTCAAGAGTGGCAATGGCTCTCTTTGCACCCAATGACTGGAAGGATAAGAACCATTAGCGTACTTACTGACATTTCACTTTCAGACACATTTTCAAAGCAAAAACAATGTAAACAACTAAAAAGCATATGCAGAATATAAAATAGGTCGAATTCTGATGTCCATTAAATATTTTGATAGGCAGTGTTATGATCAACTGCAAAACAAATAAGTACAATGTATAAATCAAATGCTAAGCCTAGCCCATAATTAATACACTTGATAGTCACTAGCTGTTGTTGATGCAGATGATATGATGTGATGGCAAGAAACATTTCACAGGTAAATAACACCTTCCACATCTATATCACCCTTTTTTGGTGAAGAGTAGTTCCAATTTAGATCCATATAATAACTGTACAGCAGAGATCCATTTGGGAAAGAACGAAACCCTTACATACCCGTTCGATGAAGTCAACCATATGTTCATCTGTAAGCTTGTGGCCATGTTGATCAGTCACATGGAACACTGTAACAATTATAAACATTCACAGGATTAATGGCCTAGCTATACAATTCGCTTTTTCTGGAACTTTGATCATCGACCTACTTTTCCATTAAACTTGAAAGATTGGAACAAACAACTCACACACCCTGGGGACCCCCCACAACTCACACACCCTTTGGACCCCCTGTTCGTCCCAAACTTTCGAGGAGTTATACGTCAGGGGCAGTCCAGGTTTTGGACCCTGGACCTCACAGTCGAGGTTACAAAGTGTTTCCATTACACAAACGGATCTCCAACAGCTACACAATAATTGATGGTACGTGTCATCCACGTTCATTTGGTTCAATATGATAATGAAAGCGATAACCCATATTGCAAGCAAAACAAGATATACCCTTTTAATGGCGTACACTTGCCAGAACTAAATGCAAGACACATCATGAAATGGATAAACATTCTTACATCAACATTAAGTAGAAGAACAGATGCTCGTTCCAAACATTACAAATTCTCATAAACAAAATATCATATAGGAAAATGTTATACCATCCATGAACCAGCCACCGTCTGAAGAAATGTATGCTTTCCAGATAGTGAGATCAAGTTCTGTGAGCACTTGAACAACCTCCAGGAGTATTCCATGCTTGTTGGCACTATCAACCTGAGAAAAACAACTGTGTCTAGATAACATGGACTCATAAAATCTAGTTCAAGTAGAGAAATAATCGATCACATGTACATAAGATACAATGGGTCTTACCATTACTAAGGTGCACTTTCCACATGAATGATTATCTATGGCCACCCTGAGAAAAAGCACAATGCCATCATTCAAAATGATGCGGAACTAAGATTAACCACTCTTTCCATCAAACCAGGCGTTTATTATATTTCTGAGACGGAAAGCATTGCAACTGCCTGGTTGAGACCAGGAATTCTAATAAGCCAGATGCGGTAGTGTTCGAGATTTGAAAAATACTCAAAATCTCCATGCAGCCCTGCTGCATATGTTATGGGAATAGAACGTATGCGCTTCATGATCATCCTTAGTTGTTGCTGGGGTGCAACGATTATGTCCAAGCTATCAAAATCCTCACGCTTCATCTTCTGTGTTAGTATAGATGGAAAGTAGGATTTGTTTTATTTGCTCATCGTCAGCGATACATACCAACAATTATACACATCACAAAATCCTTTTCTTCTACAGGATGTGTAGATTGGAACACTGAAACCCTTATAAGCCTTATTCAAGGAAGAGAGGAAGTCCTCCTTCCGCTGAAGCCATAGAAATAGGAAAATCATTCGCATTATATGCAGAACGTATACTGCACGACGCCGCACTAACTTATAATAGTGCCTATTAATGCGATATACTACTTCCAATCATCCGAATAGAGGAAGAATTTCTTCCACTGACGTTAGCAAAATGCGAAAGAACTTGTCAACAGAAAATCTCTCGCTGCACAGGGCCAGTTATTATATGTATATTTCAGCTCTAAAGGTTGAAAAACCTTTGAGAATAAGTTGGACAGTTGTTTTATTCTATAAAAGGAAACGTACATGACCTTTCCAATACTTAGATTGAGATGCAGATTTTATAGACTCCGCAACTATGCCTAACAAGCAATTTTCACAAAACAGAGTATCAGATAATAATAAGGTACGAGTTTCCAGACTGGACGTACCAACGAAGAGCCAGGCTCCTCGAACAAAACAGTCGAAAAACGAAAAAACATGAACGAAAAAACATGTAGCAATAAAAGAGGGCACGTATACCTTGGGGGATGGACCCTTTGGTTTAGTGTCTCGTATTCGGGGTCAAAGTAAGGCCAACATACTGGCTGCATCCTCTGTAATGCCCTCTGTGCATGCTCAACCACACCCTCGTTAGGTTCCCAAATTATCACGCTCTCTCCTATTCTCTCCCTCTCTTTCACACATACATAGCAGGCATGTGTGAACGCCTAAAGGTAACTTGTCAGGTAGAAAGCTGACTGGGGGAGAGAGCCTTGCTTAGAATAATGGCGTGTGCTGTATCTCACGTTGAAGCTAACAAAAAAGCAGAATAAGCAGACTATTGGATCCAGGTAACAAGTGTAATGTACTCGAGGCGCAATGGGAGCAGAATGTTCAAGCAGATGTGAACGACAGAAATCGGCTATATTCGACGTCTAGAGGACAGGTTGCTGCCGCGGTGAGAAAGGTGGTATATTCAGAAGAGACGACTTACGTCATAAATTCGCAGTTGAACAGTCAGATGAAGGAAGATTGCCCTCTGCAGTGGGTCAAGCGGGTATCGTGGAGCTGGACGGCATAGAACAATGCGACTCTAGAGAGCAAAGACGTGTCGTCGAAAGGCGAGTCATGACTGGTGATACTGCCGATATGAACGGAGACCATAACGCGAGAAAACAAGGAAAAATATTTCTGAATCAGTTGACTTACCATCAAGGCATGAGATTGGCAATGATAATGATGATGGGATAGCTCTATGGGCGTCGTCAGAAATTCGGTATCTTTGAGAAGGAGGCGGATCGCGATGGAGCTTTATTCCTGCAGGATTGTCGGTGTCGTTTCACCCCTCTAGCATCATCAATTTAGCTGCATTGTCCATGCTGCTAAACGGCTCTACAATGAACCCAAGCATTGAGCAACTCAGCAAGAAATCCACGGAGGGCATAGTCACTGTTACTGTTACAAACATTGTTGATTTTTGACGGCTAAGGTCATAAATATTATTAGACCTTCAAAAATTACATTGATATGGAGAAGTATAGGTAAAAATTACATTGATACGGAGAAGTATAGGTACCACGATGTGTAGTCTTGTAGATAGCCTTCAAAGTTGAAGCGCATGGTTACAACACTCGCACACTGGAATTTGGGAGTATGAAGCCAGCCTATCGGAAGTCAAGTCAGAAGGGATCGATTTGGAGGGAATTATGGGATTCCTCATCATCGAATGAAAATCATTGGACTGCTCCGATAGAGTAGTCGACACGTCAATGAGAATCATTTGGAGGCCGCCCTAAGATTCTCCCACCCCACTCATCGATTCGTTAGCTGCCAACTTTTGAGGTATACAATACGCCGTGTTCCACAAACCCAGCTTCTGAGCCACGTTTCTTTCTCTCATGTTTAATAGAGCTATTCTAAGAACCCTTTTTCTGTGTGTGTGTGTGTGTTTTTTTTTTTTTTTTTTTTTTAAGAGGAAGTTTCCTTTTCACATAAGAGGCTTGGAATTAACACAATAATTGGCTGTGCTCCACGAACAAAACATCTCTGCCTCAGCTGATCTCTTTACATATGAAAACGGAACAAACTTCTTTCTCTGAGAGAAGTTATTGTACCTCCGTCCTGTGTGAAATGCAGAGAACAATCCCAGCTTGCGTAACTTAGTGGTTTGACACATTGAGTCTCTAGGAGGAAATTCAGAGATCAAGTCTTGGTTGGACATAAGATGGGTGCCTCTACCTTACGAGTTCGGGTGTGTAAGTGTGTTTAGAATTCATTGAACTCTCAAAAAAAAAGGGAAATGAAGAGAACATAACTGTTTTTGTAACTCGAGAATAGAAAACGACAGCTTATTTTCTTTTCTCTACACATTGCACCTTATGTGAAATGATCCTAACATGGGATGGGCTTGGTTTGGGATTTTTTTTTCCTTTTTCTTTTGGGGGAGGGGGGTTGGAGGAGGGGGTTCAATCTTATGTTCTTTAACTCTCTAGGCTTAAATTAATTGGAAATGTGATTGGTTAAAACAACCTAGTACTAGTCAACATGGGCAAAGTCAAAGCATTCAAAGTGAGGTTGTCAAGGTGTACAGGTAGTGCACAATTAATTGTTCACAAAGGTTATAATTGCAGAAAGTTGGTTGCAGATTGCAGAGGTATTTCTATAATTTCTCTAAGGTTTAAAGTGTTTTTAAAGTGTTTTGGCACCGTCTCTTAGGTGCACATTTGAAGAATTAAAAGGCAAAATGTGAAGGTATGTGAAGTGGCAGCGTACACAGAAGTGAAAGTATGGCCCCCCAATTAAAATTTTTGTTTTAGCCTAAAGTCACTACAGGACAAAACAGCGATTCGTTGGCTGCCCACGTTTGGAGACAATCTTGGGACATCAAAGTGAGCACCAAGATACTCTAGCAGTTAGGAGCGTACGTCAATCGACACTCAAATCAAGGCAAGGCATTATTCTTTGAAGACTAAACAAGGTGAGCATAGTCTAGACTAAGAGAGAAGTGCAAGAGGCATACATTATGTGTGTGACGTAGAGAAGTGAAGTGCAAGGTGTGCATGAAGAGTGACTTAGAAGTGTGCAGAGAAGTGCTAAGCCATCCAACCAAAGGTCCCAAGGTCCCATTGAAGCTGTGCGCACACCGACAGAAGGTGTCCATCCCTCCCCCTATTGGAGCTTGAGTGCAAGGTGTGCACAAGTGCAAGCTTGGAGAAGGTGGAGGTCTCGTGCAGAGAAGGTCGATAGCAACAAGAACCTTGGGTATTTTGTACTTTGTGATTGTGCATTCTTTGGGATTTTGCATAGAAAGCTATTGGATTGTATTGTACATGACCATAGTACTTTTCTCCTTATAGTCAATCTACAAAAGCTTCTAGTGTCTGTATCTTTCTTCTTATCTTTCTCCCTTCTCCTACAAACACTCAAATCCCTTTCTGCACAAGAATCCCCCAATAAAATTTGGCACACATGGTGGGACCACAAGGAGATTTGAGCATAGGAGAAGGAAATTGCAAAGTGTAGAAGAGTTCAAGGGTATCGACAGTCTTGTGCTGACTCAAGAGGTAATCCTTTTTCCATTGGAATTCTCTTAAACTAAGAGGAGTATGAGCAGCTCATGATCGCAACCCGGTCTCAAAGCTTGAGGGTCACTTGCAAAGCAACAAGAAGGAAGGTTATTTGAAGATCAACTTGCCCATCGTCATTGACATCATCATTAAAGAATATGGCAACCCAGGTAGATTTGGAAACTTTACTTTCTAGATTGAATATCAAATTTCCATCATTCAGAGGGCTAGCACAAGAAGACCTAGTTGAGCACATTAGAAGATTCTTAGCCTTATGTAAAACAAGGGGTCTGATGGGAAGAGAGGATGCATTTCTGATTCTTTTCCCTAGAACCTTAGAAGGGCTAGCAGAAAAATGGTTAAGTGAGTTTGCTGACAACCATTTCACAACATGGGATTTGATGAGGGAAGCGTTTAGAACATAGTTCCAAAAAGAGAACACAACTCAAAACATTATTGAAGAACTAGAAAATTTAAGACTAGGTCCTGGGGAGACCTTCCCAAAATTTGTGACCAGAGCTCATGCCTCAATGGCCAAACTACCAGACCCTCCCCATGATTTTTTTTATCAAGAAGTAGTTGGCTAGACCACTTCCCATATCAACACAATGCAAAATAAAGGATTTGTTTTTACCGACAACAACAGTAGAAGAATTTATCAATATAGCTACAAGATTGGAACAAATTAGATAGTAGTATGGGGCAAGCTCTTCCAATTTGTCATATCCTGCAGAACCTGAAGACCCAATAATTCAGTTAAGGAAAGAGCTTGAGAGCTTAAAAAGGAATAAGCCCCATAAATAAGAGGAGAGTGTTGTGACTCAGTTGAGGAGGGAAATTGAAGCATTGACACTACAAAAGGAAGAGGAAGCCCAAGCAGAAGAACTGGCTAAGCTTCGACAGGAGTTGTAGGAACTCAAAGGGGGTGGCATCAAAAGTGGGCTATGGTGTACCGTGTGCAACAAGCAGGGTCACGTGGTAAGTGAATGTCCATTGTTAAGTGTAACTTGAAAGCTATGCAGGAAAGCTGGTCATGAGGCCCATGAATGTCAGTCAAGAGGAATGCCTACAACAACATATCGGACACAAGGAGGAGCCCTACCACCAACCAATGTAATGGCAGTAGCACCGAATTAAGGTAATAGTTACAACTCTTGACATAGGGATAACTTTGGAAATGGGACAAGGAGGCAAATTATTTGTTTCAGATGTGGACAATGTGGGCATTACCAAAGTAGGTGCACTCTACCAAAAAAGAGGAGTTTGATAAGTCAATTGGAGCCCATGTTTTTAAGGAATCAGAAGCTTCAAGACTACTCAAGTCCATGAAAAAAGAGGTCAGTATTTTTTATTTAATAAAGATGGATGGGAAATTCAGGTAAGAACTCTTGCAGATAATTGATGAGGCTTCCACAACAAGTTTAATGGCAAAGACTTTTGTTCTACATAAAGATAAAATTGTAGGGGAAGCAACCCTCACAGATTATAAGAGTCCTCGTTTAACAGTCACTATCAAAGGACATGAGTTTCAAGGAGTCATTGTAGATGGCGATTCTGGCATTAATTTGATGCTTGAACATACCATGAAAAAGATTGGACTACAACCTTCAAGACCTACCAACTTCACTGTAACATTGGCAGACCAAAGCATAGTAAGGCCTATGGGAGTGGTCCCTAGAGTCCCAATCAAGATACAAGGTACAATCTTTAACTTTGATTTTGTTGTCTTAAGGTTGCCATCGGTAGAAGGAAGTTTCCCCCTGCTGATTGGGAGACCTTGGTAAAGGCATGCCAATGTGCTGCATGACTGGGGTAAGGACACGATGTGGGTAAAGCAAGAGGGAAAAGATTTGCAGTAGCAATTTTTAGAAGAAGGTCCAGACAACCAAAGACATACTAGCATGATGCAGACAATCAGTATTTGTATGGAAGAAGAATTGTTGGATAACCCAGAGGCAGACCTGTATGAAGAAGCAAAGTTGTATGAAGAAGAAAACATGTTGGCTTGGCTCCATGCACAAGACCCATCTTCTTGCTATGGAATTTGTCCAAACTCAAGTAGAGAGGAAGTCTATAAAGAAAAAGAGGACATCATTTAGGTTACTGATTCGAGTGAAGCAGTCTCAGTCAAAGGCCATAGAATAGAGAAGAAAAGAAAAGCCCTTAAGTGCAGCAACGATGGCTTCAAATCATATAACAATGGCCACTTTGTTATGGATAATGGTATGGATATCATCTGTTATGTCGATTTTTATGATAGTAAGTGCAGGGCTTTACAAGGATGTGGAAGAAGTACGTGCAAGTCTTTGGAAACAGAGGGTTGCATTGGATGAAGAAGCTCGAATAGAAAAAATGCCATTTTGCAGATTACATCACACAATAGCTAAAACAAAGATACAAAAGATGCAATATTGGAGGAGATAGTATTCTAATGAAGGATTTAGGGTGGGCCTATCAGATGGTCTGTATGCCCAATAAGAAGAAACAAATGAAGTGCCGTACAATTAAAGATTATAGAGGGCAAAGGGTTTATATCATGACTCAAGGCCTATCGTCAGCACAACTGAAGATTTATGGATCACCTGGAACTTGTAAAATCTGTCCAGGTTGTACATAGCCTTCTCGTATCATTTTTGCTCAAGTTTTAGTAGTTTTTTTTTTTTCATTTTCATGCTTGTTCCTTGATTTTTTATGCACCTTAGAAGCCATTTCCCAACCTTTGCATAGGAAAAAAAAAAAGAGGAAATTTTTGGGAATTTTTAAGGCATTTTTAGAATTTTTTTCTATCATTTTTTTCATCTTTTTCAATGCCATTTTCTTGATAAAATGGAAGATTAAAGGAAGCTCTTTGTGGTTTTGATGGGAAATTGGCCTAGAAATGTTGGGAAATTTTTTTGATTTTTTTTGTAATTTTTTGGATTTTATTATCATTTTTTTTATATTTTCTAGATATTTTTAACCCAAAAAAGCACCCCTAGAGGCTAAATTTTTTTTTTCCAAAAAAATCTCTCTCTCTCTCTCTCTCTCTCTCTCTCTCTCTCTCTCTGTCTCTCTCTCTCTCTCTCTCTCTCTCTCTCTCTCTCTCTCTCTCTCTCTCTCTCTCCCTCCCCCTGCCCCCACCTTGCCCCCCATTTTTAATTTTTTCATTATTTTAATTATTTATTTTTATTTTTCTTTTCTTTTATTTTATTCTCTTTTTACTTTTATTTATTTTATTTTAAGTTTCCCCCCGCCCCCCGTGCATTATTTTTCATTTTTTCTTTTATTTTTAGTTTTTATTTTTTATTTTTATTATTTTTTATTATTTTAATTATTTAATTATTTATTTTTATTCTATTTTTTCTTTTTTTCTTTCTTTTTTTATTTAAGCTCAACCCCACATGCGTTTACCCAAAAAAAACTATATATATATATATATATATATATATATATATATATATATATATATATATATATATATATATATATATATATATATATATATATATATATATTTATTTATTTATTTATTTATTTAATTTATTTTCCATGGTCCAAGGCTTTTGGCTTTAGATCGCACCTCGGATGGCCATTTTTTTCAAACTTGAAGTCATTTTCATGTCTTTCGGCACCTTTGGACACATTCTTTGACTTAGTTATTCCAAAATTCCAATTTTTTTCATACTTTTGATCAAAACCCACATGTTTTGAGCACATTTATCACGTATTTTTCTTTATGCACATGGTCCACATGGTCTATTCTCACTTTATTTTAACATATGTTTCAAATTTTCCCTTATGCACCCTATGTCGCTTTACTGTTTTCTCATGTAGGCCCTCTCCAAAGCCTAGAATCCTACTCCCTCACCCCTTTACCCTTCTACCAAGCCCCATCCTTACCCCTCCCTGCCCTATCAATCTCAGCCCCCTGAGCCCTTCCTTCCCCCTCCTTCCTACCCTCCATTCGCCATCCTTTGCTTTTATGTGCAAAATTTTCACTTTCATATTGGTCAAAGTCAACCTTGTGGTCTAACTTATCTCAGTTGGGTCCTGGGGTTAGGATTCGTGTACATGAGATTGGAGTATTCTGGTTCCCAATTTTATTCCATCTCGTATTGATAGGAATAAGCCTCACTATGCTCAGGTGACTTTGTGTTATAAGCTTGTGGACTACCTTCATGGGAGTAGGCAAAACTATGAGCGTGAGAGTCATTTTTTGAGACCAACGGGGTTAGTGGTACCAACGCTCTATTAGGTTTTTCCTCTACCACTGCATACTTAACTGAAATCACATTGGCAAGAGCTGGTGGTTGGTTTCGTAGGACTGGTTGTGGCCTATATGGTGCCTGATATTTTTGTTGTGGCCTATAATATGGCTGTTGGTATTGATTCTGATACCTACCCTGTTGGTAAGGTTGCTCATAACTTTGTCTGACAACCTGCCTATTGTATGGACAATCTTGAGCCATGTGGTTCGTGTATTTTCTCTCAATTGTGCACATCACTTCAATGAGGTGATCCTTGATGGTTGTCTATTTTGAACTCCTAGATTCTTGGCAACTTGATCACCTATCTCATCTATCTGAGTGGAGGTTCTTGAGGTATGACTAGTAGAACTATCAAAATCCTTATAGAGTTTAGACAGTCCTAACTCCTCACCCAAATTGTCTTCTATGTCAATACACATTCGCACACACTCTTCAATAGATCTAGGCTCTTTCAAGTACACATATGATCTTAACTTGGTGTTTAGTAAGCCATCTAAAAAACAAGGACACTTGTTTGGTCGATGAGGGCAACTCTGGAAGAGGACATCTTTCTAAGTACTATCTGAACCTTCTTCCTACAAGTTGCACTATTTCTTGAGGTGTCTGCTTGAAGCT
Source organism: Ceratopteris richardii (assembly GCA_020310875.1). Lineage (NCBI taxonomy): Eukaryota > Viridiplantae > Streptophyta > Polypodiopsida > Polypodiales > Pteridaceae > Ceratopteris > Ceratopteris richardii. The sequence continues at coordinate 4,342,764 of CM035417.1, forward strand.
GTGGATCAAGGATGATGTGTTATGCCTGATACCACTTTTGGAAAATTCTACGATGAATTCTTCTAGCAGTTGACTATGTTTCAATAATTGTGACTATTTAGGGGATGAAACCAAGCTAAGGCAGTACCCTTGAGAGTCAAACGAAATGCCTCAAACTGTGTGAACAAGTCCTCAACTTGTTCAACTCTTAACACTTGTTGGAAATCGGCCACATGATCATAAGTATCTCTTGTCTCGTCAAAATAGTTCTTCATTGCCTTAACCACTTGAGAGGGCCTAAGGGTTCTTGGATGATCTTGCAGTCTAGGCAATGGCAAATCATGTTCATCTCTTTGACGCCTATGTGCTCGATGTCTCTCTCTTTTAGTTCTTTCACCCTCATGTCTTGATCTATCTCTGCCCACCGTGTGTGCAAAACTTACCTCGGGCCTCTCTCTGGTCCTTTCCCTCTAGGTTTCATGAGCTTGGGATGATCCTACTCCTTGGAGGCCATGGGAAACATTAGATCTTGATAGAGGAAAAACCAATTCACCTTGCCAAGTGTACGCATGCTTTCCATGCTCTGATACCAAGAACATTTTCTCCGATGTGTTATCTAGGTAGAAAACTTTGCCTAGTATCTCCGGATCCTTGAACTCGTAAATGGTGACTATTGGGCTAGGTTGATCTTGCTTGAATCTCCAAAAGGCTTCCTCCGTTTCTCTATTCAAGAATATTTCTATGCATTTGTTGTCTTGATGGATCCAATCTGGAGTGACCACTCTCATCAAAACTGACTTGCCTCTAGGAGTCTTGGGTTCTCATCCTAGGTCACCTTGCTCTAGGTCTCCTATCTCATTCTGAAGAATGATATTTCCAAAATCATATATCCTATCTGGTAAGCTGGTGACCACATACATGGTTCTTTGCTTATCAATATATGAACCTTCTTCGAATTTAACCACTGGGTGTTCAAGTCAGAAGGGTTGATCGGGATTTTTGAGTTAGACCACTGATCGACTCTGGTCATCCTCATAAATGCGAGCACCTAATCAGTTGGTCCTTATATATTCCAACTGGCTCTTATAGGGACCTTCTGGTGTTTGTAAATAGGGAACGCCTGAGCTACCTGTAGGTCTCCCCATGCTGAAAGACATTTCTGAATCACTTGTGTCCGAACTTAGTACGTAAGGATAACCACTTAGTTGTTGTGCCCAAGATCTAGTTGTATGATTGACACTAGCCTCCAAAGATCTAATGCTTTTTCTATCATTGCCTAGGTGTCTACCAGATCTCAGGTTCATAAGATTTGGTTAAAACTCCAAAGTTCCCTTTTATACTGCTCAAAATCCTTTGGAGCCCCCTTTGCTTTCCAATCCCACCTAAGGGTCAAGTTCAAATTAGCCTATCTCAAAATCAACACCTGAGGCTCAAAAAATGGACTTTTGATGAAAAAGTTATGTCAAATCAGGCTCTTGGGGGGTGAAAATAGGCAAACAAGAAGTTATGAGAAAATTATGATTTTGACTGAAAATCGCAATCCCGAACAACCTTGAAAACCATGATTTTCACTAAGAATCACGATCCTGAACAAACCCAAAAAAAAGTGATCTTGATAGATAATTGTGAAAAATGCGATCCTAATAGGGAATCATGAAAAACGCGATCCTGACAGAGAATTGTGAAAAACGCGATCCTGACAAAGAATCGTGAAAAACGCGATCCTGACAGAGAATCGTGAAAAAAACGATCTTGACAGAGAATCATGAAAAACACAATCCTGACAGAGAATCATGAAAAACGTGATCCTGATAAAGAATCGTGAAAAACATGATCTGTTGCAATACAATATCATATTGTACATTATCCCATGGTCAAATTTTGATCAGATTACAGTATATGTACCATTTCTTATTAGTCCCACTATAAGCAAAGGTGCTTGGCGCTGTGGATAAGGAAATAAACTTCTATCAAAGCCACTAGGGTTTGAATCCCCCCAGCAGCGACGCAACGCAAGAAACAGATTTTTTATCATGCTTTTTAAATTTATGCTTTTCATAAAACAATGAACGACGATGGGCGACAGAGTGTTTTTCCGATTAAGTTTTCGTAGCGATCGTATTGTTGTTGTGCTTTATACTTTTGGAGGAGCTTTTCAAGATGATAATCAATTACTATAAAAGAGCATGATTGATTCATTATCAAAGTATCCTTCACCTAGTTCAACACCAAGCTTTGGAGCTTTGGTACCTCAATAGAGGTGGTGCTTCTAGCACATGGGGTAGCGATGGTGTTATCTTGGAGCATGTTGAGGAGCGGCTATGGAGTTCTTCTTGAAGAAGAAGAGTGTGCTCACACTCTTGCTTATGGGGATGCTATTAGCAGCTTGGTGATGTAGATCGGCCATGCACATGATGTATTTGAAGATTTTCTTCTACATGAAGATTTCGGTGTACTTCAAAGACATTGGATGGTGGTTAACATAAGATTTGCATCTTATGTTAAGAATTCAGGTACATATTCTCTTTATGCACACAGGTACTACTTGGAGTTTATGGAGGCAGTAACATCCATATCAAAAGGAGTCCTATTCGGCATAGGTACAAGAGAATCAGTACGAATATGCTTTATGCATATTTGGATGAGGTTTTAGAGAGGATATGTTCATATGAGTTTGAGGATTTCTGGTAGCAAACTTTTTAGCATTCTTTGCTACTTTTGTAAGTATGTGATCTTTTCACACATGTGTCTAACTTAGGGTCTTCCATAGCCTAAGGTTAGATGAGGGTTTGTTGATTATCAGTTTTAGACTGATCCTTCCTCTTTCTGTCACTCATATTCACTCTTCTACAACCTATTAGGTCTCACATCTCATATATATTCAGATTTTTGTCAATACATCTGAATATGTTTGTGACATTTGGTCATTCCTCTATTTCTGTTCACATAGACTGGTTGAGAGTTTTGCTCCCACATTGTACATTGAACATTGGTATATATAATAATGTGAGTAATCACTAGCTTATGTAACACTTTACACATGTTTTCTAATCTTTCTCTATCTTTGTCTCATCATTTGTATGATTAAATGTGGTATGTTCATGTTTTCTCAATATTGGAAGATTGCTAGATTCTATGTTGTATATGCTGGACCTATGGAACCTTGGACCTGTGGTATTAGTAATGGGCCTACTAAATTTCCAACATTTGGTATTAGAGCTTTAGGGTTTTGATATCAGAGTTCATTCAGGCTCTTATATTCCCACACCTTGAGACTTCCAGGTTTACAACATATGATTTAAGAGCATCTTCTAACATTTGACATTTGACATACACACTTAATCTAGATGAGTAAAAATTTGAGAATTAGACAATTCAGTCACATGTTTATCCATCAATGTGGAGTATGAAGTTGATAATCTGTAAGCACCTGAATACTTTTCGAAGAGTATGAAAATACTTTACAGAAGTATTGTTTGAAGACCAAGACTTGATGAAGAGAAGGCTACTTCAAATTCAAGGAAAGACAATGGTTTGGAGAAGATGAAGGAATCAGATCAACATCAAATCAGAGGTATCAGTTTCTACTATCAGATATCATTTGCAGGTCATATCTTAGAAGAGAAGTTATGAAGAGATTTGAAGCGTTCAAGGAGTACTTTTATACACTTTCATTATTTGAAATTTAAAGGCTACATCAAAATAGGTATCTAGAGGTTTTTCTAGAGAGTTTTGAGAGTTCATGGCAAGAAAGCTGATCTAAGAAGACAAATGTGCAGAGCATCAATTTTTTTTTCAACCAATTTTGTGTTGTACGTTGGTTGGATATCCAGGTACAAAATTTGATCTAGGTACACTAGAGAGGTAATTCAGTATTCAGCCAACTCAAGGTAAAAGGTTGGTGAATTCATTCATATCAGTCACATTTGAAATAGAATTTTGATTCAGAGATATGAGGAGATGATAAAACATGATTCTATGTTCACTTCCATTTGTATACAATGTTTGTTTTGTCTCTTACTCTTAGCACTAGAGGAAGAGAAAGAGTTCATTTGAAGAAGTTAAGAATGCTTGCTACTTCAAGACGAAGAGAACAAAAGGTATGGAAGAGAAGTTTGAAGATGTCAACATCATCATCAGGTGGAAGAAAGATGCAGAAGAAGAAAGTCCATCATTTCAAAAAGAAAAGTTCTCTTTATGTTCCAGCTTTGAAAGAAGAAGGAAGAATGAGAATGTCTGGACAAAGTTCCTGTTAGGATGTTCCTGTTCAGGAGAAGGTTCCATAGCTCTATTGAAGAGAAGCTTGATATTTCAGAGAGGTATGTTTCAAAAGTGCACACGTATATGTTTATACCAAATTCTAAAGGAAAGAGGTATGAAAGAATTTCAGATTAACAAGGATGAAGACATGATGCCATCGTAGATTTTTTTATGAGACTCATGAGTTGATTTTAGTTGATTTCAGTTGACTTTAGTTGATTTGTTGACTTGACTTGAGTACTATCAGAGATGAACCAACAGTGTTCATAATACACTAAGTTATGAGTTATCAGTCATAGGTTTGAGGATTTAGTTCTTGATTATGTTTAGTGTATCTACATGACACAGGAGAAGTACGTTGAGAAACCTTTTATAAGGTAAATGTAAATATGTGGATCCTAGTGTATGTTTTCACGTTTGAGAAAACAGGAGATAACAGGTTCAGAGTCAATACTTGCTACATTTGTTGACAAGCAGTGATTGCTTGATGTCTACACTATTGGATATCTAGATTGCATATTTTCTCAAGTATTATGGTTCATATTCAGCAAGTTCATGTATTTGAAGTTTGAAGGAAAGTCAAATATAGTTTTGAAGCAGAATTTTGAAGAAAAGGTTTGAAGGTGAGTTTGGAAGTACAAGATTGAAGCTTGTGATAGTTTGCAATTTGTGATAGTTTGCAGATGGATGCAGTTTGTAGATCCAGTCTAGTTTGTACCAATATGACATTGCAGGTGGGATTGTTAGAATACAATATCATATTGTACATTATCCCATGGTCAAATTTTGATCAGATTACAGTATATGTACCATTTCTTATTAGTCCGCTACAAGAAAAGGTGCTTGGTGCCGTGGATAAGGCAATAAACTTCTATCAAGGCCACCAGGATTCCAATCCCTCCAGCAGAAGTGCAATGCAAAAAAGAGATTTTTGATCATGCTTTTTAAATTTATGCTTTTCATAAAACAATGAACGGCGATGGGCGACAGAGTGTTTTTACGATTAAGTTTCCATAACGATCGTATTGTTGTTGTGATTTATACTTTTGGAGGAGCTTTTCAAGATGATAATCAACTACTATAAAAGAGCATGATTCATTCATTCTCAAAGTATCCTTCACCTAGTTCAACACCAAGCTTTGGAGCTTTGGTACCTCAAGCGAGGTGGTGCTTTTAGCACATGGGGTAGCCATGGTGTTATCTTGGAGCATGTTGAGGAGTGGCTATGGATTTCTTCTTGAAGAAGAAGAGTGTGCTCACACGCTTTCTTATGGAGAGGCTATTAGCAGCTTGGTGGTGTGGATCGGCCATTCACATGATGTATTTGAAGATGATCTTCTACATGAAGATTTCGGTGTACTTCAAAGACATTGGATGGTAGTTAACATAAGATTTGCATCTTATGTTAAGAATTCAGGTACATATTCTCTTTATGCACACAGGTACTACTTGGAGTTTATGGAGGCAATAACATCCATATCAGGAGGAGTCCTATTCGGCATATGTAAAAGAGAATCAGTACGTATATGCTTTACGCATATTTGGATGAGGTTTTAGAGAAGATATGTTCATATGAGTTTGAGGATTTCTGGCAGCAAACTTGTTAGCATTCTTTGCTACTTTTGTAAGTATGTGATCTTTTCACACACGTGTCTAACTTAGGGTCTTCCATAGCCTAAGGTTAGATGAGGGTTTGTTGATTATCAATTTTAGATTGATCCTTCCTCTTTTTGTCACTCATATTCACTCTTCTACAACCTATTAGGTCTCACATCTCATATATATTCAGATTTTTGTCCATACATATGAATATGTTTGTTACATTTGTACATTCACTCATCCATCTATTTCTGTTCACACATTATATATGAACATTGGTATATATGATAGTGTGAGTAAGCAGTGGCTTACGTAACACTTTACACATGTTGTCGAATCTTTCTCTATCTTTGTCTCATCATTTGTATGATTAAATGTGGTATGTTCATGTTTTCTCAATATTGGAAGATTGCTAGATTCTATGTTGTATATGCTGGACCTATGGAACCTTGGACCTGTGGTATTAGTAATGGGCCTACTAAATTTCCAACATTTGGTATTAGAGCTTTAGGGTTTTGATATCAGAGTTCATTGAGGCTCTTATATTCCCACGTTTCAAGACTTCCAGGTTTACAACATATCATTTAAGAGCATCTTCTAACATTTGACATTTGACATTTGACATACACACTTAATCTAGATGAGTAGAGATTTGAGAATTAGACAAATCAGTCACATGTTTATTCATCAATGTGGAGTATGAAATTGATAATCTATTAGCAGTCGAATACTTTTGGAAGAGTATGAAAATACTTTACATAAGTATTGTTTGAAGACCAAGACTTGATGAAGAGAAGGCTACTTCAAATTCAAGGAAAAACAATGGTTTGGAGAAGATGAAGGAATCAGATCAACATCAAATCACATGTATCAGTTTCTACTATCAGATATCATTTGCAAGTTATATCTTAGAAGAGCAGTTTTGAAGATATTTGAAGGATTCAAGGAGTACTTTTATACACTTTCATTGTTTGAAAGTTAAAGGCTACATCAAAACAGGTATCTAGAGGTTTTTCTAGAGAGTTCTGAGAGATCTCTTTCATGGCAAGAAAGCTCATCTAAGAAGACAAATGTGGAGAGCATCAGTTTTGTTTTCAACCAATTTTGTGTTGTAAGTTGGTTGGATATCCAGGTATAGAATTTGATCTAGGTACACTAGAGAGGTAATTCAGTATTCAGCCAACTCAAGGTAAAAGGTTGTTGAATTCAGTCATATTAGTCACATTTGAAACAAAATTTTGATTCAGAGATATGAGGAGATGATAAAACATGATTCTATGTTCACTTCCATTTGTATACCATGTTTGTTTTGTCTCTTACTCTTAGCACTAGAGGAAGAGAAAGAGTTCATTTGAAGAAGTGAAGAGTGCTTGCTACTTCAAGATGAAGAGAACAAAAGGTATGGAAAAGAAGTTTGAAGCTGTCAACATCATCATCAGGTGGAAGAAAGATGCAGAAGAAGAAAGTCCATCATTTCAAAAAGAAAAGTTCTCTTTATGTTCCAGCTTTGAAAGAAGAAGGAAAAAGGAGAATGTCGGGGCAAAGTTCTTGTTAGGATGTTCCTGTTTAGGAGAAGGTTCTAGAGTTCTATTGAAGAGAAGCTTGATATTTCAGAGAGGTATGTTTCAGAAGTGCACACGTATATGTTTATACTAGATTCTGAAGGAAAGTGGTATGAAAGAATTTTAGATTAACAAGGATGAAGACATGATGACATCATAGATTTTTTGATGAGACTCATGAGTTGATTTCAATTGATTTTAGTTGATTTTAGTTGATTTTAGTTGATTTCAGTTGAGTTGAGTTGACTTGACTTGAGTACTATCAGAGATGAACCAGTAGTGTTCATAATACACTAAGTTATGAGTTATCAATCACAGGTTCCAGGATTTAGTTCTTGATTATGTTTAGTGTATCTACATGACACAGGAGAAGTATGCTGAGAAACCTTTTATAAGGTAAATGCAAATATGTGGATCCTAGTGTATGTTTTCAGGTTTGAGAAAACAGGAGATAGCAGGTTCAGAGTCAGTACTTGCTACATTTGTTGACAAGAAGTGATTGCTTGATGTCTACACGATTGGATATCTAGATTGCATATTTTCTCAAGTATTATGGTTCATATTCAACAAGTTCATGTATTTGAAGTTTGAAGGAAATTCAAATATAGTTTTGAAGCAGACTTTTGAAGAAAAGGTTTGAAGGTTAGTTTGGGAGTACAAGCTTGAAGCTTGTGATAGTTTGTAGATGGATCCTGTTTGCAGATCAAGTCCAGTTTGTACCAATATGACATTGTAGGGGGCATTGTTGGAATACAATATCATATTATACTTCATCCCATGGTCAAATTTTGAGCAGATTACAGTATATGTACCATTTCTTATTAGTCCCACTACAAGCAGACAACCTCGACCGCTTACCTATTTAAAGTTTGAGAATAGGTCGAGGTGTGTTTCACCCCAGATGCCTCTAATCATTCGCCTTACCTGATAAAACTGCGAAGAGCTCCAGCTATCCTGAGGGAAACTTTGGTGGGAAGCAGCTACTAGATGGTTCGATTAGTCTTTTTCACCCCTATACCCAAGTCAGACGAACGATTTGCACGTCAGAAGGTAAATGTGTACACATAGGATATATATATATATATATGGATGCAGTCTCTTCTATTTTTCTAATGTTTTTCACAAGTACTTTTTTTGTTTGCACCTTTAGTCTCCTTTCCCCTCCGCTGCTCCTCATGCAAGAGAGAGAGAGAGGTCATCGCTTAGAGAGATATTAGAGTTCTTGGTTATTGTTTGTGTGCATGCAGGACAAAAATTCAAGTAGATGTATTTTAGAGTGTAGAAAGAGAGTGAGATTACTCCCTCTTTCCCTCCCCGCTTTTGTTTGCACACATGTAGAGAGAGAAGCCATCTAATCGATGGTTATGCTAAAATATGGCATATGTAAGTTGGGAGTGAGAGAATACTTTCCCCCCTTCTCTTAGTGGAAAATCTAGCTGACACAGAGCACTGATGCGAGAGAGAGAGAGAGAGAGAGAGAGAGAGAGAGAGAGAGAGAGAGCAAGAGAGAGAGACAGAAGAGTAGCCTTCCTACCTGACGACTATAGACATGTGTTGGCATACAGGTCATATGAAGAGCATACAGGTACAATAGAGCAGTCATGCACAATACGAGTAACAACAAGGCCTAATCATTTTTTCCAAGGACCATTCACAACTCAAGTGATTTAATCACTACACAAACATTGTAAATTCCGTTTTTGGTAGAATAGACTCCATTTTGTTCAAGCCGAGGAGTCCTTGAGCTTGAGGAGTATTAGAATTAGCTACATATCAATTTTCATAATTTTTAGACTTCGTTTGAGCCCTCAAATAGGCTCTAGAACCTAATTTTTAACTAGGCCCCACCTCCATCTCCATCTCCACAAAAATTTCAGTTTTTTGGTCATATTCCTCTCCCCACCTCATTTCCCTCATTTCATTGTGAGAGAGAGCGAGAGAGAGCTTGCATGCAATCTGCTTTTGTGTGTTTTTTGAGCTTTTGTTGCAGGAACTAGCTGTACCACCTTCTCCAGCAGTGTGCGCAGGTACGACAGACTCTGCACAGGTCCCGGGACGACGAACTTTGTCTGTCGCGACAGACAAAAAAACTTAATATTTTGTGAATGCGTGTTTGGCACGGTAACCTACACCATTAGAGCACTCCAAATCATTAGAAGTTTCTCAAAAATTTGTGTTTTTTCAGTCTATCGCGACAGACACCATCTATCGCGACAGACACCGTCTATCGCAATAGACACCGTCTATCGCGACAGACACCCGTCTATCGCGACAAACAGAGACCCACGATAGACCCCGTCTATCGCGATAGACACCTGTCTATTGTGACAGACCAAATTCCATGACAGATCCAGTCTATCGCGACAGACACCGTCTATCGCGACAGACCCATCTATCGCGACAGACACTGTCTATCGCGACAGACCCATCTATCGCGACAGACCCATCTATCGCGACAGACCCATCTATCGCGACAGCACCGTCTATCGCGACAGGCACCGTCTATCGCGACAGGCACCGTCTATCGCGACAGGCACCGTCTATCGCGACAGGCACCGTCTATCGCGACAGGCACCGTCTATCGCGACAGGCACCGTCTATCACGACAGGCACCCTCTATCGCGACAGGCACCCTCTATCGCGACAGGCACCCTCTATCGCGACAGACCCCTCTATCGCGACAGACCCGTCTATCGCGACAGACACCGTCTATCGCGACAGACACCGTCTATCGCGACAGACACCGTCTATCGCGACAGACAGCCCCCACGACAGCTTGTGTCTATCGCGACAGACACCATCTATCACGATAGAGAGACATTTTCGACAAAAAATTAAGGGGTAATTTTTTGGAAATTTAGGCCAAATTTTGGGCATATTTGCATACTCAAATACTCATACACTTACATGTGAAGAGATGGATAGGTATGTGCTTGAAGATGAAGAGGTGTTGCAAAATCCTTCATCTACACCAGCCAAATGAACTCCAGGAGTATATGGTGGGCCCTTTTAGCTTTCCAATGGATGTATTAGACACCCTATGTACCTTGGAAGATCACTCTCAAAAAGATAGATCAAAACAGATAAGTTGAAGTTAGCTCAGAGGTGAAAACTTGCTATTCTTGGTTCATACACCTGTCCAGTGTTTTACATAATTCTCTGAGCACAGCAGCAATTCCTCTTGGGGAAGTCTAGGTAACTTAAAGAGCTAACTTTCAAGAGTAATCTCATCAAAAATAACGAACCACACACTGAGAATGAGTTTTAACAACTGATGACATCATCCCGATTTTCACGGGCTGCTACAGTTTGAGATCAGTGAGCAGAAAAATCAACATAACTCAAAATGTAGGAATTTAATGATTATGAAAATTTATACGGTTATACTAGACAGTAAGCTAAATCCAACAAGCTTTAAATCACTGAATTTGGATAAGTAACCACTGAGAAATGGCTCTGACAAGATGAGTGAAAAAGTCGGGTACCTGACAGAGAAGTGAAGATGAACAGAACCTGTTGACTTCAAATGAACATAACTGAAGATTGCAACATCCAAATGACATGAAAATTTGTGAGCATATAGTAGACTTATAGAGATAACTTTACCAAGTTAAATCACTGAAAATGATGCACCAAGCTTAGAGAAAACATCTCTGCAAGCTGACTGAGAAAACTGAGAGTAATGGCAGTGAGTAGTACACTTCACAAGAAAATGGAAAGATGAACTCAAATAATCATGAAATTGAAAGTATATTGCTTGTACAATACAATGACTTACTGATACATATGTGTGCCTTGTAATCACACCTTGATATGGCATAAAGCTCAGCTCTTGGAGGTCTTCACATAGGTCTCTCTAACCACGACTAAAACTGCCATCTATTTATAGTTGAGTTTGGGAGGCTAACTTCCCTCAATCACTCTCCAATCAATCAATGATTGATTTGATTCTTTACCTACCACAAATCACGAATTCGTGGCTCCTCTTTCCATTCTTGATCAAGTGGACTCAACCACTTAAGATTCTCTTACTTTTACATTAAGTAAACTCTTCAAAAGTTACAAGAGGTAGTTCACAAGTGAACTTTACATAGTCTTCATTTTAAGGCTTTTTCTATGACTTTGTGGGACTCAAGCCAATACTTAGGCTTGTCATAGACTTGCTCCAACAGCTCCCCCTCAAGCCAAGTATGCTTGAGGTCTTCAATCTTCCAAGGACCTGCAAACCAATCATAGCCTTGAATTTGCAAAGCTTTGTACCATCCAATGCTTTGGTTAGAATATCTGCACATTGTTGATGAGTGGACACATATGATATTTGAATCTCTCTGCTTAGAACCTTTTCTCGTACATAGTGATAATGAACTTCAATATGTTTAGTCCTTGCATGAAAAATAGGATTAGCAGCCAAATGAATAGAACTCATATTGTCACCAAAAATAGTTGGAGTTCCAAACTCCAATCCAAGATCTTTGAACAATGTCTTCATCCACATAGCTTCTTGAGTCGCTATGGCAAGACCTTTGTATTCAGCTTCAGTAGAAGAGAGAGCAATTGTGGGTTGCTTCTTGGATGACCATGAAATAAGCTTTGAACCTGCAAAGGTAAGATAACCTGAAGTGCTCCTTCTATCTTCCTTGGAGCCAGCCCAATCTGCATCAAAAAATAGCTTCAAACCTAAATCAGATACATAAGGATAATAAAGTCCTTCATTTATGGTTCCTTTGAGATACTTGAGAATCCTTTTGGCAGCATCCATATGTGGTCTCCTTGGTGTGTGCATAAATTGACTTAGCACACTCACACTATAACATATATCTACTCTTGTCAATGTGGCATAATTGAGACTACCCACTAGACTTTGATATGATGTGATGTCCTCTATGAGTTCACCTTCATGTGAGCTCAATTTGTGATTGACCTCCATTGGAGTACCTGCAATCTTACAATCTTGCATCTTGAATTTTGCCAACATGTCCTTAATGTACTTTCTTTGAGTGAGAAACAAACCATGATCTTTGTAGACAACTTCCAAACCTAGGAAGTAGGTAAGTGAACCCAAATCACTTATCTTGAACTCTTCTCTCATCTGATCTTTGATCTTCTTCATACCATCTACATCATTTCTTGTCAATATAATATCATCTACATATACACATAGGTAGATGACCTCAGAATTACTCTTTTTAATAAAAAGTGAAGGATCTGCCTTGCTTGGTTGAAAGCCTTTGTCCTGCAAGAATGAAACAAGCCTGAAATTCCAAGCTCTTGGAGCTTGCTTGAGACCATACAATGCTTTGTTAAGTTTACACACATAATCAGGATAAACTTGATTCTCAAAACCAGGTGGTTGTGCCATATATACCTCTTCTGTTATCCAACCATTCAAGAATGCATTCTTTACATCTAGTTGAAGTATCTTCCAATTCTTGGAAGAGGCAATACTAAGCAAAACCCTAATAGTAGGCATCTTTGCCACAGGAGAGAAGGTCTCCTCATAATCAATTCCCTGAGTTTGTGCAAAGCCTTTTGCTACAAGCCTTGCCTTATACCTGTTAATTGAACCATCAGAATTCTTCTTGAGTTTATAGACCCATCTTGAGCCTATTACCTTCATGGATGAAGTCTTGGGCACCAAATCCCAAGTGTTGTTTTCCTCAAGTGCTTCGATCTCTTCCTTCATTGCATGCTTCCATTCTGTTTTTGCTTTGGCCTCTTCAAATGATGATGGCTCCTCTTGGTTTATGTCCTGTGCTATGTAGATAGAATGTTTAGTTACTAATGAGGTGTCAAACCCATACCTTTCTGGTTTTTTCTTTTCCCTCATAGATCTTCTTAGGCCATGATGTGATGATTCTGCCTCATGTCCAAGTTCCTGCAATTTTGCTTTACCTTTAGACTTCCATGCTTTGATCTTTTCCATATGAGATTCTTCATCATCCTCCGAGGTGTCTTGTTCTTCAATCTTTGGTTGTTCTCTACCAAGCTTTGGAAAATCTTCTTCAAGATCATATGGTAAATTGACCTTCCTGCACGAATCTTCATACCATGAATTGTTCTCATCAAAAACTACATCTCTGCTTACCAAGAATCCTTTGTTGGTAGGGTTGTATAACCTGTAGCCCTTTTGATTGTTGTCATATCCAATAAATACACACCTTTCTGCCTTTGGATCCATCTTGCCTCTAGCCTGTGAAGGAACATGAGCAAAAGCAATACATCCAAAAATTTTACAATGATCTAAGCTTGGTCTTCTTCCATTCCAAGCCTCATATGGAGTCATCCCATCAAGGGATTTTGAAGGCAACCTGTTAATCAAGTAAGTGGCTGTAGATACAGCCTCAGCCCATAAGTAATTAGGTAAATACTTTTCATTTAACATAGACCTTGCAACTTCAACAATTGTCCTATTCCTCCTTTCTACCACTCCATTTTGCTCAGGAGTGTACCTTGTAGTTACCTCTCTTTTGATTCCTCTTTCTTGAAGAAAAGAATCAAACTCATGGGAGAAGTATTCTCCCCCTCCATCTGACCTTAGCCTTTTTAGTGATTTACCTGTTTGATTCTCCACAAGAGCCAAATATATTTTGAAACATGAAAAAACTTCATCTTTGTGTTTCATAAAGAATAGGATAGTCCATCTGCTGCAATCATCAATAAAGGAAACATAATACCTTGATCCAGATATTGAAGCTTCCTTGCTAGGTCCCCATACATCTGTATGAACCAACTCCAAGAGATCTCCATGCATATAACCTTTCTTCATGAATGGTAACCTGTGAGACTTTCCAAATTGACATGCACTACACTTATAAATCATATGTTGTTTTGACAAATTAGGAAGTCCAAGTACACTTTGGTCCCTGCAAATTTGCTTTAATGACCTTTCACCAATATGTGCTAACCTTTTGTGCCATACTTCCAATTCTGTGAGTGTCTGACTACCATAATTAAAGAGAGCAATGTTTCTAGTGTCCTGTAATTCAAATGTGAACAATCTACCTGTCTTTTCACCTTTTGCAATTCTTCTGAATCCTTGACTTGGATCTTCAACAAATGCTCCTGCTTTTGTGAACCTGACTTGCAACCCTTTCTCTACTATCTGCCCAACACTTATCAAATTCTTTGTAATGGTAGGGACATAGAGTACCTTACTGAGTAGGTTGATGTTTCCATCAGGTGATTTGACATTGCCTATTTTCTCCACAGGATGTTTTGTATCATCTCCTGTTTGTACCTCATGCTTATTCCTTGGATCTTCTAAATCTGATAGGAGTGCCACATTTCCTGCCACATGATTTGAACAACCTGAATCTATGTAGAAAACATGCTCATCAGATTTACCTTGTGGTATAGCCATGTTCATGATCAATAATGAATCCTCTTTGTTTGAGTCTTCTGTGTAGTTATTGTAGTCTCTCCTTCCTTTGTAGCCTCCTTGATAGTTTGAATGATTGTAGTTGTTGTAGTTGCCATGGTAGTTGTTGAACCTTCCTCTTGAGTAGCCATAACTTCCTCTATTGTATCCTCTGCCTCTTTGATTCTTGGAATTCCTAAAGCAATTTTCAGTTGCATGATTAGTTAATCCACAAACAGAACATGAGTTGGAGCCTTGGGATCTCCCCCTACCTAGTCTACCTCCTCTTCCTCTACCTCTGCCATGTCTTCCTCTAGCTGCATAGTTAGCTTGATATGTACCTGCTTCATCATCCACTTTCTTTGCCTTTCCTTTGTTATCTTTGGACTTGCTTTTATCAATGTATAAAGCTGAAGATTGATTACCTTTAGAGCTTTCTCCATTTTTGATAAGCTTTGCCTCTTGAGTAAGTAGTTGTCCAATGAGTGTATTTTTGAAATCAGGTACATGCATGTCCATGTACAAATCCATAGTTGTGGTGAATGCTTCCCACTTGTCATCTGCCTTCAAGCCATTGATGACCTGCCTTACAATTTGTTCTTCATCTATTACCTCTCCAATGCTTCCCAACTGATCCGCTATGTCCTTGAGCTTTGTGACAAAATCAGTCACATTTTGTTTGGGAGCCTTCTTGAGAGTTGTGAAATCCAGCCATAGTTGATGCTTCCTAGCTTTAGTACTTGAAGAAAAGAAAGCTTCAAGTGCATCCCACACTTCCTGAGATGTCTTACAACTTCTAATGTGAGGCAACAAAAAATCTGAGATAGAGTTGAGGAGATAAGACCTTGCAAGTGCATCCTTGGAGCACCATGTGCTCAATCTTTCTTGCTCTTCTTGTGTTGGTTGACTTTTGTTCCTGAAACTTGGCATAACTTCATCTCTAGCCACATAACCATATAAACTTCTACCTTGGAGATAAGCTTCCATCCTTAATGGCCAAGCTGAGTAATTACCTGTGTCCAATTTGTCGATTGATGAAGGAAATCCATCTGCCATGTTGTCCAACCTTGCTCTGATACCACTGTGAAGAGATGTGCTTGAAGATGAAGAGGTGTTGCAAAATCCTTCATCTACACCAGCCAAATGAACTCCAGGAGTATATGGTGGGCCCTTTTAGCTTGCCAATGGATGTATTAGACACCCTATGTACCTTGGAAGATCACTCTCAAAAAGATAGATCAAAACAGATAAGTTGGAGTTAGCTCAGAGGTGAAAACTTGCTATTCTTGGTTCATACACCTGTCCAGTGTTTTACATAATTCTCTGAGCACAGCAGCAGTTAGCTCAATTCCTCTTGGAGAAGTCTAGGTAACTTAAAGAGCTAACTTTCAAGAGTAATCTCATCAAAAATAATGAACCACACACTGAGAATGAGTTTTAACAACTGATGACATCATCTCGATTTTCACGGGCTGCTAGAGTTTGAGACTAGTGAGCAGAAAAATCAACATAACTCAAAATGTAGGAATTCAATGATTATGAAAATTTATATGGTTATACTAGACAGTACGTGAATCCAACAAGCTTTAAATCACTGAATTTGGATACGTAACCACTGAGAAATGGCTCTGACAAGATGAGTAAAAAAGTCGGGTACCTGACAGAGAAGTGAAGATGAACAGAACCTGTTGACTTCAAATGAACATAACTGAAGATTGCAACATCCAAATGACATGAAAATTTGTGAGCATATAGTAGACTTATAGAGATAACTTTACCAAGTTAAATCACTGAAAATGATGCACCAAGCTCAGAGAAAACATCTCTGCAAGCTGACTGAGAAAACTGAGAGTAATGGCAGTGAGTAGTACACTTCACAAGAACATGGAAAGATGAACTCAAATAATCATGAAATTGAAAGTATATTGCTTGTACAATACAATGACTTACTGATACATATGTGTGCCTTGTAATCACACCTTGATATGGCATAAAGCTCAGCTCTTGGAGGTCTTCACATAGGTCTCTCTAACCATGACTAAAACTGCCATCTATTTATAGTTGAGTTTGGGAGGCTAACTTCCCTCAATCACTCTCCAATCAATCAATGATTGATTTGATCCTCTACCTACCACAAATCATGAATTCGTGGCTCCTCTTTCCATTCTTGATCAAGTGGACTCAACCACTTAAGATTCTCTTACTTTTACATTAAGTAAACTCTTCAAAAGTTACAAGAGGTAGTTCACAAGTGAACTTTACATAGTCTTCATTTTAAGGCTTTTTCTATGACTTTGTGGGACTCAAGCCAATACTTAGGCTTGTCATAGACTTGCTCCAACATTACAAAGGCCTTAGAAGAATGCTTTACAACTCCTGAAAGGTTCTGTTTGTCTGTTTAACCCCCTAAACCCTGAACGGTCATAACTTTTTCATACGAAATCCATTTTTTGAGCTCTAGAGCTCGTCGAAAAGCTCGTGGCATATACTACACGCCCTCAACTGTTTTTTTTTTAAGATAATGCGTTGATTTTCAGAGATGATATTTTGAAGTTGACACACTGAGGGGTAGGTACACCAAGGGAGCTCTAGAGAAAACTTTTTTAGCAATAAAAAAGGGGGAACAAGGGTCATTAAAAAGTGTCTGAAATAAATTGTCAGTCAAATTGAAGGATCAAATTGAAGCTAAACTTGGGGTTCTTACAGGATCATCAAGAGCTTTTGGAGAAAGCAAAGTAAGTGTCAGGGCGAACAAGCTTGGGAACGTGCTTCCTGGGTATACAAGCAGCACCAGGAGGAGCGACTTGAGGTTGGAAGATCTCTTAACCCCCTCAGTCCATTCTTAGCATAGGCTAAGTGCGAGTAGTTGTCCTGATTGACTAGGGGTACGATAGGAACACTCAAGTTTGAAGAGCCTTTAATTTCTCAAGTGCAAGGATAGGCTAAATTGCAGTCTAGGGACAACTTAAAGGAAAATAAATTAAACTAAGTGGGCGAAGAACATCAAATACGACACACTTAAGTGCTCCGAACGACGCCTAATTAAAAACAAGAAAACACATCCAAAGGAACTTAAAAGGAACAAGTGATTGGTACCAAAGAATCAGCAACGTACAAAGGGCATATGAACCTGAGATCGGGTATACACCTAGGGAGAGACCGTCAAAGTGTTAGATCATCTGAGGCTAGCGTCAACCATACAGTCAGATCTTGGGCTCAACAATTGAGTGATTACCCCTACGCTCTAGACTTAGAAACCAGTGACTCTGACATGTCGTACAGCATGGAAAGACCTGTAGGTAGCTCAGGAATGGCATACCTAGAAAGACTTGAAGGTCCCTACAAGACTCAATTGGAATACATCCAGACCAACCGCCTAGGTGCACACATCTATGAGGATGGCCTGCGAAGATCTGTTGTCCTAATTAAAAATCCGAATCAGCCCATTGGAATAGAACACCCTGTAGTCAAGTTTGAAAATGGTTCATACATAGATAAAGAAGGAACAATTTATGTGGTCACCAGCCAACCTGAAAGGACAGATGAGTTTGGCAACATAATCCCTGAACCTGCATTAGGTGACATAGAGCAAGGGAACTTAGGAAAGGAGCCGAAAACCCCTCGAGGCAAATCAGTCCTAACAAGGATAATCACTCCAAAGTTAGTTCCCCAGGATAATAGGAGCATAGAATTGCTCTGGAACCAAGAAATGGATGAGGCTTTTTGGAGGTACAAGCTTGAAAAGTCCAATGAAGTGGGAGCTCTTGCCATCTATGAATTCAAAGATCCTGATAGCCCAGGCAAGGTGACCTACTTAGATGATGCTTCTGAGAGAATCTTTGTGGTCACTGAGCATGGAAGACACGCATACACTTGGAAGGGAGAATTTGTTTTTCCCCAACCTCGATCCAATGTGTCTTATGGTCACCAAGGAGCTGGAACATCTCAAGCTCATGGGAATCAAAGAGAAAGGAGTAGAGAGAGACCTGAGGTAAGCTTTGCCAACTCTTGGGGAAGAGAAAGAACGAGAACGGAAACGAATAGAGGGGAACCTGAGGGACATAGAGCCCCAAAGAACCGAAGAAATGCCGATGATCTCCCTGCCAAGACCGAGAGAGCACACGAGGACCTTGAGACCGACCCAGCTAGTTAAGTCCATGAAAAACTACTTCGATGGCACTGGAGACCCCTACGATCATGTAGCTGAGTTTAAGCAAGTCTTAAGAGCTGAACAAGTTGAAGACCTGTTCACGTAGTACAATGCCTTTGGTTTAACCCTTAGGAACACCGCCCTGACATGGTTTCAGCCACTAAACGAGAGGCAGTTTAGGAGCATAGATCAACTTCTAGAGGCATTCATTATCGAATTCTCTAAAAGTGGCATAAGGCATAATACTTCCTCGTTGATATACAGCTTCAAGCAGACCCCGCAAGAGAGTGTGAGACTTGCAAGAAGAAGATTTAGGCAATATCTTGAGCGATGTCCTGGTCCTGAGTTACCCACGCCCGCTAAGCAAGTGGCTTTATTCTTGGATGGATTGCTAAGTACCAAATTGAGATCATATGTGTACTTGAAGGACCCCCGGACTATAGAAGAATGTGTACGCATGTGCATCGATATTGAGGATAACCTAGGGGAGGAGTTAGAGCTTTCCAAAATTTACAAAGATTCAGATAGTGCCTCTAGCCTCTCCTCCTCACAATCCACATCAATTGAGGAACTTGCGGAAAAAGTAGCTCAAAAACTAGGTGTCTCTAGTAAACAAATTCCTAGATTTGCCCCAGTAAAGAGGTGCTACACTTGCGGTGGTGACCATATGGCAAACGCATGTCCCATCATGGCTCAACCCCAAGTGAATCCTAGCAGCCAATATTGCACCATAGAGCGGAGATACACGAGTCACACAACACAAGATTGCCCATACAATAAGCAAGCAGTTAGACAAACCTACCCTCAGCCCTATCCACAACAAGGAAGATACCAGAACCAGTACCCTCCAAAACCATATGGTAGACCGCAGCAACCCTATCAACAACCCTACCAAAACCAACCGAGACCCCAGCTAGTGCTAGCACAGCAACCACCTGCTCCTACTAATGTGATTCCAGTAAAGTATGCAGTGGCAGAAGAAAATCTAAATAGAGCTTTAGTGCCAGTGACATCCTCGCTTTCAGAAAGTGATCCAAGTGATCATAGTTTTGACTCCACCCATGTTGAGAGCCCCCAGGCCTACTACATGCAATCACCGGAGCATAGTGAGTCATATTATTATGAAGAACCGAATGAATCTAGTGGGGAGCCAGAATACGCAAACGTCATGTATGCCAACCCCAACTCGAGATCCCAACCTAGGCCGATGAGACCCCCATTTCCTAGAGGGCCATGCTATCATTGTCAGGGAGATCACCTCATTCGTGATTGCCCTCTACCTGCACCGACACAAACCCAATCCGTAACAATTCAAGGCTTTTGTCCGGATTGTGGAAAGGAGCATTTGTTACGAGAGTGTCCCAAGAACCCTGCCAATATGCCAAAAATTGCTCCTATCAATGTCATCGGGCTAGTGGTGGACTCCACCGGAAGTGTGACTTCCACGGCTCCAGTACAAGTCATCACAAGAGCTCAGGCACTTAAGCAGAACCAAGACTTAGGCCAGGAAAAGAATGCAGAGGTTAGCGAGACTGAGAGCCAGAATAAGAAGAGGACAAGAGCTTGGAGAGATAGCCGTGAACGTATGAAAAGGAAATGGGCAAGAAAGATGAGCGAACTTGAGGAAAGTCTACGAGAAACCAAAGCCAAAATCATAGAAATCACATCTCAAACGCACTCTCACACATCCCCACCACTACCCTCCCCTTCACCCTCCATTCCTCCACCCACCAACCCACCACACGTAACCCAACCACCACCCCGAGTAGGATCAGTCTTAGCCGATCCCACTCCTGAAGATCTAGACATGATGCTTAAAGCATATCAGGCCAGAATCCAAGAAGGGCCCAATGCAGCAGATCATGAGAAATGTTACCCTAGAGCCGATCTAGAGATAGAGCGAACAAAGCTTTGTGCTAAAATGGTCGAATTGGCTCAAGACATGTTTGAGACCAGTCACCTTTTCACTTGCTCTAGCTCCACTAGAACACCATTGCATTTTGATGGTCTGTTAGACAGATTGGAGATGTTAATTGCAAAGTCTGGAAAAGGAACCAACTCCCAGGCTAAGGAGAAGGCAAGTGATAGAATAAGCATTCCTCCCCAGGGAGCTTATGTTCCTAACTCTACTGAACCAGACACCTCTTCTTCTATGAATAGGTATTCACCAGAGTTCCTGAGAGAGATCCAAGAAGAGAAGTGGGCAAAGGAGAGTGAAGTCCCTCCTCCCATAGAACTTGTGGATGACGCACATGATCAGTTCCCACAGGACATCCCTTCTATTTATGAAGAACAGGAAAGTGCCCACTCTCATGAGAGGTTAGACTTTGAGTCTAATTCTTTGCAAGAGTTACCACATTTCACAGGCCCGTGGGAAGCAAAGTCCACTTGTATGAGAGCACCCACAGTCATGGTAAGAAACAAAGATTCAGTCATACCTAGGAACACGGAGGTAGTGAAGAACACTAAGGTGCAGTGCAATCTCACTTTGGAAGAGCTGCTTAAGGTTAGACCAGAAGTGTGGAAACATGTAGCCAATCAAGTGCCCGAAGTAGCAAAACCGCGTTCCCAGGTAGAATCCCAGAGAACAGTGCCAGAAATACCCTTGGATAAGATAGGAGACATGAGTGAGGGCGAAGAGGGAAACACATATCTCCCCATCACTCATCAGGGCTACACAACCAAGGCCATTTTGGACTCAGGTGCAGGAGGTGCAATTGCTACCACTTCCTTATGGAAACGTTGGGGCAAGCCAACACTCAGGCCAACGAGAATGAAATTGCAGATGGCTGATGGTCATATTGAGAGGCCCTTAGGATTGCTAGAAGGAATAACTCTCACTACATGTGGTGTTGAGTTCGAGCATACTTTGGCTATCTGTGACTTTAGCAAAAATCAAGCCTATGAGATGATTTCGGGAAGACCATTTATGCGGTAGTTGCAAGTGGTACAGGATTGGGGAACCAATTCCTTGTATTTGCAGCACTTATGTGTTACAACCAAAGTCAATCTCAAGGATTACTCTCATAGAGATGTCCCTCCTATCCAATGGAACCCCATCCATAGAGCCAAAGATGATACGGAATCAGTGCATTCCATGGGATCAGGATCCTCATGGATGCATGAAGACACTCACTTATGGATGTGTAAAGTGGCAGTGGAAGAGGAGAAAAGAGAAAAAGCCAGAGAGGTAGGTGCGAAGGAAACACATAGATCAGTTCAAGACCCAGCCTATGCACCTGTAGTATTTCCAGACGAAGAATTTGAACCTCACGGCTGGGCAAAAATTCTAGCAACTATGGATGTAGCCATCAATGAAGAGCAATGGACACCCCACTGTGATGAGGATGGCTATGACATTTCTGTCTTCTCCATAGAGCCAATCATGGGAGATGCAGTTTTAGAAGAATGCGAACCTAGCCCTGATGCATTTGAAGATGCAAGTGACTCCGATCTAGAGTCAATCATTATGGACCCACCTTTTGCATCAGATGAAGAATACTTCTATGAAGTAGAATCTCAACCCCAGAGGCATGAAGAGCTCACTAATGATGTGAGATTAACCACAAGAGTGACCACTAAGAGTGAAGGAAAGAAAAGGAAGAAGAGAGAAACCGCACCAGAGGAGGAAGATTCCCTGTTTGAGGTCCCTGAAAATTTCAAGAAGTATGCAATAGAAGATAGGAGAGTCATGGTAAGAATGCCAAAACGCGATGCACAAGCAGGAGAGGCCTATGATAACAAAGAAACCACCAAGAAGGTAGTGGTAACCATTGAAGAAGGAGAAGAGAGGTGCACTTACATAGGACATGACCTCACTGAGGAAGAGGAGCATGAGCTGATAGCTTTGCTAAGAGAGTACAAAGATGTATTCGCTTGGAGCTACAAAGATTTGAAAAGAGTGGACCCGGACATATGCTCACATACGATTCCCATGACCACAGAGGCCAGACCCTCAAAACAAAAGCCATACACATATAATGACAACTATGCTGCCAAGATCAAAGAAGAGATAGACCGCTTGGTTGAAGCTGAATTTATCTATGAAATTGAGCACACTGAATGGGTCTCCCCCATTGTAGTGGTGCCCAAAAAGAACGGCAAATTACGAGTATGCATTAACTTGAAGAAGGTTAACGCAGCCACTATCAGAGATAATTATCCGCTTCCTATCACTGAGCATCTATTAGAAAGGGTAGCAGGCAAGGAAGTGTACAGCTTCCTAGATGGGTTCTCTGGCTACAATCAAGTGGCCATTACACCAGAACATCAGCACAAAACGGCTTTTCCCACAGAGTGGGGCATATTCACTTTTAGAGTAATGCCATTCGGGCTTACCAATGCTCCCGCAACCTTCCAGAGATTGATGTGCCATGTGTTTAAAGAGTTCCTGAGAAAGAATTTGGAAGTTTATGTTGATGATCTATGTGCTCATTCCAACATTAGACAAACACATATACCTGAACTCAGGCAAATCTTTGACAAGTGTAGAGAGTATCAAGTCTGCCTGAACCCAGAAAAGTGTGTTTTCATGGTCAGGCAAGGCAAGATTTTAGGACACATAGTGTCAAAGAACGGCATCTCCACTGACGAAGAAAAGGTGAGAGCTATTGCAGAACTACCTAGGCCAAAGAACGTCAAGGAAGTGCAAGCTTTCATGGGGCATTGTGGTTATTACCGATGCTTCATTCACATGTATGCCATCATTGCAAAGCCTCTGTACGGACTTCTGACAAACTTTGAGTGGACTGAGGAATGTGAGAACTCTTTCAATGAGCTCAAACGGCGATTATGCTCAGCACCAATCTTGACTACACCAGATTCGAATAAGCCCTTCCATGTGCATGTGGATGCATCCAATTATGACATTGGGTGTGTACTCGCGCAGCCTACTGGTGAAGGTAATATGGATCTTCCAATTGCCTATGCGAGTAGACAGTTGAACGCAGCTGAGCGAAACTATACCACTACCGAACGAGAGGGATTGGGCATGGTGTATGCGGTTAAAAAGTTTAGACATTATTTGCTTGCAAATAAGTTTAATTTTTTACTGATCATCAAGCTCTACTATACTTGGTAAACAAGCCATGCAACACAGGTAGATTGGTGAGATGGTTCCTCTTACTAATGGAATATGACTTTGAGGTAGTGGTGAGAAAAGGCAAGACTCATCTGAGAGCAGATCATCTCTCTAGGCTCACATCCGGAGAAGCCCCACAAGGAATATCGGATGATCTTCCTGATGCCTACTTGTTTAATTTGGAAGTAATACCTCAGTGGGCCAAGCCATTAGTGCCAGTATTGACATACGGGCCTAACCACCCAGTAATAAACACTCAAGGTAGAGAGGTAGTAAAAGCCCAGAAGTACCATATCATGGCAGGAAGCATGTACAAACAGACAGATCAAGGGATCTTGGCTTGTTGTGTAGAAGAGGACGAGTACACTAAATGGTTGCAATTAGCACATGTAGGTGCATTAGAGCAACACTACTCAAAGCAACAAACCTTACAGACACTAAGGAGACTCGGAGTGCATTGGCCGACTATGAAGGCTGATGTCCAAAAGTTGTGCAAGGAATGCCCAATCTGCTGCACTAAACCACCTGTGGAACATGCCACTCTTTATCAAGTGTCCATAGTGCCAGATTGGAGTGAACCACTAGTATCCTTCTTAAGGACAAAAACATTCCCTCCAGACATGACTCTGGCTAGGCAAAGGAGTTTAGAACAAGAAGCCCAGGATTATTCACTCATTGGTGATAGTCTATACAAGCGTGGTAAAGATGGTTACCTGAGACTATGTGTCCATGAGAGTGAATATCTCAAAATCTTGAATACTGCTCACCAAGGTATAGCAGGGGGACACTTTGGACCAGATCGGGTAATCAAGGCAATACTATTTGCTGGCTTTTGGTGGCCAACCCTTCACATGGATGCACATACCTATGTGAAACGGTGTGATGTTTGTCAGAGAACTCAGTACCCTATACACAAAGATGAGATGCCACTGAAGCCTATGATGGGCGGACGTGCGTTCTCTAAATGGGGAATAGACTTTGTTGGTCCTATTAATCCCCCAGCTAAGGGTTCACATGCTGAATATATCATCGTGGCCACAAACTATCTAACCAAGTGGGGTAGAAGTGAAAGCTACTACAAAAAATGATGCTCAAACAACAGCAAAGTTCTTATTTGAAAATGTATTCACGAGGTACGGATTGCCAATAGAGTTGGTGAGTGATAGAGGCACACACTTCTTGAATGAAGTCATAGAAAACCTTCTCCAAGAATTCTTGGTGATACATAAGAAATCGGCCCCCTATCATCCACAAGCTAATGGCCAGGCTGAGAGCACTAATAAGATCTTATGCAATGTGCTGACTAAACTAGTGAACAATAAACGCTCTGATTGGGACAAACAGCTACACCATGCTGTTTGGGCATACCGAGTTGCCTATAAAATGGTACTCCAAGCCACCCCCTTTCAGATGGTATTTGGCCAAAATGCTGTGCTACCTCTGGACTTTTTGATACCTACATTGAAGGTAGCACAAGAGCATGACTGGACAGGCCATGAACTCTCCTCTCGAATCTTTGATCTTGAACGTCTAGGCGAAACACGATTGAGAGCTGCAGCAGGAATCTATGCAGCGAAGAAGAGGCAAAAGGCATATTTTGATACACATGTGAAGGATAAAGGCTTGAGAGCAGGCGACCTAGTCCTAGTCTACACATTGAAGCAGCATGCACGGAAATTAGAGAAAAGAGGTTACGGGCCAATGATTATCAATAGAATCTCCACAAGTGGCGCAGTTCAACTAGCCACTCTAGAGGGTGATATTCTACCAAGTTACATAAGTGGATGTAGAGTCAAGTTATATCAAGAACCCCTCACTGAAGAGATGCTAGATCGACTCAACACTGCCAAGAAACGTAAAGAAGAAGAGAAACAAATTAGAGAAGAAGCACAGGCAGAAGCTTTAGAACGCATCCGACGAATGAAATTGAGGAGAGAAGGCAGAGAACCGCCCATGCTTGACACTCAAGAATCTGTAGGCTATCCTATGGCCATGTGCGAGACTTCAGGTGGGCATTCCCATAGAATAATCGATCGACGACCTTTTGTAACCCTAGGAGTAGGACAAGGAAAGGGTGCAAAGACTGTAAGAGCTTTGATTGACTCAGGTGCATCCACTAGTGCTGTCAAGTTGTCTTACTGTCAAGAATTGAAATTAACTGTCAATCCTATAGAAGCATATCTCATAGGATTGGGAGGTGTGGAAACCCCTTGCATGGGCGAGGTGGATCTTCCCATATCCATTCAAGACGAAGTGATGACAGTCAAAGTACTAGTGTGTCAAGATGAGGACCTCACTGAGCCTCTTGTCTTGGGTCAGGACTGGATCTATGATCATGCAGTCAACCTCAACCTAAGAAGTGGAATTCTTCAGGTATGGGTAGATCATAGCCAAATTACAGTTGAATTGGAAAATGAGGCACTCAAGGAACTAGGCAAGGCACAAACTCCTGGTCCTTCCAGGGGCGCACATGAAGTTGACAATGCTATTTTTGTCCAAAACTGTATGATGCAGAAAGAGGCTTGTCTCAACAACGGAGCCAGGGAGAGGACGAAACTCCCTTCTTTTCCAAAGACCAGAAGGTTGCAACAACCAACGGTAGATCAAATACAGAAGAAGTAGAACACTACCTATACTAGATGCCAAAAAAAGGAGCAAAGCAGATTGTTTCAGCCATGGAGGCGAAAAGGCGAATACCCTGTTCAGACCAGGCCAACCCCACGGCCAAAACCTCTTATTAGTAGTCAACAACACGACACTAATAAGAAGTCCTTCATTAGTTCTTCTGCAAAAGTGAAGTCTATTTGGGTACCCAAGAAGTCAATGAAGGCCAGACCACAATCATGACAAATCTGGGTGCCTAAGGCTTGCTTGCGGGCTCAAATAGCTACACCAAGGCCACAACCGGTACAACATGTTTCACTCACTCGAACATCTGAGGCCTAGTCTTACACATCACGCACGGACACATATTCTTCCATGCGCAAAAGTAGAATCACTCTTAAATGGGTACCCAAAAAGTCCCAAACCCAACACACTCCAGTCCGCAAACCCTCACACATCATCGCCAATAAAAGCAACGATTCCAGCATCAAAATTTGGAAACCAAAACCCCATGTCAAACCCCCTGACCCACCTCTGTAAATCCTTCCCCTCTGATGTAGGTGCATTCTGAGAACATTGCACAACCAAAGTATGCATCTAGAGTGAACCCTAACCTACTAACCCACTTGTACACACGCGACAAACACTTCACCTACTAACCTCTAACCACTCGGAATGTCATGTTGGTATTGAGGAGGGAACACCATAACATCCTGTTTCCAATGCAATGCTAATGTGCCTCTCTCTTCTTCTAGCAAATAAGCATCAGCAACTACAAGCACTCTCATGGCACAGGTGACAGGTACGAGCTCACAGGTAGGAATACTTACTGCAGGAATCGATGTGGATAGTCTACTTGTGGATGTGCCACCAACTGAACGACCTGTGGAGCTGCAACACCTTCAGTAGATCCCGGTACCGGATCCACCCACAGGGATCACAGAAAGAGTCCATGCCAATTCCCATTGGTTCAATGGCATGCCAGGCCCATTAGGAGAGGCCAAGTATATATGGGAGTCTAAGTGCGAGTATGACAGATCTTGGGTCAGATTCCAATTCTTCTCCAAGGAGTTTGAGACTCTACAAAACACAGAAGATCTCCAGACCATATGGCAATGTGCAGGGCTAGCAGAATACTTTGAAGCACCACTACCTAAACCGGATCTCCTCCGATGCTATTATTTGGTCTCCACATTACAAACTAACGAAGAAAAGGACAAACCAGGATCATTTGTTCTTCCTTCCTTGCTGGGCAACAACGAGTTAAAGAGGTTTGAACTTACCTTGGAGTTGGTGAGCTCTGCTTTGAATATGCACGGCACACATGTACCTTCTAAGAAGGATGCCCTCGTTCCTACTAACATGAAGGATAGGAAACTACTGAAGCTCAAAGACATGGCAGCACTCACACCAAACGTGTCCATCCCTCTCCGTATGTGCATGCAACATTTTGCTTTCCCCGGCCAAGACCGCTTCACACAACCACACAAAAGAATCTGGTTCACTCTCTACTTAGCGGAGACAGGTGCGTTACCAATTAAGCTGCCCGTATGGATTATAGATCAATTGTATGAAGCAAATAAAAGGTCTTCTAGGAAATTAGTGGTGAACGGTTGCTGTGCAATCACATGCATTATTTACCGGTGCCTAGCATACGATGTTCCCATTGAACGTGCCTTAACTTGGGCACAATTACAAATGTTTAAGAAGCTCAAGATGTCCACACATCAATCCAAGCGCATGAGGGGTGCGATCCCTTGTGTCCAGACAAGGGAAGTTCTGACTACTCCTGAAGTATCGCCACGAGGGGAGGCCACTGTACCTCCCTTTACCATTAGGATACCCAGGTCTGGATCTGAAACTACGACACAAGCTGCCCCTTCAGCTCCTCCTGCTCCATCTGAATTTGAATTTGCTACAACTGGAGATGCTGAAGGAATGGATCCCCAGGACTTCGAAGCATTCTTACAAAGTACACAACTCTCTGATGTAGAGTTTTATTCAGATGCAGAAGAACAAGGCACATCTTCACAAAGAAGAAGAAAATCTACAGACGGCCGCCATGTACATTGGAGTGACGCTCAGCAAGGTCAACAACAAGGACACCTAGAAGAAGAAGGAGCATATGAAGAGGAGACCACTGAAGCCCCAGCCTATACAACAGAACTCCGAAGGCTGTATCAAATTATGGAACGAGTGCGATCGCAACAACTGCTCACCGAACAGAGCAGTAGAGTACTCATGACTCAGCTGTTGGAAGAAGCAGGAGTTGACTCAGAATATAGTGAAGGTCTCTTATTGATGGTAGAAACATATGGGGTAGTAGAAGTAGTGTGGACCGCCATTAGGAGGTCTCTAGTTCAATATGATCCATGAAGATTCCAGACACGACCACAGTCAGGTAAGAATATCCAGATCCCCATTACAACGGCAGAAGGGCCAATTATTACATCCGAACCCATCGGGACAACCTCCCAAGCAACAGAAACTGCTAGCCAAGAGCACCCAGTCACCCATGAGGAATCCACCGAGCCACTACCACCCACACCCCCACCATCGCCTCCTAGAGCAGAAGCCGTGGAGAGCACCTCGACCACTCAACCCACCGAACAAACCTTCCTCTTCCGTACTCCCATCTCTAGTTCAATCCTATTCTCCACCTCTGATAACCCAATCTATGAAGCAACCACCATCACTACACAATCCACCGAATCACTCATAGAGCCTGCCCTAGGACAACCATCCCCCATGCCCTCAGCCATAGGTCACCTTGACTCTAGATCCATATTCATGGGATTCCCTGCTTCCACGCAACCTTTCATGACCTCCTCGCCTCTACGACCTCAAACCCCAACCACCATCTCTCCACTTCTCCAATCCCTCCATGCCTTCCTTGCTAGAACTTTTCAATCCAGGTCTCATCCTTTCCCTATATTTTCAGCCCCCAACCCCACTTCTCATCTATACACCACTTTCACACACACACCACCTACCATTCCAATATACATGGTAGACCCCACACTCGCACCGACTCCTGAAAGTATGGACATTTCACCACCCACGGCACCTCCCCCTCCCCCCATGCTTCCACCTCCTCCCATTCCCCCTCCACCAATTTCACCCACACACACATCTTCAATAGACACATCATTCACTCTTCCCCTTCCCCAATTCCCTTCCCATGCATCTTCCATTGTAAACACCACCCCCTCATCTATAGGCAATGCATTGGACACCATGCTAGCTTGTATATCAAACTTAAGGACAGATTACAATCAGCTCCAGCAACAGAATGAACGCCTGCAAGAGCACTCGGAGACACTACAACACCGCCTTACTGCACTAGAAGAGGAAAATTCTCGCCTCCACACACAATTCCAAACTCTCCAAGAGGCTCATAGCATATTGGAGGTACAGTTATAGAACACAGATCAGGAAGCAATACAAGTGGTAGAAGGTCATCTACGAACACAACTGGACGCAATTCAAAGCTTCAGCGAAATATGGCCCTACTCAAGCGACATCTTGCTGCCACTCATGAAGAGAATCGATGCCTGCAATTACAAAATCAGGAAAACCTAGAAGCAGCTATAGAAAGCACACCTGGGGCACCCATCAGCCCATCAAAGTTTCAAGCAGTGACCCCCGACAATATCAAGATCATATTGGAAGACTATGCCATGCTGCTTGAAGCACATGACCAGCTATCAGAGGAACTGGGTCAACTGAAGCAGAAACACCAAAAAGAAACAACAGCAGCCTCTCAAACCACCTCCTCCACGGCTTCACTTCTCACAGACTCAGAGGCCTTAAAAGATCTCCAGAAACAGGTCACCAAATTGCAAGCACGTCTACTACAATATGAGAGACCACCTTCCCCTCCAGAGGCTCCCACCGACGAAGAAGTAGTACAAATTCCTGTGGAACAAACATTTGAAGAAGAATACGACCCACAACCCTTCCCAGGAGGCCAACAAACGGAAGAAGCTCAGGACACATTCGAAGCACCACGGCCTCCATGGCTACGTCAAGTGGAGGAAATCGGGAGTTCTCACGAAGAGCGCACAGTAGTGCAAAATCAGGCCATGAGGGTCATAGAGGAAACTGTGCTACAATCTGCTTACTTCAAGAACCTGTCATCGAGATGCCTTATCCTCTCATCTGAACTCCAATACAGGCCTTATTATATTATTC